>VWZK01012106.1:447859-540689 GCA_013396935.1 Baryphthengus martii
AAAAAAGAAAATGGAACAGAAAGAAAAGAGGCATTTCAGAGATATAGAGCATTAACAAAAGCCTGTAGATTTGCAGCATAGAGTAACAGGGCAGTGGAAGTATTCGATCAGAGCCATAAATCTAATGAGATGGTAATGATATGCAAATTAACAGCACCATGAGCCAAATGGGTAAAGTTTCTTTATGGAGCGTATTAAGAGGCATTTTGCCTAAGTGGAATGGTTGGATGAACAATAAATGCTGAGCCACAATCTGCAAGTATTGGTTGACAACAGCAGTAAGATAAATAAAACAAATGAAGACAAGTATTATTCCTCCATTTAAAAGGACAGATGATGTAAACGAAACTGTACTTCCCTCTCACAGATGGAAACTGCAGCCTTCATGAAGTATCATGGATTTTTGATCATTCTTGTTCAGATTAATACTCACAGGAAACTTCTTGAGAACACAGTTTTGAACCAGTCTTTATATATTCAGAGATGGACAGAAAATGTGGAACCTCAGGCCAAATTGTTTCCTAGTGTAAATTAGGTAACCCCCATTAGCTCTACCAGTTTATGCTAGCTTTGGATCTGGATCCCAAACTGTACCTGCCAGCATCCGCTGTTGATAAATATTGAGTGGTCTCACTATGACATTTTAATTATAGCATTATAGATTTGAGGAGGAGGGGGAGCAAAAGAAGAGAAAGCATTTATTTTTGGTTTTAAGCCTAAAGGAAGAAAAAAACCCCAAAAAACAAAGGAAGAAAATAACAGTCCCACAGGGATTTAGTGGAGATTAGCTAAATCTCCATTCTCATAATTTTCAAGGGCTCCATCCAGCCTTGTTTTAACTTCCTTGCTATGGGCATTTATTCTTCAGTTTTCACATGGGATAGCTTGAGATCTCTTAGCGTTGTCACCTGCCATACTAATGATACATCTTTTGTCCCAGCGTCTGGAGGCCTCTTTGTGCTTGGAGGTTAGACAGCTTTGTATTTGCATCTTGGTCTGAAGACCAGGCTCGTCCTCCATCAGTATGGCAAACCTTAAGGTACTCAGCAAACAGCTGCTTCATCTGGAGCTGCAGAGCAATTTGGAGGGACGAGAGCTGAGCTGGGACCAAAACATGTCCTTTCAGCCTAAATGAATTGGGCACTGGCTGAGGTGAAAGTACTGCAGTTCGTCAGCAGTCACCCCAAGATCAACTATGCTCATGCCTTGCTGGGCTGACAGTGTGGGTGGATAGTAAGCATTTGTTCTCATGGCCACTGTCCATATGAAAGCGGGGACATAGCCACAGACAGACAGACCTCATGCTCCTTCTGAGCTGAAGTCAAGGATGGGGTCGTGGTTGCCCTACAAATGAAGTCCAGGGAGACGTGAGAAGGAAAAATCCAGAATAAAGGGGAGACACTGAAAATTTAAGTACTGCAATGCCCAAGTCCAGTATCTCACTGGTGTCAGTGTCCCTCTCAAAGGCCAGGTCACAGCAGTCTCAAGTTCATCCTGGGCTCTAGTGCTCCTCTCTTCATTCCAAAAATCTGTCGAGAAGACTGGCACCTTCTCCTTTTGAGCCAAAAGTAGTGACAGTGAAGCCATGTATGTACATGGCAGAGGGACTCGTGAATTTTATGGTTTCATCATGCCTTCATGAGGTTGGAGCACTCATGGGAAATAGATCTGTTTAATCATTTGAATCAAAGGTGGTATTTCAGGAGAGATTAGGAGTAGAGAACATGGAGTGGAGGAGGAACAGTGGACTCTCTAGCCCAGTGGTCAGACTACCTTCCTAAGAGACAGTAGAAGATGCTTCTTTACCATTCCCACTAATGTCACATGAATTATGTTGTCCTCCTCTTCTCCACAGGACTAGAGTGGGGAACTAGTGTCCTGTTGATTTTCATGGATTCATACAGAAAGTCTGTGTTATTTTAGTCTCATCTCTCTAATAAGTTTTCAATTAACCTTAGTATAGTCACAAAGAAAACCAGCAATTAACCTATTGCCTCGGGGTAAACCTTCCATCCATCCATCTGTCCATCCATCCATCCATCCATCCATCCATCCATCCTTCCGTCTGTCCATCCTCCTGTCCATCCGTCCGTCCATCCATCCATCCATCCATCCATCCATCCATCCATCCATCCATCCATCCATCCATCCATCCATTGCCCTCTGTCCAGTTTTAACTAAGGTAGGCATCTCATTTTACCGTGTGGTAGATACCTCTGAGAAGGGTTTTTCTAAGAGGTGGAAGAATAACCCTAAAATCAGGTTTACCTGTATCAACTCCGTCTATACCAGTAGCTCTTTAATTTGGCCGTAGTTCATTGAAGAGTGCAATATCAATGTGCTACTGAGGAACACTCAAAGGAGGTTGAGCGTCCCAGTCTGCCCCACTACACTTGTCTCAAGGGACATCTAGGAGAGGCTCTTGGGTGTCTGCTGGCCAGCTGAACACTCTTAACAAAGACACTTACGGTATTGCTGGGATCTCAGACCTCACCAACTCATTGGAGATCTTGCTATTAGCTGTTTGTCTCTCACTGGGAAATCATTGTGTCTGCTGAACTCCTGTTGGCTAAGACAAGCCAAATTCTTTATGCTCTGGAGTATAACAAATGCTGACTGAAATACAGATTTTCCCAAACCTTCCCTTCGTCTGCCTATCTAAATATTTCACCAAAGCCTGATCTGAAACAAATGCATTGCTCAATGCAAAATCTTTGCATTTTACCTGTGATTTGGATGCCCATGTGCAGCCAGGAAAGACAAGGCTGAAGTGTTTGAGAAATGTAGTTCGACAGGTTGCGTGTCCGTCTAGGAGTGAAGCAACCTGGTTTCTGCTCCTCAGTGTGATTTCTTTGTAAAGCCCTTTCAGATCCATGGACAAAAAATAAGATTCATAAAAACTAAAGCCAGAAGTGCTATAGCAGTGTAAATGTGGGTGTGTGGCATTTCCTCTTCAGAGCTTACTAACAAAATAGCCATCTCCGTCTGTGGTCAAGTTTAATATCTGACAAATTCTATTCAGTTCACCTGTGTTTCAAAATCTGGACTGCCCTGTGAATTATTAACATAGTGCTCAATGGGGTTGCCACAGAGCTCCTTTTTGTGGTTACTAGCGTAGTAAATAAATGTGTCACACTAAACGTCATGACTTCTAAGGGAGTTTGAAAATAAGCTGATAAGCTAATAGGTGCAAAATGACATTAAGGCTATCAACCTCCTCCTTGTTCTGTGAGTGACAGAAGGGATGAAGCCTCCTCCTCTGCCTTTTCCCATCAAAATGCTGGGTTCCCCCCTACCCTACAGGCTCTGTGTCTCTGATGGTAACCCCAAATCCTCTGTGGGTTGCGTGCTGCTAATGGGATGTCTGGGAGATGTGTGGGGCTTTGCCTGCATCCAGCTGCCAAAGAGGATGTTGAGCAGGGCAGCTGAGCAGCACTCTGACTTTCTTTCAGCAGCTCTGCTGCCTTTTGCTCTACCAGTGAGCTCTGCACAGTGGTGAAACAGTTGCGCCATCAAAATGGCCAGGGGAATCAGAAGTGGGGAAGCGATGGCTGGGCCAATATCATGCTCAGCTGGCTGGCACATGATTAGGGGTCAAGTGGGACGAGAGTCACTACTCCATGGCTTCTAAAATATTTCAAATTTAAGGTAGGGACAGTGGTGAAGATAGGGATGATGAGTTTGGGTTTTGCTGTTGGTTTTGGTATTTTTTGTCAGATGAAGGAATCAGTCCCATAGCAGGGATATCCAGGCTGCACATGCAGTGTATTGTCACCACGATCTAATCCAGTATCTGCAATTGTTGTATGCATTTGCACAATGTCTGCCAGGCTTATTGTGTGCGTGCAGTAGAATCACTGATGAATAAGAGTCAAAGCAGGAGCTCAGTATGGTCAATGCTTTCCTGAAATGCATCTTGTTAATATCTCCTAGTTGGCTATTTCCAAAGAATATTGAACCAATTAAACAAGAAGACAAGCTTGGGCTGTTGCAAGTACCAAATATCCTTTATGCTGCGTGAAGCAAGAGGCACCTTGTCTGTGCTTGGTCCCTGGTGCTTGGAGCCAAGTTAAGCTCTGGACTCACTCTCTTGTTTCCTATTTGGGCTACTGGGGATGAGGTGAGTCCCAGGGTCATGCCCTATACAGGAAAATCTCACTCCTAAAGATTAGCTCCAGAATTTACCATTTGGTTTGGGTCAGTGTCCTGCAGGCAGGTGTAAATCCAGTGTACCTTTGTCCTGCCTGTTTATTCTCCCCGCCAGCCTTGGTTTGAGGCTGTTAACATACATGCCACTCCCATGCAGAAAAATCAAACAAATCACAGAGATGTCAGAAAAAGACTGGCTTGTAGAATGAGGGCAGCCCATTTCTAATCTCAGCTCAGATTGCTGGAGGAAGTAACACCTTCATAGGCAGATAAAGTTACAATTTGTATAATAAAAGATGTTACCTCTACCTGCAAGCCTTACCTTCTCTTATTCCCTTCACTAACACTCCATATAACACTCGCACTCAGACCCATGAGGGCAGTGAGGGCCGCTTCACCTCTTAAAAGCCAAGGATCTTCTTCACAGTGAAATCCTCACGTCCCCTGAGCCCCTTTATGGTACCTGAGGCTGATGTCCTCCCTGTACAGATTTATGTCTCCATGCTGAGCCAGCATGAAGCCAATTTGGTGCTAAGTGCAATGTTTCCCCCATACATTCTTGCAGATAGAACAATATTATCCTGTATTAGGGAAGTGGCTGACTATGTCACTTGCAACATGCCAAAAGCTGTAAGGCTATATTGGTTTTCAGACCCCTGCTGTGTTGGCTTGGGCATTTTCTGTTCTCTTCTCTGAGAGCACTCTGTTTTCGGCAGAAATGTCAGGACGCCAATGAGCCAATGAAAGGAATCTCCTTGGCGTTTAGCCTTTAATATTTCCTAGGCTCTTAATCTCAGGATGGAAAATCTAGTGCTGAGGAAGAGAAGGACGGCTGATTTTCTTTATTCATTTCCTAAAGAATATGTATCTGCTTTTTCTATGAACAGTGGCACTGGGATTTAGGTCTTGCACAATCGATTAAAATGTCAGTGTGATGGGATCTCAGTTTGGCTATTTCTTGTGCTTACCTTCAGCAGTGTGCAAAATGAGGGTTTAATAGAAGAAAAATAAAAGCTAAGTAACACTTGCTCCAGAAAGTTTGCTGTAAACAGGTTTTTCTCTTGTGTAAGTTTGCTGAGCTGATGGGTAGCAGAAAATAGAGACAGAGTCAAAGGTGAATTCACAGCCAAACCACCATCTTGGCACAAGCAGAAAAACCAAACTTCTCCAGTAAGTCACTCGTCCACAGGGAATATTCTGAATAAACGAGATCTGGCCCTTGTTTGTGGTGGAATAACTCCAGGATAATGTCCTGACTTCAGTGGAGTGAGTCCAACTTCAAAGTCATGTATTAAGCATCTTAGTCAAGCCTGGGAGCCAATTGCCTCAGGGTGAAGATAAGCAACTGTCACATCAAGACTTGTCACATGGAGGTTCAGAGCGTTACCTGAGCTGGATACTGCAACCCCTAAGACACTACTCTGCAGGTGATGTAGGCTCTCCGAGGTAGACTGCTGGACTTACTAATCCGTTATTAGAGAGAACAAAAAAGAAGTCAGTTCTGCAATCCGGATGCTTAACAAGATCTTGAATGACCCCTCCAGACATGAACCCCCAAAGTCCCAAAGGTGTTTTGAAGATGATGCTCTGGAGAGAGCAATCTTCTGTCTTCCAGCAAGACAGGCAGAGACCCTCCAGCATAAAGTCCTGGCCAGGGGCCTGACATTCACAGCAGAGACCTAGTTACAGTGTTGACAGCAGACTGTCCAGATCTCCAGTTCCTACCATTCACATCTAGCTCATTAGTCCCGTAGGTCATATTTTCTTTAAGCTCATCCTGTTTTACAGGTCTAGGCTTGTTCTTCGCACTTTACAACAGGCAACTCTTCCTTCAGGAGCTGACTTTAAGTTCACAGGAGCTGCCAGTGGACCTGTGGACACCAAGCACATACAGCAGCTGCCATCTTCTAACCCATGGAACTCTCATCACCCGCTTTGACTTCTAAGGTCAGGTGATTTCCCCCGAATATTTTAATCACCAGCTTCCAGCACTTGCATGACTTTTGCTCTGGCCTATTATTATCACTATGAGGACATGGCCCAAATAAACAAAAGAAAATACCTTACCTATCAGACCTTTTCTCCCTTTGCAACCATGGTATTGTTGTTTTGTTTTTTCCTTTATTTTTATTGACCTATATTTAAACAATTGCAACTGGATCAAAAAAACAATGTGAAACACATCCTACTTCAGTGGGTGGACTGGTTCCCTGAAACTATATGTCTTTTGCACAACCACCTACCTGCCCCTTTCTTGCTAAATTTTTCTAACACAATGGACTTTCTTATTTCCACAGTGTGATCATTTTTTTCCCTATTCTTGTTGTTCTTGATGGGTTTTGGGGCTAGGTATGAATGCTTAGGTGATGTCCTGATGTAAATAATGCCTCCCACCTGAGATGGGGCTCCCAAAAATAATTAACATGCTCTCCCAGCAATCCCAAGAAACACAGCTGGCCTTGGTCTGTTTATTTGTCCCAAGTTCTACCTTTTTTTGTCATTCACAAACAAAAATGTACACCCCCAAACCCCCTCCTTCAGCCTGCCAGCTACTGAACACTGGAAACCTTAGGTGAGATGTTGGGAAAGAAAGTGAAATGACTTGTGTCCTTGTGGAGAGGCAGGGGATGTGCGCTCAAGGAAGGGGAATGGAGCAGAAGGGGACTATCCCAAAGGATGAGATGTAAATGAAGATGTTAAAAGAAAAAAAAAAAGAAGGGGAGAAATATAAAGAAGAAGAAAATAAGTCTTCTTGGTGGAACACAAATGGAGTTCTATCTAGGTATCATTTGCTGAGGAAATTGCATTTCTATTTGGGAATAAATGAGTGTAAAACTTGTTTGAGGCCCAGGTAATAATAGAACAGGGGGGAGGAGAAAATTGAAATTTATGACTTTGCAAATGACTCCTGTAGAAAAGAGAGACACACATCAGAGGTGTCTTGTTATTCCCCCTCCCCCCACCCCCCCTTCCCTCCCTCGCTCATT
This sequence comes from Baryphthengus martii, assembly GCA_013396935.1. Classification (NCBI taxonomy): domain Eukaryota; kingdom Metazoa; phylum Chordata; class Aves; order Coraciiformes; family Momotidae; genus Baryphthengus; species Baryphthengus martii. The sequence goes on from VWZK01012106.1 coordinate 454,996, forward strand.
TTCTCTTCTTCCCTCAGATGAGGAGGACAGGCCTGCAATAAAACAACTCTAAGCTTTACAGGCCGGGAGATGCTGCGGGGGGAGGTGGAAGGGGGAGCGCGGACGAGGGGACATTAGCACTTGCTGCAACATTGTCAGTGCCAATGTAAATGGACGTGCTACATAGTCAACAAGACACACTTGGCTGCCTGCAAGTGGGAAGTACTTAAATCTTGGCACTGATAAATGAAATATTTTTAAGGGAGCTAATCAGTGAAAATGGGGTTTCATCAGGCACTGACATGTCTCGCTTGCTTCAGCGAGTCCAAGAGAGAAAAATGATTGCGCGGTACGGTCCGGAGCCAGATGGAGATGGGGAGTGAGAGAAAGGGAGGTGGGAAACGATGGCAGAGGATGCTCACAGGGTGCGAGCCAGGGGGACTGGGGCTGGCGGCACCCCCGCCTCCGCGCACCCCCAGCCCCCCAGGGCCCCCGCCCCACGCTCCCCACCGCCCTGCTCTGCCCAGGCGTGATGGATGGCCTGGCGCAGAACGGGCTCGGTGCAAATCCCCAATCTGCAGCCTGCTGGGCTCAGTTGGATCAGCAGCAGGCTAGCTGGTATTTCTGGATAAACACTAATAAATCTTCCTTTTCTTCCTGGCAAGTGATGCTTCCCTTGCCTCCCCCAGCCCCCCGTCTTTCCTTCTCTCCTGCTGGTGCGAGGGGAGAAGGAGGAGAGGTGAATTTGGGGTGCAGGGAGCTTGATGGGGATAGAAACCAAGCCCTGAGATGGGCAGAGATCTGTTTGGGGAAAAACCCTAAACAATGGGCTTGCAAAACCTTCCACCAGTCCTGCTGCCTCCAGTTCTGCTGCTGGCTGTGAGTGTGTGGGGATAGACCAGTATCATTCTTGTGCCTCAGTTTCCCCTCTCTGGAGTTATAATGGTCATCTGTTTCCCCACAGTCCTCAAAGGCCGAGTGAGTTGTAGGTGCAAAGGAGCTTCCAGAAGGTGGGTTTGTTCCTTAGCCTCTGGGAAGGGAAATGAGACAGGGTGCAGGGGGTTGTGTTCAGCATTTTCAGCTCAAAGCTTCACAGTGGCTCTTGTCTTCAGCAGCATGCATGTGCTGGGGTCTAGCTGAGAGGCACGTGGGCCAGTGAATATCCCCATCAGTGTACCCTGCAACGTATTCTCTGCACCCAGCTGATCAGCCCAGCCGTTGGCTCACCCTGTTGGCATGTCAGCTTGGGCAACAGAGAGATGAAATAGTTTGGGAAAAAGAGCTCTGACGCAGCTCTGTCTCCTGAGCTGGACCCTGATGATCATAATCCTATGGGACTTTCCATGGAACTCAGCAGAAGTGACCACAGAGATTTTATCAGGACAAGGCAGAGCTTTTACCTACTTCAGCCAAAATCTAGTGGCTGAAGCTGTTCTTGTTACCAAACTACCTATAAGTGATCTCAGAATTCCCAATAAATCAAAGTACAATCAGTAAGAGCTGCAGCACCTACAGCATCCTCACTCTGCATCAATGAAGGACGTACCAGGATTTGTTCTCATCTGAAAAGAAATCTCCGTGCGTGTGAAAATTATCCCTGAATGAAATTGTTCCGACAGAATAACAGAGGGAAGAAATACATAAATTAAAAAAAATAAAATAAATGCAAGCCTGGTGCTTACATCCTTAAGTCATAAAGGTTCAAAGCAGGATTCCCTCAGTAATCAGGAAATGAAAATGTCCTTCAATTACAGAGCATTTTAAGACATGATTATTTCATGTGCATGCTATTAAGAAAATGACAGTAGAAAATTCATCATGAAATAAATTAATACTTAAACATTTTTAAAAGGCTCCCTGGTGTATTCTTACCCTCCTCCCCTTCTGACACAATAATGGTTATTTCTAAAGAAAATTTTATTGGACTAAAGATGATAAAATACACAATGAAAAATACATTTGGAAAGCAAATTCATAACTACTTTTTTTTAAAGGAGGCAGCTTAGCTGAAAATATGTGAAAAACACAAGGACAATCTATTATTTTCTGCTAGTGGAAAAGAGCATTTTTTTTCCTTCATGAAGTCAAGCATGCTGGTGTTTGAATAATTGCCTCCCAAATTCACATAAACCCAACAATTTAAGCTATATTTGCTTTTTTTTTTCTACATCTCTCCACCCTGCCAATGCAGCATACTGCTACACGTCACATTGCAGCATGACTTTATCACCACCATGGCAAAAGCTGATATTCACTGAAAAAGGCAGATAGCTACAAGAAGTGTTTGATTGGATCTGATCCCAAATGACTTTGGTGCTGGGGAGAGATATGACAATGCGGCCCCGGAGACCTGAACTGTTCAGATGAGTCTGTTCCAGAGTCTGCTGAAGCCGACACTTTTTTTTTCATGAATTTCAATAGCTTAGGAGTTTCGTTGTGGGAGCCACGTGGTATTGCACATACTTACCTCTCAGCTGAGGCTTGTTGGGATGGTTGGAGATCCCCATAGCCAAACATCCACCCCAGCCCAGCGGCAGAATGACATCTGTACCCATACACCAGACTGCCAACCAGCTCAGAACCTGGCGCAAACCAGCAAGCTATGATGAAACAAGGCTGAGTTGAGCTTCAGGAGCTCTAAGTTGAGGTAGAAATCTCATGAAAGGTCTGTAGATCAGCCATGAGGAAATTAAACTCACAACTTGAAACCAGATAACAAGTTTTATGTAGGAGGCTTAACTATGCAATCTGTCCATGTTGGTCTTTAATGCAAATAGGACAGTGCAGGCTTGTGGGTGCAGTCGGCAGGGCAAGCTGAGATTTGCTCCTGTCCTGGCAATATCATCGTTAGGAGACCTTGTCAAAGCCAAAGGCAGGGCCAAGCAAACCTTGCAGTTCCTTGAGACATGGGGAAATTATCTGAGGACTCTCCTCAAATGGATTCCAGAGTCCTACACAGCCAGGCCATGTTTTTGCAAGACAGCATGCAAGATCCTACCTTGAATTTCATCTGAGCTGGTAGAGAGCTGAAAATAAAAACTGATGCGAACTCAGCAGTGAAATGAGTACTGCTGCCCAGATCTGCTCCTGCTTAGAGCATGTAGGTGGAGGGATCACCTTGCTTTCAATAGATAAGCACAGCTCTTGGACTCGTTGGCAGTTGGACTCGAGGATCCTAGAAAAAAAAAACCAACCTGAGGTACTCTGTGATTACAAGCCTGTTCTGTCACTGTGCTTTCGTGTTTGACCTGTAGTATATGGCTGTGGAGTATCTATTTTTCTGTTCCACGGCTCATGTTTTGAGGGAGGACCATAATTCATGAGGGATGCCTGCCTAGATAACTCACTAGTGGGATATACATGGCTGTCTCTTACTGAAGTACATTTTGCTGCTAACGTATTATATTTGTACCATGCCAGAGGGGGTGTCTGCAGGTCTAAAAATGTTGGTTATAACAGCTACTCATGCTATTAGTATAGTTGTAGATATTATATGATTTATTGATGTGTTTTTATTTCCCACTGGTATGGTATAAATACATTTATTTCACAAAAGTGGCCAATAAATTTCCCTTATGAATCCTGTTATCTGCACCATTAACAATTGATCATTTTTATGAGGTCACAACTTAAGGTATACATGAATTTACACCTTAATTTGTGACCCTTTCCGAAATAATACATAGCCACTTCTGAACTATTCACCTCACAAGAGGCACTGCTCATTTTTGCTGCTTCCTTTTGCACTCGACATTTGTTTCTCATCAGATAATGTCCTAGCATCATGTGCCATTCCACTGTTTCACCTTCTCAACACATACACACACAAAAAAGTGGATAAAACATTAATGTGATGAAACTTTTGTGGACTCAGCTCATTCTTCATGGCAGTCTGGAATTCAACAAGGCAGAATAAGGTGAAAACAACAACTCTAAATAACCCAAAGACATGCTACAGCCTTCCTGCTAAAAAGATCAAGGTTTCCTAACAGCAACCAAAGAAGAATAGGAATGCCAGAAATTTAGATATTCCCAAGCAGCCCTCTCTATTCTCCTACTTTTCTTTGTCTTATAAACAATCTTTAAGATGTTGGGCAGCATGGGAACAATTCTCCCCCTGTGTCTTTCATCATTTTGATCTTTGATTTATTCAAAACATTGAAGCCAGGAGTATTGCATCTTTATTTGTTACCAGATTCCCATGTGCTCATGTTTTAGAATGAGGCGTGTCGTTGAGATGCCAGGGTTAGATGCAATATTTCCCTGTTTTCCTTGTGACCTTCACAACTGGCCTTCTCTTCCTCCACTTCTTCACAGGGTGACATAGTGCTTCATTTACTTTTAATGGCTATCTCCAAGCAACTGATTTTCAGGTCACTTCTTCAACTCCGATCTGCCATCGGTGAATCCTGGTTGTTCCTCCTCTCTCTGGGACTGCCTAGTCATGGTGTTTGGGATGTTGTCCATTTGCCACATGCCCATCGTGGCCAAAGTAGTACTCCCTGTCTTGCCTCCAGAGCCCACCTTTCAGAAAGCTCCTTTCCCAGTTACAGGCAATGACTCATTCTTCATATGTCAAGAAAATCCGTTCCTCTCTCCTTCCTTTCATTTAACCCTTCTTCATCCTGGCAGCTGTGCTTGCTGTCCACTCGCTTGCCTTGACAAACATGCTGGGTCTACCTCTGTGCATGCCCATTTTGTCTCTAGTTGAGCACTCTAACTCTATCGTCTAAGCTGAGCAAGCTCTCATTTATAGGCTTGGAAAGTCCATCTCTTCTACTAGAAGCTGCCTGGAAAGAATATCTAAGTTGTTGCTTGGCAAGGCTGTGGGCACTCTACTGACAAGCAAGCCCAAACAAGCACCAGAGTTCCAGCACGTTCCTAGCGTTGTGGACCGACGATCCCATACACACTTTGTGTGATAGACAGCTGTGCAGAATACAGTCTTTAGTGGCCTGGGCTGAATCTTCAGATCCTGCTTCCACTATCTGTTGCCCTCTATTCAGCCAGCCTGTTAGTCCACTGTTGATGCCCACTGTGATGCTCACGGACATCTCACCAAACACTGCAATGAATAGTGTGACTTCCTTTAACCGCCAATGACTTGGCATGCACCATGTTGCTCCATGTCACGTATCACTGTCCAGAGAGGAAATACAGGAAAAATTTCACATCCTGTAGATCCTGGCTGTGATGCCAATTGATCAGGAGTCCCACGACCCTTTGAAATCAGCTATGAAGGAGAAGCTGAAAACCCTTGAAAACCCTTGACGCTAAACGTGTGCTGCAGCAGAGAGATTAGTCTTAGGTTTTAAACAACATGCACTGCAGAAGCCAGAATCCTCCTTTCCCCATGCCCCCTCCACAGCTCTCTCTTCACCCGGAGTTTGGCTGCACAGACTTTTTATTAGCACACAGTTGTCCTTAAAAATAATAAGTGACTATTTGCCTGTTCAAAGCCAGAAACAAGTTGACCAATTGCTGCTGTGTTTTACTTCAGGGTATCCATCTAAAGGCAGAGAGAGAGAATCAGTCTATAATGGTTTGCCTGGCTCGAAAACTCCATTTTGGGCCGCGGAGAGTCATATTTCAGAGAGTATTGATCACAGTGCAGTTTGTGTTTCCTCACGTCCATGATCCTGTTTGCAGCCCTGTAAAATAATAACAGTACTCATGTCAGTAAGGTAATTACCATTGATCTAACACACTGTGACAAATTTTTCAGTCATGCCACTTGATTCATACTTAAAGTTATGGCACTGCTGACTGCTCCTTAAATAATTGAAGGATGCCCTTTGTAAATCAGCACACCCTTGCCAAAAAGTGGCAGTTTCTTCTTTGTTCCAGGCCCTGTTTCTTAGCTTCATCAGGGATTTCAAAATTAAACAGACAGCTTTCCACAGCTCACATAGTTCACACTTGGAGTAAATATCATCCGAGCTGGCAAATCACTTATGACACCTTTGTTCAAGAAAAGCGAGGAAAAAAAGAAAAAGGTTAAACTACAGGGAAGATCAGGGTCTCTGTGGTGGTGGGGTTTGCTAGCAGGTGGTAACAACAGGAGAGACAAAGCCAAATTTGGTTAATTCAAAACATCCATGAAAGCACTTGTCACTCTTTTGTGGCCCAGCCAAAGAAGAAGACTGAAGGCCAAGAAGAGCAGCAAGCAGGCCCATGTCAGCAGTGAGGACAGCCCTGGTCCCCCACTCAAATACCTACTGACTGCCCACGCAGGAGATCTTTGCAGCCTCTCTTCTAAAGAAATTAGTTAAGCATCTCCAACTCCACTGCATCAGCCTCCAACATGCCAGAGGAGGCAACACAACTTCCCGGCCTGGGTTCTCCAGCGTAGTGCCCCCAGGAAATACCTGAGTCTCTGACCTGCTTAAAAGATGAACTCTAAATACTACTGCTGGCTCTTGAAATACTTTTGGGAAATAGTAGCACTACTAAGCAAGTAACCAATAGGAGTATGGTGGAACCCACTGATAGCTAACCATAAATCAGTGTCCCCCCTAGTGATATGTGGACCTAATTCAAGGTGAACTTGGATCAGCTCACCACAGTCTTTCATGAAATTGGCCTCCTTGGTTGTCAAGTAAGCCTGGAAACTAGTTTAAAGTGGATATCAAACACCACAAAGAAGGAGGCGTATCTCATCCACATTGATGGACAGACGTTTACTTTGGCTCTGAAGTACCTTCTAAAAGAATCTGCCTCCTTTTCTATAAAATATGGAGACCATATAGGGACATCACCTGGTTGCTTTTCAAAGATATCCCTTAGCTGAGAGATCTGTAACAGACAAATGTGCTAGTGGAGCAGTCAATAAAACCTCCGTCTTCTGTGTCCCAGCAGACTGTCCCTAGCTTCTAGGCTCCCTCTTCTCAACTCTCCTATTTAGAGACACTCCTTTGCAATGTATAGGATTGCAATGTAGAGGATATTGCAATTAACACAGGAGTTTGCAGCTAGGGTTCTAAAACAAACAAGGGAAGACCAAAACTTCTATCTACAGGCCACCTATCATCCTCGTGGCTTAACCACTGCACCCTCTATGGCAAAGTTTGAATTTACCAGCCAAGGCAGGGAATTGTGACTACAGATCCTTCATTGAGCTTGATTCAAGGACTGGTGTAACAAACAAAGTACAGGAGGCTTGGTGGCTCTCACAGGACTCCTGTGCTTGGGGAACGTGCAGATCTGCAGCAGCTATCATGGTATTACAGCCTTTGGAGAATGAATTGAATGAACTGACTTTCAAGAGAGCCTCAAGCCTGCCCCTTCGGTATTGTTGGGACCTACAAAGCAATTGCTCTGGCTTTGATCCACTCTGCTACCTGTGAAGAGTCCTCTTTTGTGGGCATTCTTGTACCTGCTTGAGATGAGGCCAGAACAAACAGAAAGCACCTTAAAGGAGCTTACTAAATAAGTCTAGGATTGAGTGAACAGCATATTCGAGGGGTCAAATTTAATTCCTTCCTTCCTTTTGTATTCAGATTAGAGGCCAAGGTAGATTTGTGGAAGCCAGGACTCCTTAGCTAATGCTGCTTTTGCACTTAACCTGCAATTTACCTGTCAGTAGCAAATACATTAAAGGCCAGTTAAGCTCTTCAAACTTCCAAACAATTTACTGCACCATCAGATGAGCTCTTCAGCATCCAAGAGCTCAACAGCCTGTTCACATCTGCTGCCTAAAGAAAACCTCCTCAAAAATACATCTGGTAAAATAAATGTGCATATTTAAAGGAACAGCATGTTTTAAGTCAATCAAACATCTCAAAAATAATAATAATAAAAAACCTTCCAAAGAGACTACTTGCCTGTGATGTATTGGCTTGGTTAAGAAGGGCTGTGTTTTCAGAGCCTCCTAAATTCCTCAACTCAAGTGCTGAGTGGAGGTTTATTAAGTGACCTGTCTGGATGTATATCAGCCTTGTCCCTAGTGGGGGTCCGATGTTAAATTCCATCATTAAAACCTATTACTGAGCTATCAAAACCCGCTGTAATTCCGTCTAATGACCTCATTTCCCTAAGCGTAACTCAACGCAGGGTTTGCTGATGTGGTGTTCCCTCTTGGTGGGCCACAGCCCCTTAGAGCAGGGAGTGGCGGGGGGAGAGAGGAAGAAATCAATGTCTGCAGAGATGACAAGGCACACAGCCAGTGACTGGGGACCAAGAAACTATCCAATATCCCATTTCCTATCCAGTCTATTAGCAGCTGAAGTCAGCCAGGGCTCCGAGTTTGATTGAAGGCTGAGCTGAGACCAGATAGAGGAGGAGAAGCCCGGCCAATATGGCCACCAGACGAGTTTCCTTTCCAGCTAGTGGAAATCACTCCTAAAAGTTAGTGTATATAAAAATGGATTATTGCATTAAAAGTTCAAGATGTTCTTTTGATTTTATTTTATTTTTCTCTCCTTGCTCTGGTTAAGGGGTGAACACAAGGAAAAAGGGAAAAAAATCCAACCCTTTCGTTTCTCCCCCCCGCCTCAATCCCCCTTCCACACACACCTCTACTTGCCATGAAATCATTTCGTAAATACAAAAAAGGCCCCTCAGGCTATTGGTGCCCAGACACTCATTTTTAGAGTGGATAATTGACTCCTTTCAGTTGATAATTCATAGCTTGCATATGCCAGCTAATACATCAGTGCCCAGAGACTCAGCGAGAGCCTCAAGCACAAACGGAAGAGGGGGAAAGGAAAAAAAAAAAGAAAAAAAAAATGGAAAAAAAATATTTCAGATGATAGATGAGTGCATTACGGCTTTATGAATGAATTATGTCCTGCAAATACCTTGAGCAGGAGAGACTGTCGGCCTGTATCTATACTAATCTGGGAGGAATTATGACGATTTTCACATTAAAAAGGGAAAAGGGAGAGAATTAATTGAGCAATTGGGCCATTAAAAATGTATGTCGGCATGTTCTGTATGTCCATTTTCCAATTTATCATACACTAGGAAGCCTCCTGCCAGGGTGATTGCCATTTTTCTTCTCTTTCTTATGTTTGATCTTTTCTTTTTTTTATTTACTGTGGGTTCCTGTCGTATAAAATCAGATCCAGATCGTTTTGACAAGACAAAATCTGGGGGTTTTGGCAGGGAGGTGTTTGTGCATGTGATCCTTGTCCAAAATTAGGAGAGGGTACTCAAATGAATTTCTTCTTTGCGTCCAACAGCTCCTACACTCAGGATTTCTAACTTAATAAAACCAGATTATTTTGTTCTGTAGCTTTTTATTCCTTCTCCATTTGAGTAGGTTTAAGATGAAGTTTGGCTATAGGAAGGTGGATGTAGTGGGGTTTTCCTTGAAAAAGTTGTAGGTTGCTAATGCTGCCTCATCTAAAAGCACTAAGGGTCAGTGGTAGCACCTGCAAATACCGGCTCTGTGCATGTGTGAAACGCCACACACGACTGCTTGAAAAATTCACTGACACAGGCGATGCATCGCCCGGCTCCGGCATTTAGCTGTGGATCATATCCGTTGTTGGCCAAAAATCTATTCTGAGTCCTTGTGTAGTGTTTGCACTCTGCATCTGTACTCTGTAGGGTATGGTAATTGTTTTCAGATCTGAGAAATAACTTAATGGATTAAAAGTGTTTGCCAGCAAGGAAATATTTTTAGAATAACAGCAATGTTAGGAACTATTTTCAACTCTATAATTAGTAGGTTTGTTTAAGTACCTGAAATAACTACAAAATGTGTTCCCTACTTTCATATACATAATATATTCCATTATATTTGCTTAAAGCTGCTTAACATTTTAGTGCCTTTAAAAAACAGATATTAGAGTCTAACAAAAAAAAATATCAGTAACTCAATCAATGCAAAAAAAAAAAAAAAATCCCATTCAAGGCTTGCCAGCAAATTTCAAGCAGTCTGACCAACACATATTGTTTAACCTGTGTCTTCAATTTTCTAATCCAGGAATTATGCTTCACCTGAACTTCCTCTAATACAATTAGCGTGGTGTGTTTGCTGAAACATAATGCCTTTACAGAATAATGTTTTATGCTGCAAAGCATATCTAATCTCTTCACGCAAGCCACTCCACAGCAAATCATTTTATAATATGCAGGAATTTTTTGATGCTGTTTATGGTCTCATGTTTATGAGGTCTTTAATTGATTGTAAGCTGCTCTTTAAGTACTTAAAGATGTTTTTAAAATCCTATTAATTTTTCCTGTCTTTATATATATATATATATATATATATATGCACTTGTTAAATATTTGTTAATGTGCTGACTGAAATGCAAGAGTGCTGGAGGAGAATTTTAGCAAATGATTGTGTTTGTATTCAGGACCTTTATGTGAGATATGTTGGTTTACTGTCTCATTTGAGGTGCAGCAAGGCTCTAAATTCCCCTTGATCACCGTGTACATGGGACTGGGAATTTTGCTGTGGGTTTGATTTGGTTATTTACTGGTCTTGTACACAACGAAGAGGTAAGCACATCTCAGTGCAAATGTCACCAGCCTGGAATCGGTGCTTTTTCAGCCAGCTACTCTGCTCTACAGAAGCTTTTGGGAGGTCTTAAACAACCCCTGTGAGAATGCTGATGTATATGAAAGGGATGTGAAACAGATTTTTGCTTCTGCAAATCTTTCTGAGCTTTGGAAGATTTCTGTGTTCCCCAAGACTCTGAAAATTTTATACAGGGGGAAAAAAGCAGGAACACTCACTTAGCAGCACCCAGCAGTCCTATATTCAGGGCCTCTGTGACAGGACCATCTTCAACTCTGTGTGCCACTTGACAAAGCTGGCACCCAGAGCTCCCAGACAGCCCCCAGCCCCAGTTATCACACTCCTTCTGCTCAGATGAGAGTCCTCTTCTCCAGCGAGGGTGGTCCTGGAGAGCTTGTATCTTTGTGGACAGCTTTGTCATCAGCAAAATGGCCCTTTCACCCCAAAACAATTACAACATTTTGGCAGTAAATCAACACTGAAAGAGAAAATAGGAGGGAAGATCAAAAGCTACGTGCCTACCCTCTGATGTGTAGGGCAGCAGGTTCACCACCATGGTTGAATGTGGAATTTGGGATCTACATGGATGGAACCTGGAGAGGATCACTTGAGTGAGTGTTGGGAGAAGCAGAACACCCCTTGTCCCTCTGGGTTCCCACTAGTATCTTTCAGTCCAGCACAGAGAGCTGAACTGCTCTACAGAGGTGAGGCTGGGTCACATTCCCCCTTGCTGCAGGAGAGGGCCAAAAGTATAAGGGTAAGGTGCTGTAGAGATACTCAGAGGGACTTGGGGGTTTTGTGCTAGATCATGAGTGGATGACAAATCCTGCACTCTGCTTTGCTAGGCTCAGAGGCCCTCCTGGGGCAATGGGCTACAGTGTGGGGTCAGTAATGAGCCAGAGTCCCACTACCCCCCTACACCTTGCCTGGCTCTTCTCATCCTGACCACTCCTGGCCTGCAGCACAACAAAAATTTCACTGTGGTTTTTGCCCAGTGAGGGGAAAACATCCAATAATATTCACTTTTTACTTTGGGAGATCTTCTTTTTCTACATGTGAGAAATGAATCGCAGTAGGACATCTCCATAGTGCCACTGAAGAGCTCTGCACCTCGTTGCAGCACAACATCCTTGGCCAGCCACCTTACCTGCCCTCACCTCTGTCCCCCAGCCGAAGGATACAGGCACACGCTGCCTTCCCCGTGTAACCCCCCAGCACTGGGGATGGCTCCTTGCCCTGGATTTGCCGTGTGAATTAGCCCAGCAGGGCCTTCCACACCATGGCAACTGAACATAGTTCATCCAAAAACCAGAACATCAGTCTTGCTGATTACACATGCCTTCTTCTGGTAACACACATCTCAGTAAAGCATTAATGACAGCCAGAATCCCATTAAGAGAGAAACACAAGTTCCCCAGCTTACTTAATATCAGGTTTCTCACACCTGGGTCACTGAAGTAGGACGTAACCTGCAGAATATAAAATGTCCTATTATTGCCTTTGCCACTGACATGCATGGAGAGGAGTTATGAAGAACAGACATTTATAATCCAGCCTCCCTTAGACAAGCTAAGGCATGCACAGACCTGAAGGTTGTACATAACCTATGCAGCAAGGTTGCTGGTATGTTCTTCTTATAATTTAGCAGCTCCAGTTTTGGATGGATATGAAGAAATGTGGATTTTTTCCTTGCTGTATCCCACAAAAAAGGCAGAAATGAGTGTTCCTCTGAACAACTCCTCCACAGGAACCTTGTGCGTGAAGGTCTCAGCTCATTGAGACATTGAAGATATTAATGCTATAAAAGATGTGAATCTGCACATGTGTGTGGCAGGGACTGTGCACTGTTTCTGTGTCCATCCCTGAGCTATGTGAAATCAGAGGCATGCCTCCAGAGTGGTCTCTGGTCAGTGATGGTGACAAACACAGAGCTGAAAGTGTGTTGAAGGCCATTTGTCTACAAAATTTTAACCATTTTGCCAGTGTCTACATTATATACAAGGAAAGTCACGCCCAGTTCTGCCTACAGCTAACCCTCAGGTGCCCTACCATCCTGTGGTTTCCTGCATATTACCTCTTCTGGTGGAGCCCAGTAAGAGATACCTAAAGCAGGATATTGTTTATCCACAAAGAAACCATTCCTCTGGGTTTTCTTCCACAGCCTTGCAGCAGGATTTGGGTGTCTCTAACCTTATCTCAGATCAGATCAGACATTTCTGAAAATGTTCCCCAAAACGTTGCCTGAGTGAGGAACGAGGGACCAGCCTTGAGAGTCAAAGAGATTTTTCCCTGTCCTGCTTCCTGGAGGACCTGGAACAAATTTACCTTCAGAGGATTTTAGTCTAGTAGAAGATGATTTTATGCATTTTGCCCATCATATTTATAATATTAGTTATACCAAGAAAGAGAACGGCTAAATAAAAATGGAGGAATAAGCCAATCTCCTGTCAGGATAGTAGTCTTTTTCGTCCCCTCTCCCCGAAATCGAATAGTTTAATAATATACTAAAAAAATAGAAGTTACATGTTGCCTTTTGTTTTATTTAAAAATAGATAATTTGTTTTTAAAAAGAAAGCCTTCAGGGGTCACTTTTTAAAGAACATCTCTAAGCAGTTTATCTCTTGGCCCCCAGAAATGCAAGATAACCCTTTTTTGACCTACACTGTGGGAAACACATGAAGATCACTGCACTTCGTGGGGAAAAAAAAAAACCCAAAACTAAGTAATGGGAACAGGTTCTTGCTGGAGTCAACAGCTACACCTTCACTCTGGTGAATCTGGGTCTTGCTGTTTCTCTGCCTGAGATGATTCTGTACACTCCTATGATCCATTCAGCTGCTCAGCAGGATTTGAGAATCAAGTAGATATAATTTACTTAATTTTTGTCAAACTTCCCATTGCATTTCCACAGTGGTGCCACTGGAACAGAGCAGTAGCCTCGGTGGCTGTGTAATGCTGTGATGGTCAGAAGACTCCTGCATGAAGCTGTAAAGAAAATGGGTCAGGGATATGACACGTTCCCAAAGTCAAGCCACAGATGAAAACCAACAGAAAAGCACCCACATCCGATGCCATTTCTCCACCCAGCTTTATATCAGGTCCTTTCTAGGGTGAGAAGTTTTTTGAGAGAAATGTTCATTATTATTAATGAAAATAAAATCAACCATGCCCTTTTCTCCACCTGCCTCACCCTAAATCTCTGTTTGGTTACTTGCTACTTCAGGGATCCCACCCTCAAACTGTGCTGATAACTCCAGGAAGGGACCTTTCTTATTGAACAAGGTGGGAAAAGCAGCTTCTAGTGTCAGGAATTTCTTCCAGACGTTCAGCATCTGTATTTAAATTAAGAGGCTTAAAGCTTTCCTGAACTTTTCCAGGTTTTTAATTTCAGTTTAACTTCAGGAGAGGAGTTTCAGGACCGGAATATCATATCTGGAGTGCCATCTACCGCGTCTTTTAGGGATTGCGCTGAAATCATGGTTGAGCTTCGAGGAGCCCATCTGTCAGGACCTGAAATTCTGAAAACGCTGCTCAGCAGTAGCTACAACATCCATGTATGACCACTCTTTTGGCTACAATTCCGAAACATAGCACCATGCAAACTGCTATGAAGAAAATTAATTCTATCCCAGACAAAACTAGCACACTTAAAAAAATGCTATCTTGTGCTGCTTGCATTTTGAAGTTAATGTCAATGTGTGCAAAAACAAGTTGTATTTAAAAAGCTTTTCAAAGTACTGAAACACAAAATAACAGACTAACTTGCCCTTCAACCTCAAGCCATTTTATGATGACCTGACACATAGAAAAGTTTTTAGAATATTCCTGTTCTTTTCAAATGTGTCTGTGGAGAGCAGCCCCCTTCAAATCCCCAGTGTCCTGCTGGTCTTTCTTCCTGCAAAAGTGAAGTCATGGCCAAGGGAGGAGGCCAGGGCTTGTCTAGCACTGCAGCTCTGCCTCATCTGCCACTCACAGCCACATCTGTGCCTCTCCTCAAGAGGTGTCCAGAACAGCAGCAAGAGCAAGAGCAACTCTGTCATGGTGACATCCTCATTATCTGACACAAGGACCAGCCATGGGACACCTCAGTGGGGCCATTTGGAGCTCAGCTTTTAACCTGCAGAGCTCAAGCTTGTCGCTAAAAGAGGGTAGATTTAGACTAGATATAAGGAAGACATTTTTTACAATGAGGGTGGTGAAACACTGGCACAGGTTGTCCAGAGAGGTGATAGATGCCCCATATCTGAAACATTCCATGTCAGGTGCTCTGAGCAACCTGATCTAGTTGAAGGTGTCCCTGCTCACTGCAGGGGATTGGACTAGATGACCTTTAAAGGTCCATTCCAACCCAAACCATTCTATGATTTGGCCCAGATATGTTGATAGCTCAGTCTCCTTGAGGTTTAGCCCTGGAGGATGCTCTCTGCAGCAGGGACTCTCTCCAGCATGTTTCTAGGCAGTAGAACCGTATCACAGGCAACACCTGTTAAAGACGAAAACAGATGGCGTTTACCCAAGTTGAGAAGATGCAGCCGATGCTGCACCGCAGCCCCACCCCTGGGTAAACTGGCAGTTCTCCATCACACAAAGTCGTCCCGGTGCAGAGCACCCACAAATTCAGGACAGGCAGATCACAGCTCCAGGGGAAATTGTTCATACCAGAGGAGCGAGCGCCCTCTGCTGCCCAAAACTCTGCTAACGGCTGCCAGCAGCCGGCAGCCTTTTTTTTTGCTTGCATCGTCTTGAAAAAAAGAAAATCAGAATCATCTTATCCGGCTCCGGGTGGTGGGGAGAGAAGAGGTGGTGGGGAACGTGACTTTAAGCAGGACCTTCCTGCAGCTCGGGTGCTGTGTCTTGATTCAAGCCGGTTCCTGGGCCAAACCGTAATAACTGGCAGCCAACTGGCAGCCAACTGCCACCAGCTCCCCCTCTCCCAGTCCCTGCTGCCTCCCAAGCATCAGCCCTGGGGAGCCGGGGCTGGGAGGAGTGGAACGGCTCAGCCTAGCCCTGGCAAAGTGCTCACCATGTTTGGAGCTGGCGCAGGGTCATGGCATGTCTGTCCACCTGCAGCCAATGGAAATGTTTACCCTGGCTTGTTATTGCCAGTTGTAATTAATTACAGCAAAAAGGCAAATTGTCTGTCTTTTGAATTACTTATTGCAGTTAGATGCAAGCAGACCCCATGGCTCTGTATAGCTATGTGGCTCTCCGGCGTTGGCTAAAGGATCGGTGTAATCCCTGTAAATTCATTAGCGTTTATCAGCTCCCGGTTTGTGGCTACACCGCTCCATCTCCTCGGTTCTTGCTCTTCTCTCTCCACAGAGCAAGGATTTATCACTGAATTAAAGCTGGAGAGCTCCTGGCTGATGAGCTGGGGAAGGAGGATAATTCTATTACTTGTCAGAGCAGTTGAGGGGGAAATTGTGTGCAGTAAGCACAGCTCAGAATACTGGCTCCAAAAGTCCAAGCTTGTGAGATGGTATGGGGGGGATAAAAAAGGACAAAAAAAAGACCAGACAGATACGATGGTGTCAGGGCTGAGAATTTCTCCACTGGATGTCCGTAGCAAGGAGGGTCAGCAGCAAAGCCACTCGTGCACACACTGCCCCATCTCTAGCATTGCTCTGCACAGCCACGCACTGCACCATCCCATTGGTTTGTAGTAGAATGCTGAGGAAGAGGCTGCTCCTACCTGGAACGAAGCAAGTACAAAGGTGGGAAGGTGTCCTATGGCTGGTGCCATGTGTCTGCCCTTCCCTGTCACTGGCAGGAGCAATCATGGAACAGAGCAGGGAACTGATCCAGCCGGAAACTTACTCTTTTTTGAGAAGAAAACCAGCTGAAAGTGAGTGCCAGGCCATGGGCCAACTCATCTGAGCTTAGCTTGGGCTGGATGAGGAGAGGGTCTGTTCCAGCTACTCTTTCAGCAGCCACTCACAATTTGCTGATAAGTTTGCAGGACAACCGTAACACTTACTTACCCTGGCTAGTGTTGGTGCTCAGAGCCTATTGCCACCTTTGCCTTTTCCTCTGTCCCTTCCTTTATCTGGGCTGCCGATGTTAGGCAAATCTCATTAGTGGACAATAACTTCAATAGGGAACAGAAGATGAGACGAAGCTCTGGGCATCTCTAAACCACGAGTCTAACCTGGCTTGTGCAACACTTAGATTTACCTCCAATATTGTGCTGTGCCAAACATGCACATCCCAACCCATCAGTGAAGGCTTAACACAGAAACCTGAACTGAGCATGCATGTCCTTCTTTTTTTCAATTGTATTTGCTGCTAATGACACTTACCGGCTTCATCTGGTAGCACAGAAAACAAATACAGCCTTCCTGTTTGCCAAGGATAAATGTTCCCTTACAGCCCTCTGCGCCTGGGTTGCCCCATCACCATAGCCAAGGGTATCTTTATCTCTGAGGGTCCATGTCCAGCCCCGGGGTCTTTTCCACGGCTGTGGCCATTATATCCCACAGATACAGCAAGGCTTTTCAGCTGCTCTGCTTTTTTAGCACCTTGGCTTGGGGATTTCAGCAGAGGGTGCTGTTTTTTCTCAAGGGTGAGGAAGGATCGGAGGGATAAGGAGGGAATATGGGAAACAAATGAGCTCCAGGGTTGGTCTGTGAGTCTAGAAAGACCCAGAGGTCCCGAGATCTGCATAGCTGTTTCCTCCGGAAAGTTTCCTACAGCAGCATTTGGCTCACACCCTGATGCATGAGGATTTTGAGGCATTACACACAGTGCCTGGGCATTACCCATCACTCACCAGAGGCTGTTACTGAGCGCAGAGCTCACCCAGCTGATGACAGCTCTCTGCTGTGCTGTCACCCGCTATCAGCGCAACCCTTCAGGTTCATAGCCTTCTACTGCTGTGATCCAGGATATTTCTGTGCACACGCTGGCCCCCACAATATTTAAGAACAAAAATGACAGTTCAGGATTTCCTCTGATGTTTGCAAATTGTCAAATCATGGACTTTTGTCTGGAAGCTCTCTGCTGAGCTCAGGAAAGCTGGGATGACGGTGGGACGCAATCTGGTCGTCTACCTTCAGTGATTGCTGATGAAAAGCTGAGGGTTTTTATTTCTCAAGGTCTTCTCTTGCAGCCTTGGGTATAAATTTCTTTCCATTTATTCATCAAAGGCTCTGCTCCTGTGCTGTGTTTGGGCTGTCAGCAGTTGCCTTGGACATTTAGGTCAATCACAGATATTATTTCTGTCTCTGGAGCTGGCAGCTCTCATCCTGGGCCTTCAGCTTTGTGTCTCGTGCATAAATAAAGCATTGTTCATGCTCAGCACAGTGGGAAGAGGCAGCGATGAGTTCAAAATGCTGCTTCCACAGGGAGGGGTGCTCATTTCATGTACGACATTATCAAGCCCCATAGTAAGCATCCCTATTGTTTTATTAGGAAGTCTGGTGAGAGTTAGGGGGATAAAAAATAGACATTATAGCTTCAGTGTAAGGTAACTTGTATTTGCAGCTCATGATTCACATGCTGGACAAAACTCTCCGTGGTGGAGACATGCAGCTGGACTGGGAGCACCTGGTGTACGAGGGGAGGCAAAGGCAGAGCTTGAGGAGTGCAGAAATGCTTGTATTTGCTTTAGTCCGTGTAGGGTCTGGTTTAACATATGTCTGATGATCCTGCACGGACTGAGTCCCTGGAAGCAGAAATCTCACTGATCCAAAGGCTTCAGCACCAGGAGTCAGGTCAGCCAATGTTCCTATTGCTGACAAATACCAGTTCCCAGACCCAGTCTAACAACAGGCTACTGAGCCTTTTTCTCTGCAGATGAGTATTTTGACATTAAAAAAGAAAAACAACCAAACAAAACAACAAAACCCCAAAACTTTTAAATATGAGCTCGAAACAGGAGTGTTTGAATATAAGTTCGAAACAGGAGTGAATAGTAGGTTGATCAGCTCAAAGGTTTCTGGAAGGTTTATTGGCTGTAGAGGCAATAAATAGTAGCTGATTTGAGAGGCACTAATTCTGCAGACATTTTCTCTCTAATAGCCTATGGATGCAGATTTATGCACTGGTATGTAAAAGAGAGTATTTTTTCTAATTATTCTGGGTACAAACAAATTTGAAGTATTGGCTAGGAAGAGGAATTGAGAAAAGCCTGCAAAACCTGCTAAAATACACATCAGGCAGGCGTCTGTTATGATGTTATTCTTACCCCAGAGCAGCAATGATTGTAAGCTCTAGGTCTTTGTTTAATCTCCTACTTCCTTAAGGGTACATACATATCGTTTTGTCTTTTATTGGAGTCATTTTGCAAAGTGGATCTGGGATGTTTACATTGCGTATGACTGACTGAGCTGGTTCCCTTCCAGACACTCACACATGCCCCTGCTGCATAAATTAGAGCTGAGCACTTTTTATTTCATTGCAAGGGAAATGAGCTCTGACGAATGGGGATAAGACGAATACCACATTATTTGGGGGCTGAGACAAGGACAGGGGCCAAAGAGAAGACATTTGTCTGCGGCTGTGTGGTACTCCCTCTTCTCACTTCTCCACTCCCATGCTGGAATATTTCTTTTCTACAGTAAAATCATCTCCCAGATGCATGGTGATTAATTGTATTAAGATGTGGTGAATTACAATGCTCAAAAAGCCTGACGACCTTCTGCCTTTTAGATTTCCAGCCACAATGGTGAAGTATGGGCCAAATTTTGGCAGGGGGAGTTTGAGAAGCTGCTGGAGAGGATCAGGCATCCACTGTGCCTGAAGCCAGGCTGACTGGTCCTGCAGACACCCTTCATCTCAGCAGCTCTGCATCTCCGGCTCCCTGAGCTTTGCCCTCAGTCCCCAGCCAAGACCACTGCAGAGTCTGGTCTGTCACGTCACTCAATACTGATTGACTCTCCCCATCCTCCTCAGAAAGACATAGATTTTCCTATTAGCTGCAGTTCCTACTCATTGATGATAGATCCACTACTGTTAGCCTCAGCTCTCTGCAACTGATTTGACCCCACCCCGTAATCAGCCCATATTTAATCATTATTGAGGATAAAAGGCAGTGACACGTTACTGTCATCCTCACAAACCATCTTTTGTCCAGATGGCCCACAAAGTACATTGGAAATCTCATTAACAGATTGCACCAATTAATTATCTGATATGGGAATCACTTCTCTAACCATTGAAGGCAGCTGCCTCCATGAGGGAGGGCAGCCAGGGAAGGACCTGAAAAACACAGCCCCTGGGAAACAATCCACAATCCCCCAGCCAGGGAAGGGATTTCAAATTTTAACTGTGGGTGGCTTTTTAATTGTTATTTTAGCATTTGCTTTTTCGAGGGAAGTGCTGGACATTTTGCTGAAAGTTTTACCTTTGTTTGCCCCAAACTGGGAACCACGTGGGTTGAAATAGATCAGCCTTTCAAACCACATCAGCAACAGGCAGCAGTTTTCTCATGGTCTGAGATGCACCTTCAGCTGCATGGAGTTGCATTCCTTCTTTTTACCCCAAAGTAAGCATATTAAACCCCAATTTTTTCGCAGTCTAAAACTCAGTGTCTATTGATAAATCCGTAACAAAGTTGTACTCTAGGCTATTAATTGCCTTGCAGATATTTAGCCATAGGATTCCGGTGCAGAAGGAGATCAATAGACTCTGAGATTAAATTACCCAACTGTTTCAAAACTCAAACAATCACTGTTTCAGCTTGTTTAGTTTGGGCCCAGGACAAAAGTCAATTCCTTCCCTGTGGACATTTCTATAAAGTACAGTTGACATAAGAGATGATGAGACTCTGGAAAACTAGATTGAGCCATAAATATTCAGCTCCGCAGTAGATCTGAGAATATTAATTTAACTTTATTTAATGTCCAGCTCTCAGAGCGCTTAACAAACTCTCTATTCTTGGCAATCCTCAGCTGTTTAACAATCCAAAACCCCTAATCCATAACCTGGGAGGGAAAAATGAAGATTTGGTTCAAATAAAACCCTAGCTGATGGAGTTAGAAGTGCTTCGCTGTGGCATTTGCAATCAGTTAAAAAGAACAGAAAAGGCTGGAGAAGTGTTCCTGTCTGGAGGTATCTGTAGTTTCTCAGGATAAGATCTTCTATTTTTTTTTTTTTTTCCTGCTTTTAAGTTACTATTTCCTAGGACAAGCACCCCCTACACATATTTGCATGCTCTTGCTAACAGTTTCTACCTTCTCTCCCTCACCTGAGCCCTCCAAAGAAACCACAGCAGCCCCTTTCCTGATGCTTAAACCTTTCCCAGCCAGTTGCAGCTGGAGAGGGGCATGGATTTCCATTTACCCTCTGAAACTGCCTGGTTTGCTCCAACATATAAACAGAGTCCTTCCTGGCCAGGATGGGAATTTCGCCCCATAGATGTCCTCAGTCACCAGGCTCCTCACAGGGCTCAAATAATGCTAAACCCAATGCCTTTCTGTGTAGAAGCAACACACGGGTTTTAACCTGAAGAAGGAAAACATTCACCCAGGAGATCTGCCCCATCTGCATGGTGGGGAGGGTCCTATGGCACAGAGACAGGACTCAAATGCTTCCTTCCCCCAGAGATCCTCATGTCTCTCCACCTTGTCCCACATAGTGCTACATCCTACCCCTCACAGGGATAAAGCAGGGGCATCTCTCTGCTGAGGTCTCTTTTGGTCTTTCTGGTACCTTTTTCCTCCATTTCTTGCCGGCAAAGAGCTCAGCTGTTGTTATAGCAACCTCAGTGCAGTTAAGTCTCTAGAGGCAAGGTTTATAGGGAGAGGCAATATCTTTTATTAGACCGGCTGATATAGCTGAAAGAGAAAAATAAAAGCAGGGAAAAAAAAAAAAAAAAAAAAAAAAAAGGAGGGAGAGAGCAGCTCTCTGGCTCACAAGCTCATCGCAGGTCCCCAGAGCTGTGGGCGGAAGAGAATGAAGCAGGTACAGAGGAGAAAGAGGTGACAGAAGGAGACATGGCGTGGGCACCTGGGAAGGGCGGACATGTCCAGCACAGGCTCAGCCAGCCTGGCAGGGTGACAACACAGCTGCCCAGGCGTTGCAGTGGTGCTAATCTGGTTTTAGCTGGTGGAAAGCAGCAATTCAGTAGGAAATGAGACCCATGTACAACACTGGCTTTTCCTGCCAAACACCAGCACAGTTCTGGCTAGCCTTCACTGCCCCGGTACCACCACAGCATCTGCCAGGCACCGTATTCAATGCCAAGATATACCTACTCCCTCTAATCTGCTGCGCATCTGATTTTAATCTCTGACTGAACTACTCAGAGTAAACCTTGGCAGCACCCACTCTAAGTGGTCCTCTTGGGGTACAGTCCCCACCTCGTGTATTGAAGGCAGCAGAAAATGCTCCAAGGAGCTAATCAAAAAGGTAGCTCCTGGGTCATCTTCTGGTCTAATCCCCAGCTCCAGACCCAATTCCAGCCCCTTGGCTGTGCCCACTGGTTCTTGTCTCTTATCCAGCACACCTCCAGTAGCTTCAAATGCCTCCTTCCTCAGGTCCCACCTGAACTGCTCTGCTTGCTTGGGATCTGATCACTGGCATCCATCAAACACGTGCCATTGCTTTCAGGTGCTTCATCACTGAAGCAGACAGCTCTCCTGTTGTTGGTACGTCCTCATCAATCAGACTTCTGTTCTGGATAAAACTCACCTCCTAATGCACAGCTGGTACTCACCTGAATGATGTCTATTTCATATGCTAACTGCTAGGAAGTCAGCCATTCAGATTGTCAGTTTTCGGTTAAATTTTTGGCTTGATGATAATTTTATATAAACACTGAACTCAGGGTAAAATACTTTGCAGGCACTGATGTAAAAGCTCTCTTCTTTCTGCCTGGTGTTTCTAATCTTCAGCATTTCTCAAGTGGAAAGTCACCTTTCATATTTGCATATTCTTTTCTGTTTAACTAGGCCCTTGCAACCTCCCGAACACAAAGGCAGATCAGGCAATAATTCATAGCCTGTCTGCTGAAGAAAATACAAGCCCATAGCTGATATGTAAATGAATTTAGCATTAAACAGGTGGCTCTGGGGAAGGATGTCCTGTCTGCAGTGGGAATGAGTTTGCATGTGGCCTAACAGAACAATGTGTGATAGAGTCAGGTCCTCTGAGCCAAAACTTAAAAGAGCAGCAAGGTCTGTGGCAACTGATTTCTTCTTTGCAGGAGGAGAAGTTGCACAACATTAGCTAACGTAGCACAAGACTTCCTTGCTTTTAATAACTGCAGCAAATTTTGTTTCAGCACGTCTGATGGCAACGAAAGCTTGGAGACGACACCATCATTCAAGGTGATGTTGAATGCTGCTGCACAGCACTGGTGTTGCCCCTACACTCTCCACTCAACAGAATTCTGCTTTAAGCACAACCTCTTGTGTTATTTGCTTCCTATAAGGGTGGTGGATGATATCTCCCCTTGGTAATAGAGCGTGAAACTCAGTTGCTGTCTCAGGCAGGTTTGTGAAGGGCCAATAAACCTAATGGAGAGGTCAGTTACGAGCAGAGAGAAAAATCTTTCTGGGCTTGGACAAATCTACAGCAGAGCTGGATCCTGCCTGGCAGAGGTGGAGCATGGGGCTTTCTTATTTTGCAGGTCAAGTAATGAAAACTATCCTCCTGATGTTTTCCCCTGACCTTGCAAGCCAGCCTTGGGTGTCACAGACTTAAACAACATCATTTTCTAACCCAGCATTTCTAATCAGGTTTATAAATGCCGCATTGGGGCATTTTCTCAATATTGAACAAAATCTGTTAGCTCTCCATTGCTGGCCTGCGTAGCTGAGAGACAGGGAAAGTAGAAGGAAGGCTACTTGCCTCAAAGCTCGTGGAAATGAGCTAGGGTAAATGTCGCATGTCCTGATGTGCTTCACCAAGAGGCCCAGATCCCAGCTCTTGCATGCTGGTTTCCGCAAAACCATCACAGTTATATGACCAGCCACAAATTAATATGAAAGTCAAACAAGCTAGTGGTATTTTTGTGGCTCACTCATGTGAAAGAAAAGGCAGCTCAGCCCTCAGTCCTTCCTTTTGGTGAATTCCCCTCACCTAAGGCTCCCTCACCCTACCACAGCACTGGGGACGGCACCAGAAATTTTGAACGTGACCTGGAATCACCACACATCCACCTGTGCGGCCGTGTCTGTGCAGATGACACCTTGAATGAAAAATTGAGTGCTGTTGCTTTACTCTGCTCGTTGTACTGTGAGTATGCAAGTGCAGCCAGGCTTAAACAAAGTTGTTGGGGGCTGCTCTGCTCAGAAATGACTAGAACTCTTTTTTTCCCCTAAATACTGTTTGCAACTGAACTTTTTGTTTTATTCTGAAAACTTTCTCACCAGGTCAGCATTGATTTACTTGGGGAGAAGAATGCTCTTTTATTTTTTATATTCTTCCCATTGCTGCCCTTTGCTCCCAAAAGAGAGATCCCAGCCCTCTGCTCCTCCAACCCTCAGCTCCTGCCAGTCTCCTTCCTCGCTCTGCTCAGGGTGTTTGACCAACCCCTTCTGAGCCAACTCAGTTGACTAACCCTGGGGAGAATGACTTGGTCTTTCATGCAGTATGAGTTTAATGTGGTTTTGATGACTGAGCTGCTGCAGTGCAGGGTCAGACAGACAGTTCTGTGTTGAGAGGAGCAAGGGGGCTCTCAGGTCCTCCCCAGTTGCCAGGAGATGGGAAAAGCCCCATAGTGCGATGCACAGCCTCACTGAGAAGACTGCCCAACCCTAGCCATGTGCAATGTGCCACTGCTCTGCTCCCATGGGACACATGCACTAGTGACTACACACCTCTGGTTGTGGAAGTGGAGTCTGCCCATCAGGCAAGTGCTTGTGGCTTGATACAGATGAGCTTCTGTCCCATCACCAACACCTTCCTTCAGTTTTGCTTCACAGCTCATAAAAGAAGATAGATCACTGCTTTTTTTTCACTCTAGGCAGTCTGTTACGTCCTCAGATCATCTCTTTTCTTTTATTAATACAGATCCATGCACATAAAATGCAAATCAGTTACCTTGGATTCTTTCACCTGCCCAGACCTATACTGCATCTTCAGGATTTGTAATTGCTATTCCAGGTGGCTGCTACCCAGATATCATCTTCTTACATTCAGAAATGTGTTTTATCTCTCCTGATATCCAAATAAACCAAAACTCCTTCCACACAATTAGGAAAACTACAAAATACAAAAGCCCTACACAAATCCAACCTGTCAGACTGGATTTTATCACTGTTGATGAGAGGTTTTGCTCTGCCATTTGCTTGATGGACAATTATTGGCTCAGTAGAGCTACCCAGTGGGAACTAAGCAGTAATCTTATGGAGTAAATACAACCTTGTAGCAGAGAGTGACTTGTCCTGTCTTAGAACATTGTCAGCAGCAACAGCACTGATACAGCTGGTATCTGTTCCTTGCTGGGACTTGCTTTCTTGTCTTTAACAGGAACTTTCAGGAGCTGCCGGTTAAGTGTTGCTCCACCAGCTCTGGCACCAGGTTGGGTCTCCAGCAGATACTGAGCCTTGGGCAGAGGAAGGACAGATCTCTGCGAGGGTGTTGATGTATCCTTGTTGATCTACCTCACCCTGGAAGAGTGACTGTATCTCTCCAGCAGAAAGCAGATCTAGATATAAGGGAGGTCTGGGGGGTAAGTCATAACAATGAGATACAGTCAATCTAAGCAGTGTTTTCTCCTCTGCCACCAAATCTTTATGTCACCTTAGTCACATCACTTCATTTCCCAGTACATCTGCAACCCTACCTTCAAAGTGAGAAAGTTCACTCCTTTCTTCCACCCTTTTGCTTGTTTATTTCTACTCAGACTCCCAGGTCTTGGTGGAAGCCACAGCTTCTTGACATTCCTCACACACACAGCTCCTGACGCCTCCAGGTCCCTGAATCAGTCTGGGCACTGATGTAATAAAACTCAGAGTGTTTGTTTTTTAAGTGCTCTTAAAAATGTGGGGAGCAAGATGTACGCCCTTACTGCTATTCACTCCCTTTACTTGCTGCAGTGTTTTGCCCTGTGAAGAGAAAAAAAAGCAAAATATTTCACACCAAAGGGCCTTTCTCCTTTTCACTCCCTAGCAAACACACTTTGCACCTGCTCATTAACAAACGTACATCCACATTGACCAGGGCTGGTGCTGAATTGAACTTCGAATACCTTTTCAGTGGCATAGCCTAGTTAATAATTACTTTTATGACTCACTCCACTCCATGCTGCTGGAGTGCCATTAAGAGAATTGACAGTGCAAATAACAGAAACATTAAGCTTAATGATGTCGCGAGTGTTAGCCCTTCTAAAGTGCTCCTGGTGTCATGAAAGAAGAACCTTTCCCTTTAGCAGTTGTCCCTCCCAGGGGGGTGTTTTCTTCTCAGCCGTGGCAGTGCAGAGGAAAGTCGGCTTTCTGCTCCTTTGAGTTTTGACAGTAGGCGTGTGGGGTGCACGCAGACATGTGCACATCCATGTGCCACGCGTCCTCATGCAGCAATCACCCCCAAGTCAGAGTATTTTCATTTCCAATTAATAAACTCTTGACAGCCTCAGTTTCAGCATGATCCTGCAACTTCCCACCTCCCTGCATCACAGAGAGCCCATCTGCCAGGCACCCCCTAATCATCATGGAAACTGCACTAGTTTGAGCCACTTTCCTGGATTTCCTTCCCGGTTGCACAGGGGCAGAGAGACATCCAGTGCTTTGCTGATGGGTGGACGGTAACTGCCGTCTCTGGGTGCTCCTGTCTCCAACAAGATCATTTTCAAACATAGACCAAGCCCTCTGAATCAATTTTTCCCAGTGACTCCACTCATTTTCTAGATAGCAAGTTTCCCTCATACCCCAGGGACTCCCCGTCTATATCCCACAAGGATGTATAGCCCTCTGGAAAGATCTGGCCAGAAGTGAGAAGCAGAAGATGGCATTACCTCGGCTGCAGGACTGCTGCAGTTACATAGCAGCGCATTTGACCTCAGTTCCTGACAATTTGCCCTAATTTTTCCACTAATTTTTGATTGACAAGACTAGATTTAATACTTCCCAAATTAGCTTTAAGTAATATATCTACAGATCACAAAGCTTTTTGAATGTGACAACGAACCTGATGAGTTTAATGTCTTTAGTTCAAGCAGGGAGTTCTCCCTGGTGTGATTTCCTGAAAGTAAACCCGTTTCTGTGAAATAGCCATTTCTTTTTCTTTTAACAGGAAAATTCAATTTATCTTCTCTTTTTCTTAGCCTGTTCCTCTCCTTTGCCTTCATTGCCACAGACTCCCTAATCTTGTTATTCTTGGGTGTTGGAAAAGCGTAATCATCTGAGCCATGAAATCGAAGACAACAGTAACACTTCCAGGGAGGTGACTTAAGTCAGAGGAATTAATTCTCCCAGCAGACAGCTCGTGTTTAGAACAAATGTGATTTTCAGAGCTGAAGCTATGTTTTTAATGAGGCTCTATGAAAATACATGTAGCCCAGAGCTGCTGGGAGATTCAGTGTTATACCAGAGAAATGCATCATGTCAGGAAAACAACAGCTGACAGGATCATTCAGCAAGTTCATCACCCAGTTCCCTGCAGAGAAAACCCAGCTCTGTATTTCTCACCCTTGGAGATCATTGCCCTGAACAAGGGAATCTACAAATATTTATTGAGTGCCAGAATCCAGACCACCCAAAAGGTGTCTTTTGAGGTTTAATCAAGAAAAGGAATGGATTTTCCTCCCTCTCTTTTAAACGAAGTCAGCACGCATGAACAGATGGGTCTCCACACAGCACAGAGTTAAGACATGGAAGTCCTTGCCCCAGATGTTACAGATGATGAGAGTTGGGTTTTTCGTTTCTCTGGGAAAAGCAAAATTAATGCTTTGATCTGAGCTGGGACCTCCTTCTCTGTTGTATGCCTCATTTCCATTCTCATCTGTTCTCTTGTTTACCCAGAGCAGGGACTGCCTTACTTGCACCTACATAGCAAAAGCAAAGCACCAGAGGCACCGATGGGACCGCTGGTGGTCACTGTGGTGTAAGACCACATTCAAAGGGATTTCCAGGGATTTATAACTATTAAAAAGGGCTTATCCAGTAAGGATGTAGCAAAAATTGGCCTTGGCTTTGGGGCTGATCAGTATTTTCAGATGAAGCATAAGAAAGAAAAGCCATTTGAAGACCATCACACAGCCTAAAGCTGGGAAGGTAGCCTCAGGGAGCTTTCCATGCTCTGCTACCTGGGTTTACCTCCCCAGATCAAACAGTTCTGCTGCTCCCAGGTGCAGCTGTAATTGCCAGTCAAAGGTTATTTTTCTCCAGTGAACTCGGTGGCCCCATGAAATGTTCCTAGACCAGAAATCAAAGCTGGTTGTTTATTTGCACAATGGCCACGGGTTGTGGGCAACAGTGATGTGGCTGCCATAAGGAGGCTGCAGAAGCCAGACCCCTTGGGTTTGCTGGCAGCACGTTCTTCCCACATGCAAAATCTACCTCTGAATGGAGAGTGCAGAGCCCCAGAGACAGTAAATGGGATAAAGCACCAGCCTCTTACGATGGGAGAGGGAACATCAGCTCCTAATGACAGCATCATGTTTGCCTGGCTCAGCTGGAGATAAAAAGATGAACCATAGATCATACTGATTTCTCATACTGAGATAACAACAGAGGAGGATTTGTTTCCAAAAGAAGCAGCTTTTTTTTTTTTTTTTTTTGCCTATGTGCCAGCAAAAGAAATCATTTTTCTGTCTGACTTCATAGCAAATTTTATCAAATATCCATCTGTCACCGAGCCAGAGAACTACATATGAAGCTGTGTTCACTGTCACAGCAGACTGACGCCAGAAACTCCAGCAAAGATTTCAGCAGGAGAGCCCTCCTGCGATGGTTCTAGGAGGGTCTGCAGATTGCTGGAGGCACGGCTTATTAAAAGCACCATTGCAGAGAGATTTGGCTTTTTGGATTTGGTTGAAAGCAGAGGGATCTGGTAAGGGACCGTAGCCCAGAAGCTGCCTTTAAAGTTTGGTCCTCATGTGGAGACAGAGCCCAGCAAGATTTTGTTTTAGGGGTGCCTGGAGGATTGAATAATAGAGCAATTCTCAAGTGTTTGGATTGGAAATTTCATCTGGAACCTGGGAAGTTTTTTTCCTGGCAAAAGCATCATGAGAACCAGTGTCTTCTCAGGACAGACCAATTTCAAGAAACCAGAATTTCATGATGACTATATGCTCCCTGGAAAAACTCCCGGGGACTCCTTGTATACAAGGATGCCTTGGAAAACATAATCTGTCCTCCCAGACTGGACACCCTCTGTGCTCTGAGAATTCAAAGCTATTTCAGCGTGTGCAGATCCCACAGAGACTGAGGGTGATTACAAGTAGCAGGAGATCTGCTGATGAAAATGGTGAAATCTCCTCTCCACGGACATTGTAAATTTGACTGAACAAAGCCATGGAAACGAACCTGTATGGAGCAATCCTTTCTGACCCAGCCCTGATGGTCCAGCCTGTAGGCTGATGGTTCACTGTGAGTTTGGGTGAGCAGTGTTCCCTGCCTCGATGGAACTCCCCAGGTCAGCAGCAGGGGCAGCTGGAACAGCAGAAGTCTCCAAAGTGTCCAGCACTGCATGGACTCAGTCTTCAAGAGTTTTAAATTGATATTAAAATGAAAAAGGTCAAGCTCCCAGCTTCCCTAGCAAGTGTGTGAGAGTGAATAGTGTAGGACAATGCCAAGGGAGATGCTCCATATCCTTGGTCCATCTAGAGGGGGATGCTGCTGTAGAAAATAGTCATCCTGCTGTGGCTTCACATCACCCTGGGGACATAGACAGGGTGTCGCCTTGAGGCCACTCCAAATAAGAAATTCTTTAGGGTCCTAAGTTTGATAGCCAGAAGTTTTAGAAAAGAAGTGTACAAGCCTCTCCTAGGGTATGTTGTAGTGGTGCAACCACCCATTTGAAGGTCTCTCACATGGATGCTGAAAGCTCCACTGAGCTGATAGCATCTAACAGTTGGAGAAAAACCATCCTTTCAACCTCCGAGTTGAACACATTCACTATGGACTCACTGGAGACTAATGACATAAAAGCTCTATTATTATTATTTATTATTATTATTATTATTATTTTAAGCAGAGGGACTTTGAAATTGGAGATTTCACATTTTCATAGATATTTCTGTTCTTTCATGGATTCTTCTCCTCTTCCAGGACTTGTTGAGGAAAAATACCCCTTCTTTTTTTGCACAAGAGAGACCTGGAAGGTTCATATCTATGCTGTGGACTTGCAAATCTTGCAGAGGAATGGCAGTTTGTGAGCATTCATGGAGCTCCTGAGCCAAAATCAGAGTGATAGGCCAGAGAGGAAGGTCAGGGGTCCTGGAGAAAGGCAAGCATTTCACAGGAGGGAAGGATGGAAGGGGTCAGCCAGCTCAGCCTAATGAAAGGTCTGTGCTAGGAAACCTTCAACAAATCTAAAATGCTTCAAGGCTTCAAATTTCCAGGACATAGAAAGGTATGTCAGTTAAAAGCCATTGCTGGTACAAGGATAAAAGGAAATAAATTATACACAAATAAATATGGGCTAGGGATTAGAAAAAGCTAATTACATTCCATGTGATGTTTCTGGTTTATTCTTCCAGATGGAAGGAGAAGCTCACAGTCCAGGTTAGTTCTGAGCAGCTATCACAGCAAGAATGCTACAGGCTGAAAGTCCAGGAGGGCAGCAGTGGATGCTCAGCAAACCCTCCTCTGTGCTTTTCTCTCTGGTCTCACTTTTAAAAAAGAAAAACCTTTCCAGGGAGCTCTTTCTAATGGCCAAAAAAAATCCTTTCTGAAGGGGGCAGGTTTTCGTTTTACACACATTGTCAGTGGAGCCGTTTTAGCCAGCTCATTTCCCAGGTCTTTAACCAGCCAGCCTGCCTGGAACGGGGAGATTTTCTCTCGTCTCAAATCACTTGGCTGCACATGGGAGAGAAGCCTTTTACGAGGTGTATTGCAAGGCTCTCAGATTCTGTGCTATCCCTCTTTGACTCATCTCCAAGAGACCATGTTGGGCTAAGCCCAGAAGGAGCACGGAAAAGTGATGGCACCAATCCTAGACACACACAGATACAGCTTCCACCCCTTCCCGCACCATAAACCAAACATCATCTGTCCTCAGAACTGGGAAGGATCAGCTAAAATAATCCAGTCCAGTCCTCTATCACCAGAGAGGCTGAATACAGAACAACCCACAGTCCTCACCCACTCCAGGACACAAACCTGCTCCTGCCATGTCCCTAATAAACCAGAGGCCCACAATTCACATCTGTCCTGTTCAGGTACACACCTGGCTGCTACTGCACACGTGCAGAACAAAAGGCTAAATTGGGCTATTCTTTTGTTAGCCAAAGCAATAATGGTACGAGCAGTGTTTTGGCAACCGGGGCTTCAAGAAGCAATGGCATTCAAGAGGCAACATGAACTCTTAGGGAGGCTTTTTCCTTGCAGCTAATTGCACTGGCTAGAAAATGAGGCAGGAGAGAGAGGAGGACAAGGTAACACGAATGCAGACAGTCTTGGGGCACACACGGTCCTGGGGTAAGGGAGAAGGTGGTTGGTAGACTGAAAGAGCAGGCAGGCTAAATGCTCGCCAAGTGCAATTATTTTAATGGGTCTGTTTTTTCCAAATTCCACGTTGCACACACATAAATAGCAATTTTAAAAAAGACTCACACCAGAAACGTTGACTTGGAGCACAAGAAACTCTCCCTGTCTCCTGCTGCACAAGGAGGTACAAAATTCACAACATCAGTCACGGCAGATCATGGAGCTGGGTGGACAGACATACACGGAAATCCCAAATGACAGAAAAAGGCAAAAGCAGGGCACTCGTGCTTTGGAAGGCAGTAGATGTTCCCCTGCTCACCTGGCTGCGCAGGCACATATTTGGGGTCATGGCTGGGTGCACAGACACTCCATGCTGGGTGATCAGCATCTCACTGGTCCTACACCTCTGCTTGCTCGGGTGCTGTCTGTGCTGGTTGCTGTCTCTTGGGTTCCAACGGTGTCAGCTCCCACAGCAACACAAGCTTTACGGTGACCCACACGTGCAGCACAGGATGCGCTTGGTCCCAGGCTGTGTCAAGGTTCCCTGTATGGTACTGGCTGTGATGTCACAACACAAGCGTGAACTGCACTAAACTCCTAGCTGGCCCTCAAAGTCCTGCTTCTGCCCCTATTCCTGCCCAAGGGACATTTGCCTTTGATATGACATTCCTTTACAATCCATTTCTGGTTGCTTTTCATGGTGCAGCTTTTTATGGTGCAGCATGGTAAGGAGTGATTCCAGTACACACACTCCAGATTTAGTTTTCAAGCTTTCAGTGAGGAGAGGAAGGAGTTGTATGGTTACCGCTCAATGTTACTATTTTTTTTTAGCTCCAAGTGCTCAAAGAAAAGTGCTGCAGTTCACATGGGCAACGCCTCTAAAGGACTTCCAGTCTGTTGTGTGCTATTTCAAAAGGCTGGTGAGCCAGCAACCTGGGAATCAGCAAGCTATTCTGTTTAATTGCTACAGCAATCACCAGCAAGCAAAAATCACGAGAGCCTTTTGTTCAGTACAGCAGTTCCAGTCTGCCGAAGGGCAGCCAGTGCTGGAGGCAGAGCTCACCCATTAAAAAGAGCGCTAAATGAGATCATGCAGGGATCAGACCATACAGATTCATCCACCTTCAAGCAATCTCCAAACTGCCAGCCCTGCTGCTTAGCAATGTGTTCATCTTTAATGCAGCTTTAAGTGGAGTTGGGAGCAGGTATTTTCTCCTGGCAGGTAGACCAGCCTTGCTAAAGTCACACTGATATAATTCCTTGATGTAGGAGGAGCTGTTCAAGTCAGCAAACTGTTGGAGAACTCAAGAAGGACCTACACGAAGCAGAGTCCTTCTCCCAAAGACATGAAATTCAACCTCATCCTACCCAAGCTCATGAAGGGGACACTGGCTGCACAGCAGCTTCCCAGAGCAACCAGGATGCTTCATACATGGATTGTACAGCACTGCGACTCTTCTCTCCAGCTTTTCCATGACCCTACACATCATCACTTAACCCAGCACACCAGCCATATGGCCCTCACTGCAGAGCTCTATGGTGGCCCAAAGGAGACTTGGCCATGTCACAACCTCTCCCTTTCCTCCAGTGTTTCCCCTTCCGCCCTCTCACCTCTCCATGCACCCATTTCTTCTGGCTAACACCTCGGAGCTGCGTTGTCCTCAGCCTAGCAAATTGCTGATGCTGAGTTCAATGCGAAGCATTACCTCCTTCTAACTACAAGAAAGGGATGACTGAAGGAAACATGACAAAGGCCTCTGAAAACCTGGCTGGTGGAGAGGCATGGACTATTTGCTGGCCCTTCTAATTTGGCACATCAGAGGGAATTACTAGGGTGCAGGGTGAAAATAACTGCCAAGGATAGAGAACTTTATGGTCTCTCACTAAACTGCAATTCCCTGCTGCAGGATAACAAATGATGAAAGCTGACTGACATTCAAGGTGCAAATGGACTATTTCATGAAGATATCCATTCGGGGCTACTAAATACAGGGACCACTTCCAGCTCAGGAAGCTCCTAAGCAATAGCGCATTGCAGGCTTGGAGAGCATTTTGGGAAAACAATATCCTGGTTTTGCCTTGTCTTTATGCGCTCCTCCAGACCTTGTTCTTGGCCTTGTCAGAAATGGGCTAGCTGGGCCTTTGGAATGATCTGGTATGGTCAACTCATGTCCATATGAATTCCTAGTCACTCAGGGTCCCAAGAGCTCTACCTCAGATATAGAATTTCCATAAACAGAGAACCTATGCAGCTGTTCCTACTCAAAATTCCACTCTGCTGTTGCCTTCCCACATAGTGGTCCTGCCTAGCACAGCTGTCCTTCCCCACACTGATCCCATATCTCATAAAACATGTGAACCACCCTTACAGGAGTCAGAGCAAAGGCCCGTTAACACAGCACCAGGGCTGCCTAGGGAAGAACACAAAGCCTTTGCAGCAATAATCCATCAAATCAGGGTCTTTCCAAGGCAGAAGTGGTGTCTTTGCATTGAACAGCTCTTGACAAATTCTTTTCTGTAACCTCATCCCATTGTTTCGCAAGCCCATGAGCACATTGAGCAGGCAGTTTCCTGCAGCAAGGAGATCCACTCCTCGTTGCCCAGTCTGTGTAATGGATCTCACATCCACATCAGGGAAGGAGATACACTCACCATCCTCCAGCACAGCTCTATCGAAGCCTGTACAATTACTTGCCCTTTGTCCCAAGCTGATGGGTGTGTCCCAGGCCAGCCTTCCACTAAAAGATGGGAAGGAAGCTGCCTAGCACTCAGTACATAATCATTGCCCAGCGGTTTCATTTGCAGGCTCCTGCCAGTCTCTGGTTACTCCAAGAGCTTGTCCCCGTGGATGAAGCCCAGCTGACCTACCAAGGTGGGTAGTGCACTGAGCAACAGAGCTGTAGCTCCACCTGATTAAAACAAGAGGAAAACACCATCACTAATTGCAATCCTTGTGATTCATTGTCTCTTATAATGGGTAGTAAAGTTCCCCCAGCGAAGGTAAGATGGGCCAAGGATTTTCAAGGGAGGGGAGATTGTTTCATGCTGCTTTTTCAATAGCAAACACATAGCTTTGTCCCCACTGCCAAAAAGCCTGGCTAAAAACGCTGAAATCTCGTGACTGAGAGGCCACAAGCTATAATTTACTGCTTTCCTGCTTCTTCTACGTTCAAGAATTGCTTCACTTCTGAGAAGAAAGAACTGTCATTTGTCAGCCCCTTGTGTCCCCTCCTTCCAGCCAGCACATTTCCATGTCATCCTAGACAAATTAAGTCATTTCCCTCTTCCTATATGATCCCTGAAAAAGCCAGTGTATTCCCAGGAACTGAAAGTCATCCTTTCACAGCAACATCATTATCAGCTTTCTTTTTAAAGCTGTATAATGGGCATGTTCCTCCCAGCAAAAATCCAGATTTTTTTCTGCTGTTGCATCCACCTTCCTTAAATTGATTCACAAAGACTGATCTGCCGGCTTTTCACAAGCACCTTCCTCACACCTCTGACCAACGGTACATTACAGATTTCCAGCCCACCCATGCAGCATTTGGCTGGCTGTTAACAAATGCTCTGCCTGGATCTAGGATGCTGCCAGGTCCCTGGGCAAGTTAAGCTGTATCGTCTCTCCTCCTGTGGAGTACTTGGCCACCGGCCCGTTGCCCTCCATGGTGAAGAGCTTACAAGTCTTCGCATTCTCATGAACTGGTGTGGACTTTTTCGAGGAGATGGGGGAATTTGTGGGGCTCAGCTGAACAGCAGTGGTATCCTGCACTGTGTGCTCACTAGTTTCAATTTCAAAGGCTGTGTTGCCAGGTTTGATGAGCCCAATATTGGAACCTGGCTTGGATTTCCTGGCCCCATGAGCTGGGGGCCTCCGGCTGCAGATGCAGCAGGCACCAAAGAACGTGAAGGCCACCACCAGCAAGATGGGTCCGATGATGATGGGAGGGTTGTTCACAGGAAGGAAGGTCCCAAAAGCAAATGCTCCCACTAAAGTGATGTTGATCCCTGCTAGCATGATGCAAAGTCCACAAGCGCAGCAGAGAGCAGGGGAGGGGAGGCCCTGAGGTCGCGTCTTCTTCTGGATGGGTTTCTGGGACAAAGAGGCACTGCTCTTTTCGCTGAACATGTTGAGATGAATCTCAGAGGTCACTTCAGTCCTCATGGGTTGTACACTGTGTTGAGAAGACTAGCTCTGCTCTCCTGCTGCCTTGAAATCCCTGAAGAAGAACAGAAAAGCATGCAGCTGTGAGAGCAATGAATCAAAGACAACTTTCCAGCACCACCAGGTTTGCTGGTACCAACAGCTAAATACAAATCCCTCTCGATGGTGGTCAAATGCAGTCAGCCTCAGGCAGGAGCACTGCATCCAACATGCTCAATGCTCTTTGCCATCCAGATGGATGACGCCCAAGTGAATTGGAGCATGCAATGGCCCAGAGTCTATGCTTGGCTCTGCCTGGAGTCTGAGCCACAGCACAGCACTGAAGCACTGTGGCTGGACATACAGACCCACGTCATGAGCTTAGATGTTTCTCACGCGGGTTTGACTCCTGCTGCATACATCTCTTGACTCTCCCTCTATTCTATCCACCCTTTCCTTGAAATACAAGTTCTTCAGGACAAGCAATATGTCCTGCTGCCCATTTGGACAGTCATCGGTCTCACAGTATTTGTCATCACCCACAAAACATCAGCCCAAAATAACAACAGATCCCAGTGCTGCTCTGAACATCCCTCACTGCAATGTGAGAGCAATATATTCTTGGATGGGTAAAGGTCCCAAATTGTAACAGAAAGTGGGACTCTTTGTTCCATATCCCCATTGTCCAGTAATTGAAATTAGTCATCCAGGTTACCTTTCTAGCTAGTGGAGAACAAAACATGCCAGAAGATGATACAGAACATCCCAAAAAAGATGTCCACAATGGGAGGCTGAGCTGACTACAGAAGGAATCTTGAAGGTGACCTGAGCAGTTAATAGTTAGGTGCTCAGAGAGATGAACTCCATCCACAGATACTGAATGACTTGCCATCAGTCACAGAAGTCTATGATAAAACTTCTGTGCAAGTGTGTTTTGCCTGTTGGACCGAGATTTCTATCATGCATCACACCATATTTGCTGTGATCACAGGAGAACCCTTAGAAGGGGCCAGGAAAGCTTGTTTGCCTCATCAACTGTAGAACTAAACTCGTACAAGGTTCATGCACAAACAACACTGATTCCTGGATGGAAGCTCCTGGAAACTGAGCTGAAAAAGAGCCTGTGTGGGGATCTGCCTAGGACCCGAGGTGGGAACACATATCCCTGACTGACAACAGCATCTTCTTCATGGAGGAAGTTATTGGATATGATAAGAGTTGGCTTTGTTTACTCTGTACTTTGCTGGGAAGCCAAACTGCCAGAAGCCAAAGTGCCAGCAGTTTGCTGGTGATGCCTTTGATTTTACAGGCAGGAGAGCATTTCTCTTTCCAACCTGATTGCAGACAATAGCAGTCTGTGCTTTCCTACTCCCCTGCCTGACTCCCTGGCTTCTTCTTTCCTCTGCTGTCAAATCACTTTCAAAAGGGTTGCCAGGGGAAAATTGATACCGCATAGGTTTCTACTGCAAGAGCCAAGAATCACTGTTGTGCTATTAACACTGCAGCCACTAAATTAAAAAAAAAAAACAACAAAACAACAAACATCAAAACAAACCATCATCCATTACCCTGAAACATGCCAGTAGGATCAGCCGGGCATTCTCAACATGTTTCCTATGTTATAAAATCTTCCTGCACCTCCAGCTGAGACAAAGCTCTCTGCTGCTCTATCCAGTGTCATATCTCATTTCCTTGGCTTGAGCTTTTGTTTAGATCCGAATGAAGTGCAGCAGTGAACTTTCACTGAGGTTCCCATTCAGTGAGACATCAGCTAGAACTGACAGGGACAGGCACGTGGAAGGATGAAATCCTTCCTCACCTGAGAATGCCTGACTGGGAAAGAGTCTCTCTGCAGGCAAAGATTTATCAGAACTAAGAGCGTGTAGACAGAAAGCTCATTTTCTCTATTAGCCAGGCTAACACATACACATATTTCTCCAGCAGTGTCCTTTTGTTTTGCCTGGGAACCCTGGCACACTGATGTGATCTGAAATCTTGATTCTGCCTCCTTCACCAGCCCTGGACCAGCAGCAAGATAGCTTCTGGTTAAAGTCACACACACACACACTGTTCTCAGCCCAGCTCTTACGGATGCCAGTCTGAATCTTTGGCACCCAGAAGGCTGCAGAGGCTTCGCCTTGGTTTGCCTCACATCCTCCCACCACAAAGTGCTCAGCAGGGAATTGCATGACTCCTCAGGGTTAAATCATATATCAGATTCACTCCATCAGGTTTCTCTCTCCCAACTCCTCAGCACTCACCTGCTTGCACCCTGTGAGAATTCCTCCTCCTGGGAGAGCTAGGCAGCTATCATAGCTGCTGGGTTCCAGTGAGATGCATTAACAACTTGCTCCTAGGGAAGGTAGAGACCAGAAGTCAGGCTCCCACTGAGATTTTCAAGAGGAGCTTCACCTTGTTGCCCATCACTTCTGTCCGTGGTCACCTGTAGCCACTCCAAAGAGACTATACTGAGTTCTGGCTGCTTTCAAAGCTGCAGCGATATCACCCAGCACGGTCCCTGGTAGCTCGTTTTCTCTGCCTGGCAATTTTGTTCATCGTTACAGTGCTGTGAACATAGGAGGTTGAGCTTGGGCAAAATCCTCACTGGATCTCTACAGGATGTAATAGAAGAGGAAGGGGACAAGAGGGCTTGTTCAGGTACCATTGGCAATGATAAATCTGGGAAGTCCATTCAAGGACATTTCCCTCCAACAGGTGAAAGAGAACCACAGATCTACTACAGAAGGAAAATGACATGAGAGAGTGGTCCAGCTGGACTCAGGGTACAGTCACCATCAGCTTCCCAGGAATTATGGCCTCTTTCCACAAGGAGAGGGGACCTTATCTACAGTACAGAAATAGGGATGTGGCACATAAGGATAGAGACCTCTCATGCTGCAGCTTGACTGGAGGAGGCACCAGCTACACCTTGGGCCACCTTAGGACAGGTAGACAGTCCCCAGGTTGTGGCAAGGGACTGGTCAGGCAAGGGCAGCGACCTG
This sequence comes from Baryphthengus martii, assembly GCA_013396935.1. Taxonomy (NCBI): domain Eukaryota; kingdom Metazoa; phylum Chordata; class Aves; order Coraciiformes; family Momotidae; genus Baryphthengus; species Baryphthengus martii. Next base: position 493,123 of record VWZK01012106.1, read on the forward strand.
CCTCCTGGAAAGTGAAGAGGCAAGAAAGGAAGTTTGTAAATAAACTGCGGTGGCTAAGGCAGTGATGAGTAGTTTGTCAGCAGTCATTGTCCTAGGAGGTCTGTTGAGTGACTGGGAATGCATCTGTATCAGCCTGCAAAAAAGCTCAGAAACTAGAGCAGGCAATGTGACAAAACCTAGGGTCCTGAACCTCCTCAGATACATCTGTGCCTGTAAAACATGCATCTGTCAGGTCAAAGGGACAGGTCTAACACAAGGGCTGTGACAGTGCCCAAAGACTGAAGCCACAACAATACGAATCCAAGGGTTTGTGTTGCATACCCTCAGGTGGAGTATAAAACTACCTGGAGGTGACTGAGGGAGCAATCCACCAAATCTGCTGATGGCCTCAAAGAAAAACCCAGGGAGCCAAAAGGGCCTCATTCACATTATGTATATGGAGATAGATACACCCAAAGCCATGGGACAGAATCAGATGGAGTGGTCAAAAATAGAGCCAGGGTTGAGATCTCATTTAAACTGTGTGAGCAATTCTGGGACTTGTCACATCCTTTCTATAGCTGCACCATAAGTGTTCCAACTATGCTATGTCCAAGACAAAACTTCTTTCCCATCCTCTTTGCTTGGAGCACCTACATGGAGTAAAGGACCGTTATCCAGAAGAAGGCAATGGAGTCACTGCTGAATCACAGGGGAACTCTGCCTGTAGTGAGGATCTCTCCCCTCATCCTGCGAAGAGAAGACCTTGGAAGACAGCCCCACCGCAGGGCTAGGATATGACCTGCACACCCACCACAGGGTAACCAACAGTATATAGAAAGCAGCATGTTTGGACTGACAACATTTAGAAGGTGGATCAGTGTTTACACTTGTCTTGATCTCAATACAAAAGAGCAGCGATTATACACAGGGGATTCCTGTTGGAAAATCAGATGTAATGGGAATGAGAAAGCCAGCAGAGCAGTGGAGGATAAAGGAAAAAAACAAACAAAGAAAAGCCTCAGAATTCCTTACACCACTGTCTATCTCATAAGACTCTGCAACAACACAGACCATCTTTATTCTGATTGCCATCAGAAGCATCTTTGTTCTCATGTAATCTCCTAGAGGACAGGCTGATGCTATGGTGAGAAGGGTCCCTCTCCATCCCCTTTGCAGTGACAAGAACTCGCTGATGTGGGTCAGCTCCCACTGCCAACCTACCTGAGGATATCTGACAGCTTTTACCTTCCACTTCAGCCAAGTTAATGGGTTCAAAAATTACCATATTTTCAGGCAAATTATCTTGTCCAAAATGACCAAGTTCCTTTCCACCAGGAAGAGAAAAAGTTCTCTTCAGGCTGCGTGGAGCAGGTTCTTTTGTTACTGGTTACAGTCTAGGTTTCTTCTCCAAATAACATTTCATCTTGAAATGCATTGCTGCCGAGCACTGCTACACAAAAAATAAAAAAGCTGCATATCCAAGCTAGAGTGATGGAAATCAAGAGCCTGGAGTGATATCCATCACTATGGGGAATATTCATCCCTTCCTATATTCTCAGGGGGACAAAGAGAGACTTTCATTCACAGCTCTGACAGTTCGTAGAGCTCTAAGAGTGTACTGACATATTCAGCCAGCATTTTTAGGAGCATCATTTAAAGCAATACCAGTGTCAGCAGCATGCACAGTGAAGCATGCTTCCCATTTAGTTGTAGTCAGGGGGATTGAGCTGTCATCCTTCCACACTGTCTCACCACAGCAGTACAGCTAAAATATTTGACAGACCCCAGATGAGCCTCTTTCCTAGAGGTGTGATGGCACAGTGAAATAATGACAGCGATCAGCAAACAGAAATTGCATTCAGAGAGGTGTAACTACCCCCCGGCATACAAACAGGCTCACACACACACACCTTTTCGCTATCAGGAAGAGCACAAGACTTTTTTTTCCCTGAGCAAAGCGCTGGGAAACTCTCCGGCGGGGCCACAGAGCGCCTAGGTGTCTGGAAGTGGAGGACACGTACCTGGGCTGGAGCGTGGAGCCAGGGAAAGCTATCGAGGGAGCGGGTGCCCCGGGTCTTCCCTTCAGCCTTCAGTCGGGGATGCCAAAGCCACAGCTGGTCCCAGCAGGGCCGGGGCTGGAAGCCCAGCTGTGCGCCGGGAGGAGAAGAATCTTACATACCTCCTTCCCTCTCTCCACCGAGCTCGGGAAACTTTGCTCGGGTGCCAGGCGAGCCCTGGGCTGTCTCCGGGAGAGCTCCACAGGCTCTGTGCGAGCTTGGCCACCTTATCCCCACTGTTCTCCTTTCCCTCGGAGGATGATGTCCTCCTTAGGCAGAAGGGCGTTCAGATGCAGCAGCATCGCTGCCTCGCCACATCCTCTCCCGCCTCCTTCTCCAGCCCGTGGTCCGGCGGGCTCTCACCCTCTCTCCGCGCCTTTTTCTTCTTCCTTTTCTACTTCAAGGCTGCAGCTCCCGCCCCTTTCAGCTGACAGAGGTGCCCGGAGCAGGACAGCCCCTTTTTCCCCCGGGACGAGGAAAAGCCCCGGAGCGCAGCTCCGCCGAGGGGCAGCCCCAGCCCCGCTCCGGCTCCCGGGGCGGAGAGCAACGTGCGGGAAGAGGAGGGGGAAACCGCTGCCAGATGCCAAGGAATAAGATCCCAATGCACAATCTGCAGGCTCTCCGCCTGCTGCAGAGAGGCAGGGATCTCTTAAACGCAAGAGGCTTGAAATGCACGTTATGAACAAAAAAAACCCCCAGCACTACAACTGATGTGCGGGTGCCTTTGGATGCTGGAGGGATGCAGGAGTGATGCCTCCCTGGGCGGTCGGCAGCGAGGGCTGCTGAGACAGGACCTTCCAGATGTGGGAACATGCAAGGTGTGGGAGCTGGCAAATCCAGTCAACCATCCACAGACCCAAAACTAATGTTTTAACTTGGCAGTCAGATCTCGGGTACGTTTGAAGGTACTTGCGCTAAAAAACATGCCTGATGCTAGACCCTGTTGCAAGCATAGCCAAGATCTTCACTCCCAGATTAAGAAGCCAATTACTGTTTGCTTGCAGAGTTGGTGACCACAGGAAACAAGGCAGACCGCAAGTTAGGCACTGGATGAATTACAGGTAATCCTTCTGCAGCTTGAGCAGTGCTGACACTCATATGCCCTCATCTGCTCTCGGTGCCCAAATTGCTCTAACCATCCTGGATGCTGCCAGCAACAACTGAACAGAGGCTCTTCTCCAGTTTACTGCAGAAAAATCTGATACGAATCAGGCTGGAGCTGATTGAATATGAATCATGCTCTCCTCTTTTTTGAATGATTGAGAGAGAGGAGGAGAAAGGTAACACAGAGACAGTGAAAAAGAAAGGTCAAAGAGAAATTGCTGAAGAGGAATGAACATTTACTTCTCTCTGTTCCCCAGGCACTACTCCAGCCCAAGTGTTCTTAACACAGCAGCATCCTCTACTACATCATATTGCATTTCACCTTACAGGTCGGCCTAGAAATTCAGGAAAAAAACAAGCTTTGCAGAAAGGAGTTCAGCCCCTGCTGAGGAAGACAACTCTTCTCTCCTTAGCTTGAGTAATGCTAAAAGCACACTGCATGACTTGAGCAAGCAGACAGGAGGGTATCAGAAAAGCAGCACTGATCTGATATATAGACTATCTGGGATTCTAGAAAGAAATAAGGAAATTTCGCTTCAGACCTTCCCTGGCCCCGTAACATGAGATTCAAAATGGTTCAGTGTACTCACCTCTACCAGAAAAGTGATGGGAGAGTGCACAATAGAAGATTTTCTGGAGAAAAATTCCACATGGCACATCTGAGAGAGACAATTCTGCATGTGCAGATCTGGTGTTTAGTATTTGCTAACTGTTGCTGGGTAGAAACTGGAGTGGCTGAATTAATTCTTGGTGTGGCTCCACAGAGCTCAACAAAACCAGCCCTGTAAGCCACGGTTATTTAGGAACAGTAGCTGTCAGAGGGAAAGAGACCACCAGGGTCATTGATTTGAGTCCCCTGCTATTATGTTGTATAACAACATTCATAAACTGCTCAAGTTCCAAAGGGGGCAAATTAATACCAAATGACCTGTGAGCTGTTCCCTAGTTACACAAGGATATGATGAAGAAGGCTGTGCCTGCTTCGGGTTGGCTGGTGCATGTCTCTCCATCACACTTGCTGCTTAATGGTCCATAAGCCAAATAAAAAGGCTTTACTCAAACGTTACATATTTAGGGTTCCACTGAAGCAATAATTCTGAGTTTTTCATATGTGGCCCTGACAAGCTGGCAGACTGCATTCACGTGATTAAAACAATTGCTAATTCAAGAACTGAAATTAAAGGCTAGATTTTCCACTGGTATAAATCAGAACAGATTCATTGCCTGGCAGAGCTTGTACAGCTCATGATCATTCATGACTTGCCAGGGTCGGTATTTTTTGTCACATTGGTGGCTTCTAATTTCAAACTTGCCCAGAACTGGGAAGCCCTGACTTCTTTACAGGCAAGATCCCAAGCCTCAGCTGACTAGAAATTCCATTCCTCTGGGAAAGGCTGTTTGTTCCCAGATTCTGCTGAATTCAGAAATTAGCTTAAGTCAGAAATTTCTGAATGAGAGGCAAAATTGCCTGCCCGCCTTTTTCCATTGTCATCCCCTGACTCTGGTTTCCACTACTAAGAAATCTAACTCACACACTCTTGCACTCACATAAGCTGGCCTCCAGCGTCACCCCCTCCTGGCCTGAAGCAGATCAGTATGGTGACTACCACTTATGAAGCCTTTAGATATCATGCTGCTTTTGTGGGGTTTCTCTCTGCAAGAATAACTTTAAAAAAAAGGGTGGGAATGGTAAGGATGATCTATGCTCTCACAGAGGTTTCAAAGGATTTTTGTCAGGACTAACTTTGGGGTGAAATGCATGAGCAGCTTCCATGCTCACATGAGCTGCAGCATGCCAGCGGCTCAATTCCTCAGCACAACAGGACCAAAAAGCAGCAGCCCGTGATGCTGCCTGCTGAACCATACCCATCATGCAAGGAGTGTGTGGGAGATAGAGAACACCTAGAAGTTTATGGTCCAATAAGATCATTAGACAAAGGTCACTGCAGAAATATCCCCCTGCAGGTTTCCACAAGGTCTCCAGAACTGGCACCTCTCTGTGCATTTACATTTTAATTGCCTCTTAAGGGAAAGAAATGCCAGACTCAATCTGCTAAATGCCACCACGTCGGTCTGAAAGTTTGCACTACAGCAGCACCCGGCTGTGTTTCATGGCTCTGTGGTCTGTGCTGTCTCTTGCAATTCAGAAGGCGGCAAGGCAGATTTCTGCAACAATGTTTACCTGTCTGTAACATCAAGAACAGAGAGGAGATAAAAATAAATAAATAAGTCAGTCAATATTTGTCATTCCTAGAGGCAGTTGTGAAATCACTGTGTAGGAGATTTAAACCCACAAAGGAGACGTCTCCTTGTACGGTATGTAATTAAAAACATAGGACTCTGCTGTGAAGAACAACAGTATTAATGTGCTCAGACCCAGAACACTGACACAACTGGACCTGTCAAACACAACAGCTGCAGTTTCTGGTTCACAATGTCCCTGCATTTCTGATAATTAGGAATGGCCTGAGGGGGCAAGCTTGATTTAGGTTTGCCACAGTCCTCATAATCTATCCCTCTCCTATTGACAACTGTTGAGGCAGAGTAATAGGTAAGGCAGATTTGTTTTTTTACATGGTCCCATAAGTCTGTTCTCATGTCAGGGATGAAACTTCTGTTGTTTCTGAATATGGATCAAAACTGGCCTTTCTGATCAGAGAGACTTGTCAGCCACACGTCATGCCTCATCTCCCTCAGGACAACTACAATATCCAACACACTCACTACATCTCAGCAGGGATAGTTCCTATTTTTACTCTGCTCTTCGCAGAAAGCTTTCTCATCATGCACAGCACTGTCTTCATGACCCAAAGCACCTGGGCCAGCTGTTGCCAGATTTGTTAGCAGATGCTCCCATCCCCAAGCCTGCTCATGCCATACCCCTTTCAAAGTAGGGGTCAGTTAAACCCCACTTGACAGTTTTACCTGAAAACTGTAGGCAGAATACCTGCATTTCCTCATCAGGCTGCATCTCCTTAGGGTGCTGGCAGTGTCTCACTATGTACCTTTAGAGCACTCAGCCCAACTGAATCTACTGAACCCCTCTGTTCAAAGAGCTATGACCTGACACGGACTCAACCCATCCTGCATGATCCACTCATGCCGAAACTCCTGCACACAGTCTCCAGGAAGCTGAAATCAGAACAGGACACTGCTGGGAGATAGACAGAGAAAGGTATAAGAAGTTGTCTTCATGCCACACTGCTTGGGGTTTGGGCCCTGGGTAGAATGGAGATCTCAGCTACACAGTCAGCAGGTGCCATCAGCCTGGCTTCCAGCATCATTAAAGTTTTGCCTCTATCCTCTGATTTATTTCCATAGCACCTTTATAATTTGTTTGCTGGGGTTTTAAAAAATAATCTAGAGATCATTTCCCCTGCTTCACACAAATAAACAAAAAAAAAAAAGCTTCCAGATATTCAAACAAGTTTCTCCTTTCTATGACACGTTCTGAAAACTTCTAGCTGAAGAAAGGAAACATCTGTGTAAGTGGCTGTCCTGTTACACAAATAGTGTAGTAATTTTTTATGAAGCTTTCTCAAACAGGAGGAAATCGGTGGGTCAGTTATCAGCATGGGGCAAATATTTTTAATTACCTTGCAGGGAGGGTTATGTCTCCTGTGTTTAATTCTCAAAGGTTCTCACTGGCAAGCTAATTAGCAAGCAGCTTCACTGGAAGAGCAGGCCTGGAGTTACACGGCTTTATCCACCCAGGAGGCAAACACCCCTTCATTCTCCTCTGTCATGTTGTGTTCTTCTCTCCTAGCCAGATCAGACCAAAGGAGAGTTGATCTAGAAGAGACAAAAACATATAGTGTGCCCATCAGCAACTCTACCTCACGATTTCAAATGCAATTAAGCAGAGACTTCAGTGGTATATCCTCTTCTTTAAAAGACGTGCTGGTAAAGGTTTTAGTAAAGGGCTGTTGGTGCCCCACAAACTGAAATCAGAGTGTGCTTTATATACAATACTTCATACACTGTGTTACATAGTATAATATTTTTTCTTACCTTCCTCTCCTTCTCTGGGAATATTACACAAATACATCTGATTTGCATTTGAGCTGCCTAGGTAATTAACAGGCTTAACAGGGGTAGGAGTCGTGATAGTGAGGTTCTGATCCAGCAGAACACTTAAATATGTGCTTTTTCTAGGTGCTGGCCTATTGATTTCAGTGGGACCACTCACAAGCCTTAAGGTAAGTATGTACTTTCTGTGATCAGTACCTTCACCAGATAAAGCAGAGGGAACACCACAAGAACCCTTGACATGCATAAGAGCACAATCAGGCCCCATACATGAAACATCATGTGAACAAGGAACTGCCCTTCCAAGACTGTTTATGCTCTTGGAAGTATTTCTTAGGTGAATCTAAGGATGTTTCTAAAGATGCAACTCAGGTGGCTTCATAAGCCAGGAGTGGCGAACTGGGCTTTTGATCATGAAGAAAACCAGAAATAACAGAATCTAAAAGGAACTGATAACAAAATGTCATGTCCTCTCTGAACTCAATTCTGGTGGCTGAGCCCAAAGCATAAGAAAGAGGATAGCCACCTGTGTCACTTTCTGACACACATCAGTTCAGCCTTGGGAACCAAATCCACGAGGTGGTCTGGTGGCCTGCTCACAGTGTCCTCCTGTCCATCCAGCCACTCAAGTATCCCCTCAAGCAAAGTACTGCTGCCTAATTGAGCCATGGGCAATGCTAAAGGCTGACCACAAGCATACTCTCAGTTGCAAATATGTTCATTTCACTCATCCTCATAGGGAAAAGGACCCACATGGTGATTTAGACCAACAAAATCTATTTCCCAGTGGTGGCAGGCTAAGATAGTTACTGTAGTTAAATGATGGATTATAGCTTCCTATATCTTGATAATTTCACCATTTTAAATGGTCTCCTCATTCAACCTGTCCTGGACATGGAGACCAAAACTCAATTGGAACAGATCTGATGTCGCTTTGTGAGCAAGCAAGAAGAAACTGAAATTGTGTCCGTTATATCCACCTGATGGTCAACTTGTAGCATGCCAGACCACAAGAGATACTAATTACCATTAGCATAAATTGCATTATTTTAGCCAGTTTGGATTCCTGGAAAATCTAGCTTTGAAGCATGTCAGACCCAACATTATCAACAGATGGTGTTTCTCTCTGAAGAGGATACGTGTCCTTGATCAGTCCGTCACTGCTTAGGGTGCTGATGCTCTTGTTTCTCACTCAACAGCCTCCACCCAAGGGCTGAGGCTTTACAAGGCAACACAACATCTACAGGGATGATTAAGACCTGGAAATAGAGGCAGTGCTGATAAGCAATGTCAGGGTGATGCAGTTCATGTGTCTTCAAAATGTCCAGCACCTTGAACACAGGTGTGATTTCTTGTTCAAGTTTTTGTAGCCTGCAAAAATTCTTTGGGCCTTCCACTTCACGAGACGAGTCCTTGACTCTTCAGAGCAGCAAAGTAAGCAAGACTTAAGCGAAAATTAAAGATCAGAATTAGGAGTCCTTATTTGTCCTTATATGAAGGTCTAGAAACTTTTTAATGGGTATCCTACCTCCTTAACTTCAGGGCGCATGAAAAACAGCCTGTTTAGATTCTTCTGCAACTTAGCCAAATCCCACTAACCATACAAAAGTTGATGCAGTGACTTCAGTGGACTGTGAACAAGGTCAGTAGGATGCTGCCTTGTGACTATTTACCCTCTGGTAGAGAGCAGATGTCTGTGGCCTCCATACGGGATATCAAGTTATAACATGGTAAAGCACAGATCATTAATCACATCCTTAAATGAAGTGATTATAAGGTCATTGCATGAAACATTGCCTAGCATCATTGTGCCTGCACAAGTTTTATTTTACACAGAGCCTAGGGAAGCATCTGTTTAAAACACTTGACTCCAACTCATTAGCTCTGCTGCAAAGCCTCTCTCCTAATACACTTAATCTTTCCGCCTCTCAGGTCCTACACCTCCCTCCCAGCGTCATTGCCGAACACAGTGCACAGGTTCTCCTCCCCCTCAAAGTACCTGCTGTCAGGATGAATTCAGCTCTCAGGCACCATAGACCAGAAGTGCTACATTTGTCTTTAACAGTCACAGACATGGACACACCCCTCACCAGACTCCAGAACTACTTGGTGGTCTGTAAAAAGCAACTCTTTCTTACTGGCTTGAGATTAGCTGCAGTAGACATCTTTTTGCCTTCAAGAGCAGGATCCAGAGAAGGAGAAAAAAAATCCCATGATAATTACATGCTGTGAAAACTATGGCAGCTCATACATGATTAATTCAGCAGCCTTTGGAGTAAGCTCCTCAGCAGAAAGCAGCAGTGTGGTCATATAACCTTTGCAGAGTTTTATTTACAGCAGCTGGAGAGAGAAATCTCCAAGTGAAACAACTTTCACCTCCTGCCAAGAGCAGTCACCAGTATTTACCCGCAAGGCAACTGAATCTTTTCATTTAAGAAACTAGCACAGAACAGTTTCCTATTTCACCGTGCCATTCACAGGCTGATGGGATCCATAAACCAGTAAATTAGGGAATGTACCTCTCTTCTGCAGCACACACCATTTCAGAGACGTGTCAGCAGCTGTTGGTGTAGGTGAGGTCAGAACAGTAGGATCTGTATGAGCACCACCAGCTTGTAGAAAGGTTCTAGTGTCATTTAATTGTAGAGGTCACTCCAATTGCACTATTTGCTTTTCCCCATCCCACATGCAGACAGTGCACGTACAGGGAAAACTGCCTTGATCATCAGTGAGACGCTGCTGACTCCTCCACCCAGCAGACTGATTAAGACCAGATAAGAATTAAGCATGGGGCTCTCAGCTATCATCACTACCAGGATAATGCAAAATTCCAATTAAATCTCACATCCTCTTTAGCAAAACTTGTAGAGCTGAGAAATCACGAAGTGTCATTAGAAGCAGATGATGGTTTACAGGGCCACTTTCCAGTACCACAGATGTGGTCAGAGACAGACAACCCTTCCCTCACCACCTTTCAACAGTCTTTAGTAAATTCATATTTCACGCACCCCCACCCCCCCCGCCCCCCCCTAGAGATCAAGAACTGCAGATGTCAGGTGCTACATAAGCACATGGATGTAAGGGATGTCTGTCCCCAAGAGGACAGGGGACTGGTACTATACACATCTGGAAGAATGAGAAACTGAGGCACAGAGACTATGTCTAGGTGAGGCTCATCCCAAGTCCATGGCCTCCCCCAGGCTGGGAGGCACCAGGGAGAGGCTTTCCAGGATTCGTGCATCACCCAGAGACACAGCACAACTCCAATGTTGTGAGCATCTCACTGCTGCCCAGGGGACTGGCAGCCATCAGCTGAGCACTCAGTCTCTCTAAGGTCTGCAGAAGATAAGGACTTGACTGTTTTTCTCACTAAATCACTCGTAAAAAGAGAGTAAGGACACTTAACCTGCCTGTGTGAGGAGTCACTGTTTGCCTATTCCTTAGGCAACAGAAGCAGTGCCTGGAATTATTCACCACTATTTTAAGCAAATAGGAAAAAAATTGTGTACCCAACACCCTGAAGATTAAACTGCACAATAAACAAAGAAGCAACTCAGGCTGCAGATAAGAAACAGGCTAGGAGAGAAAGCCTGGCCAATGCTGATTTGACAGGGGGAGGTGGTTAGTGCTACAGCAAACTGCTGGAGAAAGATCTGCAGGACCTAATGAAGCCAGGGCTGATTTGTAACTATTTTCTCATGCCTGAGAAGTGAGAGGTTGCTCCAAAAATAATGCAGTGTGTTTGACTATAGGATGAATTCACCAGCTGTTTTCTGAAAAGCCTGGGATGCTGCAAAAATCATTAAGAAAGAGAAAGAAAAATAAACCCAACGAATAGAAAAATCTTGGGTGTTTCTGTGACTTCAGAAGTAAAACGGTCTCTGAACACGAGGTTTTCCCTCATCTTTCACATGTGCTTTTTAATTGATCATTAATTTCTCTAAAAAAAAGAGGGAGTTACCAGGGGGTATGGAGTCATTCCCCCAGCTTTCCGACAGAGGAGGACTAAATTTTCCCTGCCGTCTCAGAGAAAGGGATGAGGACCAGAGCTTCTGCTTAACATTCATTTACAATTCTAACATGCTGCTAATTACCCTCCCCAGCCATGCAGTCCCTGTCCAGCCAGCACAGAGTTTAACTCCACCGAAGAAACCCATTTCTTAATGACTGTTGCTGGATTCTGTGCTGCTCTCCTTAGCTCTCCTCAGGATGTGGGAAAGACGTTCACAAATGACGAGCACATGGCGTAACCTCTCACCAGCCCTCAGCTCAGCTGTGCTCGCTGACTGCACACATTCCCATCCCTTCCCAATTAGGAACTGAACTGTGTTAGCAGCACCACACAGTAATTTTACCATGCGATCGGAGCAGGCTGGGAACACACTCAGAGACAGCTTTAGAGATTCAGCTAACGAGGGACACCTCATTAAGTACCTCGGGAAGAGATTTCAGCTAATGTGTTTTCCTTTGCACTCAAGATGGGCCTGCAGCATTCCCCATCGACTGCTGAAAGAATCTCGCTTATAACGACTAACTCATTAAGTGAAATGACTGAATGAGTTGCCGTATCTAATGGTCTGTAAATAATTAAGCCTGCCCCTCATCTCTCCTTGCTGCTCCCTTAGCAAGTTTTATAGCCATCGTCTTGCTGTCATCTTTCCTCCAATTAAATTATTGGGGGTACTTCATGTAAGTGCCCCCAGTTTTCCCCCTCTGCTACCCCAGCTGCCTACAAGACAAGCCAGCATCACTTGGGCAGGGAAGCAGCTCATCAGCTGGTCTCCAGCATCTTCTCCAGGGCCTCCAACCTCCTTACAAGCTCTACTTTACTGAAGGTTTCTCTTCAGGCTTTTCCTACCAGCTCACCCATGAGGAAGCTGATCCTTTATCTATGGCACCTACAGCTCACAGTATCCCCAGGCACAGAAGGATCACTGGCTCATTTGGGTGTTTGCCACGTTTAACCCCATTTTATAGAATTGGAGGCAAAAGCTCCCCTCATCCTTATCTCGCCTGGGAGAAATCTTCTGCTGGCTCCTCTGCGTGTTCAAATGGGTGCAATTTGATGCTGGGCGGATTGAAAGTGCACTTGTACTTCCCCGTGAGATTTTCTGCTCGCTGCTGGGACCCATATAACACCTACTCATCTCAGTGGGAAATGGTATATGCTTCACAGAAAGAGCAAGAAGTCAAAGTACTAAGTACGTGTGTTTCTCACAGAGCTCTGTGTGCAACTGCAGCTTATTCCTGAGTCAATAACATGGTGATCCCAACTTCTAGAGAGATGGATTAAATCAATGATTAATTTAAAGTAATTTATACCTTTCAACTGTTCAAGCATATTTCCCAGGCCTGAGGCCTGCAAGCTCTGCTGGATCAATGCCTGCAAATCTATGAGTATTTTTTCAGTGTAACTGTTTATTCCCCGTAGCATAACAACATCCTTGCCACTAAGGAAACAGTTCACCACTCAGCTCAGCCAGAGTGCTTCTTTCTGGCGTTTTGGGGTCCTGTTTACTCATTTACTTCCTCCAGGGATCATGCAGCACGTTAGAGGATGCAAAAATGCAGTATACAGAGAGATGGTTTTCTCATCTAACTTACCCCTGCGGTTCCTCCACAGCTGCTCCTGTACAGCCTTAGCCCACTCCAGATAGGAAGCCAAGGACCCTGCAGGTAAATGCTCAAGAGGCTCCTGGAGCAGCCCGGAATAAAACATGCAGTTTGCAAACTTGAGCCCTCCCCATGTATCACATAACAGAGTTTTGGCTGTTTTTTCCTGACCAGGAAATTTTGCTCAGTTCCTGGTGATTAACACATCGCCCACAAGACAGGGATTCCTGCAACAGACAGGCACTGAGAAAAGGTTGTTGTGACTTAGGAAATGAGATGTGCCCTTTTCTTCCTACCTTTGCCCCAACTCTCATGTGGCACCTTCAATATGACACAGTCTCTCTGCACCTTTCTCACCCCTTCTGCAAAATATGATTAATTATATTTTGAGCATCTCAGTCTCCCTGGTTCATCTGTTCAGCCATAAACTCTCCTCTGCGGCTTGCTCCAAGCCTCCAGCTCTCTGAACGACTCTAGAAATAGAAATGGCAGCAGGGCGACTGAGCTGACAATGACCCAGTTTTATAGACAACATAAAGTTGATTCTAATACTCTTGAGTGGCAGAAGTGTCCATGTGAGAAGGGAGTAGCAGAAGACTTGATGGCAGCAGAAATAAAAGTAAAAGAATTTTAAGCAATAAAATTTGCCCAGATAGTGCTTGACTAGCTAGTTATATCATAAGTGGCATGTTTGTTAGAAAGCATTAATAAAATCTGCAGCATAATCCGGGAGGATTCATAGGAAATGTTACAAAGGTTTTGCTGAAAGGGTTTGCTGAAAAGTTGTATGTTCTCAGTACTCAGGCTCAGTTCCAGAAAACTGACTCTGGGGTGGGCTGAAGCTCTGCCTGCTCTCCAAAACAGACAGGAGGAGAAAACTGGGGGGACAGAAGAATCTTTTGGGATGGCAGAAATCTTTATGGGACTTAGCATTACACCAGTAAGACATCAGAGCATCCAAATTGGCTGCCGGTCCTGCCAAGGCAGCGAGAGTTGCCCCATACATTGCTGCAGAGACTCCATGATCGTTGATTCAGGTTTTGATCTGGCTTTTTCATTTGCCAGAGCAGAAGCCAAACGAACGTTTGGTTTTAGCCCTCTCAACTGTACCCTTGTGAGAGCCTGATCTCTCAGAGAAAGATCAGCAACCACCTCTTCTGCTTGTTATCATTCCTTTTCCTCTCTTTTTTTCTTATTTTTTTAATTTGCTCAATCTATAATTTGTTAAACAGGCTGCTCAGTAGGTATTATCTCAGAGCTGGCTATTATGCAGGTGCTGCTTTTAGCCTGGTGCAGAGAGATACAGCTAGGAAAGCTGCTGATTTCACTGAGAAAATACGAAACATAAATTGTGTTCTGCTTCCATCCTGTAACACTTTGAGGTCCTTACAACTGCAGCATTAAAAATCACAGTGCAATCAGGACATTACAGACCAACAATGAAACACCACAGGAACATAGATAAGAAAGGGGATCCACTTTGGAACCCAGAAGGATCAACCCACATCAGAGAGTCCCTGTTATTCAAGGCTGGGAGCTGTATCTCTGCTCTAGGTTTGCAGTGCACCACCAAATACCATGGTTCCGTAAGCGGAGATATGAGTAGCAGAACTAGGCAGAGTTGATCAGCAGTCTTTCAAACTCTTGTTTTATCAAGAAAACTATACAACATTTCACCTAAAACATCCCAGGTCCAGGAGTCTAAGCTGATTTTCTTGCAAAGTTTGGATGCCTGCTTTCCTCCTAGACCAACCAAGGACTAGCACCAAGTCTCGCAGCCTGCTGACATATGGATTAAGCAGGACTGAACTCCCACCTTTGCAGCAGAGACCTTGGAGATTTGAGATGGCTGCAGAGAACCCACAGAGCCTGGAGCCCATGGCAGCGTATCAGGCCAGAGCCACTGATTCCCAAAGCCTCCTGCAGCTACTAAAGGAAACCAGAGTCAGTTCAAAACCCACCAACATCCCCAAGCATCTACCAGGCCTGAGAGCATCTAGTTCTGATTAAAAAACTATTCTAAAACAAAGTCTTCTATTCTGCAGAAAAGCTTTATTTTTCAGCCTGCTAAAACTCAAGGACAGCTACAATCCTCAAACATAAATAACAAAAGCTATTTGGCTGCTTAGATGTTTTGTGGTGGGAGGAAAGTGGCATGACTTAGACCAGAACAGCCTTCAGTTCGTTTGGAAAATGAATCCACAATAAGGTACCAGCTTCTGACACCTGCTAAAGCATTATTTGCTCTGCTGAGTGCCTGTGGACTCCTAGCAGATGTTATAGGTTAGACAACTGGTGCCTGAGGGCAATTCCTTCAGGAGTGAAGGACACAGATTAACCTCAGGTCAGTTTGCAAAATGACCCCAGTCTCCCACTTTCCCCTGTCATCTTTTGCTTTCTGTAAAATTCCCGTGGGTAGGCAGCATCACTGGTAGGCAAACTGTATTCCAGACCCTGCTCAAGCTATTTTTGATGCTTTTTGTAGTGGAGTCCTGTGGCTCCAGCACTGCAGGCTTTGCCCTGCTACTGCATTAATGTCCCCATCCCACTGCATGAGGCACTTACACAGGTCTTCTAAGTCCAGCCAATGACCACGGATTCTAGTATGTCAGAAGCAATTTCAGTCAAACAACAAACTGTTCAGCTCACCTGCAGGTGAACCCACAGAAGACAAAGGAGTAAAGGCAACACGTGGTCTGTCTGCAAGAACTTTACCCAAACCAGGCTCCTGTAATGTTCCCATAGCCCAGGTACTGCCAGGTGCAATCTCCAGTACCTGGCATCCTGCAATATGTGAGAAACACTGTTTGTCCTCACCTTCTCCTTGATTTTGAGTGACACAAGACGATTTTGTGGCCAGCAGTATTCATCAGCTCCAGCCAAAGCAACGCCCTTGATTGTACGTGCAGGGATAGGGGAAGACAGGCATTAAAGACGACCATTCACCTCAGGACAACAACCCACCCTGGCCTCCCAGACCCGAGCACTCTCAGAGGCTCATCGTCCTTTTTGTCCTACCATGATTTCTTCTTTTCTCCCCAACCTACAGCCTCCTTTAACCCAGCACAAGTCTCCTTTCTTCACTTCACATGTAGTCACCACCATCCTAGGCTTCTGAGGCTATTACAGCAGAGCAAGACTGCCTGGGGAAACGTGCCAATAGGGTGAGGAAGATTTTGTGGCTGGTTTTGGTGAAATTCTGGCACTAGAAAGCAGAAGAAGATGGAAATGGATATTCATCAGCTGCTGTGCTGGACTGTTTGGTCACTGATTCAGAAGGCACGAACTCTTCCCAAGATTGCAACCGACACATCCCACCCGGAAAGCTCTGACTTTGCAAGTGATTATTTCAGGATGAAGAAGAGCTGCTCTTTCTCTCTGTAAGTCTTGTGAGAGCAGTGTGACCCAGTGTTTTTCACCCACTCTCCTCCTGTTTTCATCCACCAGAGGAAGCAAACATCATCTCTCTGAGGCCAGACAACTTCCACTCAGGTTTCACCACTAACTAATTATTACAAAGGAGTACGAAATAGAAACCAGCCTGGGATCAGATCAGACGTGGGCTAGGAAAATTCTCAAGTTCATCTTCTGTGGTTAAGCTGCCTATTACAAGCTGAACAAGAAAGATGATTAAAGATAGTTGTTATTGCAGTTTAGAGCCAACAGAGACAGCTTGTATTGGGAAGCACAACACATTGTGCCTGAGAAAGCCTGCTGCAAGCATTAGATTACATTTGCTCAGAAAAGTCAGGCTGAAAGATGGAAAAACTCAAACCTTTGGGCCACTGAACAGCAGCAAAACAACCAGAAAGCTCAATGTCATTTGAAATGGGGAAGATTAGGCAGAGAGATAAGAGAGTGAAGCTGCACTAAGATAGTCTCTTGGACACCATCAAAAGAGTGCTGCTGGAGGAGGTGAAGCAAAGGGCTGCAGCAGTGAGGGATGACACATAGGATAACAAACATATCTGCTCCCTTGCTTTTGATGAGCAAGGCCAGCATCTGCATCCCACATCTGGGTCTTGCAAGCCCACTGGAATGGGCGTGACCACTGTGGTCAGTGTAACAGCATCTGCTGTTCAGGACAGGATTGAGCCCATACAAAAGATGGTGACAGGCAACTTGGATATGCCACAAATCCTTTTGGCCCTTTTGTGTTGCGATGAAGTGGCTGAGGACTAAAACTGCTCTTTTTCCAACCATTCTTTCTCATTCATATCATGCTGATAAAGTCTATCCTCATTTTCTCTCTCTGTAGTAAACTATATACCAACTGGGCAGAGATCTATCTGAATCTGCAGCCTGTAAAGACACGTAACAGTTATTACATCTAATAATGTATAAAAATGTATGCACTGGTCCTATTAATGTACCAAGTTCACCTTAGGGCATCAGGAAAGTCTTCTCAAATCCTTCTCCAGTCTCAAAATCTCTGATTTACATTCTTCTTCTTTAAGGCACAAGCTGGGATGCAGCTGGACAGGTTTTCTTAACCTAGCAAGACAGACACAAAACCAATACCAAGGCCAGGTGCTGAAGATAGCAGACAAACGCCAGCATTGTTAACTTGCACACTGCACATGCATCTTCCTTCCTGCATCAGCTTTTGCTGATTATACAAATGACATTTTACTAAAGGGAGATTTTATTTCACGTTTTAATAGAACTGGCCCCTCCACTGGTTCCAGCTTCTACATTAAGTATCATGATGTTCAGTACAGAAAAGGATGTGGTTCTGTACTAGCTTTTAAGTATCCCAGCCAGTTTAGAAGGGAGTTTGTGTTTGTACAAGTTCTTAAGTAAGTAGACTGCTAAGCAGAAAGGGAGAAATGCTCTTGTTGAAGGAAGGGCAACAATGGGCTACTGACAATTGTCAAGTCAACCTAGATAGAAAACAAGGTCTAGGCCAGGGCAGACTGAAATTGCTTTGCAAACGTTCAGTGCTAAGACAGCCAAGGCAAATACATCACTTTAAGACAGAAGCTGGCACAGGTACCTCCACATTTCCTACAGTCTCTGTCCCACAATAGCTTGTTTTGGTAACAAGTCATAAACAGAAGAGACAATGCTTTCTGCAGCTCCCATAAGGAGACATCCAGAAATCTGCATTATTTTGAGAGTCCACAAACAGAGCACTTGTGTTAAGAGACAGCCCATTTCTCCCACTTACACCATCAGCAGCTGCCCTCTCCTAGTCTTGGCAAGAGTACGATGGAATAAAGGACCTTGCCCCTTCAGAGCTGGTGCCTTATTTCAGCTATTAGTGATGAAGCCCTGGCAACTGAAAAGGAGGAAAAGAGAACAAAACAGCAGTAAGAGCTTTATGAAGCGGCTGGAAATCGAAGCTCCAGGAAACCTGCAGCAGTGCTCCCCAGGAATTCCACTTGGGGTTTAAGCTGAGCAGCAGAGGCTAGAAGGAAGAGAAACAGCAAGATCAATAAACAGTCCAGCTCATCCCTGAAACCCTAGGGATTTTCCACAGCTCAGGACTCTTCCCGGACCATACAGAGGAGCACAGTCTTTAGTACTGACATTGCTTTGTTACAGTCAGAGTGAAAAAGGGACAGTCCTGTAGCATTAGGCTATGTGAGGATGCTGGCTAAGGTTCTGAAGACTTGATGCTTTGCATAAAATAAGGAGACACAGTAAAATGAATTATCCCATTTCCTTTCCTGACATGGAGGTGAACTGAGGCACAAAGTAGTTCCCAGGACAGATATCTGTGTGCATGGCTGAAGTCAGGAATGTTAGAGAAAGCCAGTGTGTGTTTTATGCATTGAAATCTCTAGGGAATCAATCTTAAGAAGAGGAATATTGCTTTCAGTGACTGCATTTTTAAAATACACTGGGTATTTTATTATATTTCAGGAATGACAGCACGTATGTTCTTGTTTTGTACAGACTTGGCGCCTGTCAGGCCTCCAGCTTCTGGCCGGAAATAAAACAATAGGGAAAATCTGTATTCTTCTCTGGAAATATTCACACAAACAGCAGTACAACTTTGATTAATGTAATTAGCACTCATAATATATTTCTGTTCTTACAGCTGTGACAACACAGACACCTCGAACTATACTGCTGATTCTCCAGTGTGAGCTGGGACACACTGTCCTCTTTCAGCATATTAAGCCGTCACCACAAATAAGTTCTTCCTAATGGATTTTCCATGGGAAACTCAGGATGATAGGCTCTCTCACAAAAGCCCACAGTTCCCCATCCCAATTTTGAAACAGTCTAGTTAGATCCAGTCCTGACCACAGTGCAGAGAAGCCCTAAGCTATTTCTAGCTCCTCTGAAGCGGACACCTGGTCTGTGTCCCTGGAGAAGGTGCAAGAAACTCTGAGCTGGTCTTTCAGTTGGGAGGACTGAGGTGTGCTGTCAGGCAGATTCATGAACTGCTAGACAGATCAAAAGGGAGAGATGTCCATCACCAGACCAAGATCTGTGGTAAACAGGTTTTTCTGGAGACAGGGGCTTTAAGTACATTTGTTGGGAGACGTAGAGAAAAAGTGACAGGGAACAATAGATAAGAAATTATGTGGGAAGAGTGGAGGGAGAGGCACCCCCTAGACCTTCCCTCCTCACTTTTTCATTACCAGGAGGCTCACAGCTGTACCCTTTGTGCTGTAAGATGTAACTTTGGGACTGGTGGTAGCTCTGGAATAAATTCTGAGAAGACATCAAGGATGACCATTGGAAAACAACATGGATGTGTACCTGATAGGCATGAATCAAACAGGCCTATTATCCCTATAAAGTACACAGACACACAGCAGCAATCATTAACCACAGTCAAGTGTATTATCTCTTCATGTGCTCTTCTCTTGCGGACCCAGTAATTTGTCTCATGCTACACCTTAAAAGATCCAATAGCTGGGAGATGTAACAAGTGAGATCTCACACCACAAGACATCATTAGTCCGACTACATCTGCTCAGCACTATTTATTTTTCTCCAACAGAAAGCAGAAACATTTAAAACCTTGGTGTACAGTCATGAGAACAAATGAACCAAGAGCCTAACAAATATGACAGCTCCCATCTTTTGCGCACTTCTCCGCTAACACACGACTGCTGATGCTATGTGACAATTCTCCTCCTCATTAGCAATTACTGATTAGCCATATAACTCCCATTCACGCACAGGCTCTGTGCTGATGCCCTGAAAGACCCTGGCTTTTTTCTTTCCCAAGGAGGCAAATACACCTCTCACAGTCCCACTATCCCCTAGACCAGACTTTTTCCATCATCCTCCCACTCTTTATTTTTTGTTTTCAGAAAGAAACTAAAATGAAGACGAGATTGTTTCCGCCATGAGATGGTGTCAGCAGCTCTGAAGCTCTTATGAATTACAAAAAGTCGAAGCGGATAAGCCTGCTGAGTGGAAACAGGGAGATATCACTTGCTGTCATCAGAGGGCCTCCTGGGAAGAGCTGAACCCTGAGTGTCCCAAAAATTAAGAGTGTAAATTGATATGTGCTCCTTCGCTTCACAGAATCTGTGCGTCATATGAGGCAGGGGTAGCAGTTACCATGGCAACTAATCTAATCTTTATTTTAATTTTTGCTATAGTCAGATCACAACAGGTAGGAAATAGCCATGCTCAGAATTAGAGCAATTGTACGTGCAAACACATGCACAGAAACATATGTAATTGCATACGTGGCTATAACTGAATGTAAAAAAAAAAAATGGTTTTGTATGAGGAATACACTTTACAAGGAAATAGAACCCAATTGGACGTGATCTCGCAGACACACAGAATGGAGATAGCTCTATACACAGCCATCATGTTGAGTGTAACTGAGCCTATCGCCATCCAAGGGGAAAGGAGAGCGTACAGCTTCTCTATCTTGCATTTGGAGAAGTACCTTCCTTACCCCATCTCAATGTGCCTGTCAGCCCATTCTCCCTAGGCTTCTTCTAGAGAAGAAACACAAGGACCTCTCAGCGATATCGCAATACAGAAGCACTGATATCATCCCAAAAAACACAGTCCCAGAGACAACATGCCCTCAACACAGTAACATCACCATCCCAAAGTCATACATCTTAGAAAAGAAAATGCTTGAGATCTTCCTTTCTTGACTCACCACCACATGGCTGGCAACAACTGCTGCTCATCCTCAGAGCTGGGAGCCAAACAGAAAGTGCAAGCAGGTCAAAATCAGGAAGCCCAAGCCAAAAACACTCAAATTCCACGTGTCAAAATGTTTGAAGCTCCATGCAGGAAAGGGTGCAGTGCCTGAGGAACAATGCCTCCCAGAGACAGAGCTAGTGTGCCAGACATTCCTTAATGCCAGATGGCAGAAATGGACAGAAGAAAAACCTTAGGGATTCAGGTGCCTGAGTGGTCACCAATCAGGTACTGCCTTAGTCCACTGTCATCACCACAGGCTTCCAAACATGACAAGTCAGATGCTCTCCTGCTCTGAACTGGGATACTTCTCATTATATTATCAATAAAGCTATACAGTTTTACATCAACTTTCTTGTGTCACAGGGTCCTTTCACAGGGACTTTTTTGAGTCTTTTTGTTGTTGTTGTTTCTTTTTACCTGAAGAGCAGGATTTTCTGTGAAGAGATCACAGGCAGAACACCAAACTCTGACACTGCTGCTATCAGTACAAATCCAGAAGAGAACTTGCAAACTTCAAGCTTAAGGAGACAGCACACAGCAACACTCATCACCTACAGGAGTCACATGGAAATATCCTGAATCAAGAAGAACAACTTCAACTAAAATTCATCCTCATGGCTCCTTCTGAGCCATGAGGCTGGAGGAGTGTTGTGTCACGAATGAAACAGACAGGAAGGAAACATGGAATAGCAAGTCTTCAAACTTCATAAAGATGACAAACATCTCTGCCTTTTGCTGACTTCACAGCACATCTCCAGTTCATGAAGCCCTTAAACTGCTGATTGCCAAAGTCTGTGGTTAAAAGGCAGGGAACTTATACTAGTTATACGTCTTCCTTCAACATCTCCTCCTGGCTACTAACAGAAATAGGATGCAGAGTTAGACAGGACCTAGCTTGACCAGAACAGCCCTTCTAATTCTCAGTAACAAACTGAGATATTCCAACCTCCAATTTAGAGGATGATAGGATTATCAACCCTTTCCTTCAGATATTACCAAACTGGACCACTACCTTGAGTGCCAGATCTCTTATTAGTGCAGGAGGAGACAAGCCAGGATTGCAGAATACCAGGTTCCCTAACGGCAAAGTTCTGCTTTGAAGTAGTGACTTAATTTGAGATAGGTGTTTAGAGAGAGACAGATGTTTGTGCCTGGAATAAGAACAAGCAGAGGAAGCAGCTCAGTAAATGATATGGTTTTAGGTATTTTTAGCAATGTAATGCAGTAGTAAGAGGAAAACAAAGAAGGAAGAGCAAGAAACAACAAAAATCAGTTCAGCCTCAACCAGATACAATGGGATCACACCAATGCATCAAAGCAAGTTCCTGCTCATCACCTTTGCAGGCAGGCTAGAATAAATCCATCCCTACAATCTCACGGTCTGACAGGAGGCCTAAGCCCAGAGTGGGGTTGAGCACACCCCATATCCCAGTAGATTTTAATCACATGCCACCAGTACATATCCCTCTTCATCCATCTGCTCCTGGCTGCTGCTGGGAACTCTCCCATCACCTCCAACTGAAAAAACAGCAGCTGCAATTAATAACATGCAGACACCCTCAATTGCTCATCTTGGCAGCCATCTGGCTTCATATCACATATATCCCTGCCACGCAAAGCAAAAGGGCATTTTATCTCCTGCCACCAATAGCTGAAGGATGGTCTAAGAAACAAGCAAAACTGGTATGAAAGAGAAGATAGACTATAAACAAGCAAGAGATGGAGAGGAGGGAGCTCAACAATACATCCATACACAGAAAAGGGGAGCTGCCTTCCAGAAGCAACAGTTACGAATCTGCATTCCTGGAGGATCCATCTTAAGCAATGCTCCATGAGATCTCAGTCATGCATTTTGTCTGTTTTCCTTTGTTTTTCTACCATCACCATTTTTGTTCATCTCAATTTCCCTTCTCCCGGGTCTGAGCGCAAACAAACATAACAAGTCAGATCTTTAACCGCTCTAATTTGATGCAGTTCTCTAGATGTCCATATAGCAAGGCTGATTTAATTCAGCCTTGTGTTTTCGAAGGACCCTTTAAAAGCAATTACAGGCCAGATGAGTGGGATTTTAATTTCCAATTAAGCCATCTTAGCTCAACACAGAAGTGCCAAATTTTACCCAGCTCTGCCGTTCAGCTCATTGTTCTACATTTTGTGTACATGCTGGCAAAACAACACGAAAGAAATTAGAGAATATGCTTTCTGAGATGAGGACAATCTGTTGAAGCCATGTTCGTCCAATACCTAGTATAACAGGGACCTTTGCCATCTGTGAGGTTTTTAGATGTACATTTCTTTAGACAATATTTAATATAAGAGTCTCTGTCTCATTAAACATCCCATCCTACATCTGTTGCTAAGAATTTGGCCCCAAGACCTAAGATGAGTATCTTCCCTGTGTTGCAGAAAACATCACACAGTTGAGAAAATGATGTTGAACTTGGATGCAGCACTTGGTGTAATTTTAGTTCAGCTACACAATTACACTGGGCAGGGATTCAAGCTGAGAGTTCCAGTCTTGGGGATGCTGCTGGCTTATGGGAGGCCTGGTCTGAGCCACATTGGGTTGCATTTCTGCCTGATTCCCCAGTTATCGACCTGCAAAGGAGATGATGGACCTTGCAAATGTCCTCCCAAGTGTGACTCTTTAGGCACTCAGAGCCGCTGAACCCCGCTCTGGTAAGTGGACATGGAGATCCAGGAAAGAACAAATACAGAGAGGGCCAAGGACTAAACATTTGTCTGAAACACGTCAGCAGGAATTTTGATCCAGACAAACTCAAGTCAATATGATCTTTATGCTATTTGAAAGGAGATTAAGCAACGTGCAAAAAGGCATCATATATTTATGTTTTTAAATCTCATCTCTATTATATGGACTGTAAGACACTGAGATTTAAAATAAAAAATAAAGTTCATAAGGAAAAAAAAAATCCGCTTTCTATACAAACCTTTATTCATGTGAACATGGAAACAGAGCTTCCAACAGATGCACCTACACCCATCCTCTGAATCAGTGCAACTGTGTCTCTTCGGCGAGTTAAGGTCCTTTCTTCCATAGTTTTCCTGGTCTCAATATCTGCAACAAAATGAGGCTGCAAAGAGATTCCTGTTACCATCATTTCCTTCCATGCACGCTTCACTTTCGTACCTTGTTTTCCAGTGCAAGGCTTGAGTTTCTTTCATTCTGGTTTTTTTTCCCTTCCTTGCCCACTTACGTTAAAACAACAATATTTTGTTCTGTGTTTGCATGGCTATTCCGTGGTGATTTGTTAACGATGTTGGGTTTGCAGGCAAATGACTGGAAAGACAAAAAGTTGGCAAGCTCTTTCCCTCATTAGGGAACACAGCTCTCAAGCATCAGCCTATTAGCTGAATTATTCAACAGAAGAAAAAATACATGACAAATAATAAAAAAAAGCTACAATAAGAGTGGAGGGGAAGGGAAGCTTATTGAGACTTCGGTGCTGTTGAAAAGTTTGGCAGCGTTCCTTGAAACTCAGTTTGAGATTAAACCCATCTAAGGAACTAGGGCAAGGCTGAATGGCTGCACAGAAGCAGACAGTAGCTGCCATTCACAGTTCAGATATTGGACTGTATTGTTGCTGTCTTGAACTGATAATGAAGAAGCCCAAGGGAGAAGTATTTCCAAAACCATCACGTAAGGGATCTGTTTGTATGCAGTTTGTTGAGTACTGGTGGTGCTGGAAATCCTCCATATTCAGCCACAGGCTTTAAGCATTGAGACAATTCACCATGAGGACCCATAGTAGCAGTTTGTGTGTGTGTTCTTATTGTGTAATAAACACTGTGTAGTTCAGAAGAGCTTAACCACCCATGAGAGAGGAGTGTGTTGCCTCACACGTGCCAATAGCAAGAGTTGACACGTGGCAGCTTGTGCCCTTAAAGCTATGAACTGGACCAAAAACTCCTACGGGAAAGTCAGGATTGTCTGGCTTCTGTTCTCATGCAACCTGAAAAGAGAAAGTGTTTGATTCAGGCACAAAATTAAGCAACTGTCCTTACTCTAGAAGCAGTGTGGCCAGGGGAGGTGAAGGGTGTTATTTAAAGGGTTCAGGAACAGAGACAGTGTGATTTAGGTATCAACTGGAAATCAAAACTAGAAGACATTTGGACTTGCCAAAACATTCTTGGCTACGCTACAAATATTCAGAAATGAGGGAGAAAACAGAAAGCAAGTTGCACAAGATCTCTACTTTTTCTTACAGTTGTACATTTCCTGTGCTAAAGCAAAAGGCAACGAGTTTTATGAAATTTCACAAATTATAGAGATCTACTTATTTTAAGAGGCCCCACCTGGAGTACTGTATCTATTTCTGGGCACTCCAGTTCAAGAAGGACAGGGAACTACTGGAGAGAGTCCAGCACAGAGCCACTGAGCTTATTAAGGGAGTGGAACATCTCCCTTATGAGGAAAGGTTGAAGGAGCTGGGTCTCTTTAGCTTGGAGAAGAGGAGACTGAGGGGTGACCTCATTCATGTTTATAAATATGTAAAGGGCAAGCGTCAGGAGGACGGAGCCAGGCTCTTCTCAGTGATGTCCAATGATAGGACCTGGGGCAATGGGTGCAAACTCGAGCATAGGAGGTTCCATGTAAACACAAGGTAAACACAAGGAAACACGTTTTCACAGCGAGGATGACAGAGCACTGGAACAGGCTGCCCAGAGAGGTTGTGGAGTCTCCTTCTCTGGAGACATTCAATACCCACGTGTATGCATTCCTGTGTGACCTACTCTAGGTGATCCTGCTCTGGCAGGGTGGTTGGACTGGATCTTTCGAAGTCCCTTCCAGCCCCTAACATTCTGTGATTCTGTGACGTTAGGAAGATAAAACCTGAATCTGGAGATCTGAGAAACATGTCCTTCAGCTACTGCAGGGCCTGAAAGAGCAGTGCTGCTTATGCAGCAGGCTACCACCCACTCACTCATTCTCAGGCAGGCTCTTTCTTTCACCTAGAAACGCTGTACAAATAAATTGTGTATATTTTTGTGAAGACATTGGTTATAAGTACACCTCGTGTAAAAGTTAACTTCAGTGATGTTATCCCCTCAGAGGAATCTGCACAGAAGCCAGAATTTTTATGCCACAGTTATGCTGACAGGACAGGATCTAACAAATGAGGAGAAAGCCTCAACAATGGAACTCATCAAGCAATTAAATCATTTTACTTGATGATCTAGACAGAAAGAAAAGCCAGGCAAGTGAGATCTGCTGATGACACTAAGCCATTATTTAGAAGAGGACCAGAATATCACAAGCATGATGCTGAGCACCTCAGTAATGTATCAGGGCTGAAATTCAGTAGCAGGCAGCAATGCCATTCGGGAGCAATTAGGATCTGTGCTGGAAGAGTGAAGACTCAACCTCTGGTCTAGTGTTCCCAGAGGAAAGGAAAGGGCTGTGTATGTGGAAGCAAGGTAGTTAGTGGATGAAAATACCAAGACACCAGAGAAAACTTGATTGGGTGCCTTAGTGCATGCAGCTGGAACCAGAATGGGGGGTCTTTTCCCAACCTAAGGGCTCAATATATTAACAAGGACATGCAAAGTCTGAAAAGGAATGCGATTACAAGGAATAATGTTTAGAATAATGTTATTTACATTGGAAGATGAGCTCACTGCATTAAGTAAGAGGTAGAGAGTGGCTGCAGATGTGTTCAGATGTTCCCTTCAGGCTCTTCACAACAGCCCAGACCTCTCGTGGCATCTGCACATGGTTTTGAAGGTGGGAAAGGCAAACAGCCCTGACTTCCAGAAAACAAATTGAGCTAGAGGACTTACATGATTTCCAGCCCTGTGAAGAGCTCTGGGGAAGCCATGAGACACATGTTGAACAGCTGAAATAACTCTTCCTGGAGCAGCTCCAGTGCTAGCTTAGTGTCTTCCCCAGAGACCCCTAGATTCATCATCAGCCCTTAGGATAATGTGTGTGGAGGGAAAGCAGAAAACCAAAACACTAACAGGATACTTTCAGATGACAGTGTTCGGTGTACGTTTGCAATGCTACACTGTAGACAGCTGGCACATCCGTGTTGAGAAGGCCAGTCCAAGATGCCATTTGGTTTCCTTAACATCCTTCCTCATCACCCCAGTTTTTTAGAATCAAAAGCAATTTGGTAAAAACAGCTTCAAATTCTTGGTTGGAAATTTCTCCATGAAATCAAAGCAGCAGGGGAGAAACTACTAGTCTTGAGGTACATTTGGCTCTACCTTTGGTTACAGCAAAGGCCTTGCTGCTCCACAGACCTTAGGCAACACTTTTGGCATTAGGAAGTGTGCTGACATGGTCTGACAAAGGGTAATTATTCAGAAGTCAGTGTAATTGAGCACTCCCGCTGCTGCTCGATTAACCTGATTGCTTCCCTTATAAATTCATAATCATAGCCTGTGACTGCAGCGGACCTTATTTATATGCCGAAGAGGTTTCCAGTTAAGATCAGACAGACTGTGCTGTGTTTCCTGCCCAAGCCCTAGGGCTGTGTTCAAGCTGCTAGTACAGATATCACTGCTGACTTTCTGCAGTGCCACTGCATGAGGAAATCGGATGCTCCAGTAGCATATTGGGTATGAACAGTGGGATGAAGGCTTGCAAAGCTGCAAAAAATGAAAAGAAGTGGAATGGACAAACCTCCAAGGGTCCTCATGGTGTTTCCCACAAAAGATAGAGCCTGTTCCAGTCTCAAGTAAAACTTGAAGTAAATTGCTCAGAAGATAGGGAAGTTTTACAGATGCCCTTTCCTGCATTGCAGTGGAGCCGAGAGCAGGTGAAGATATGAGAGAGAAAGCGCTCTGCTCTGAGGGAACATTGCAGAAATGGCTTGCAGGGCATGATAGCACTACGAGACAGTCTAAGGCAGGACACAAGGAAAGCTGCATCCAGCTGCAGCTGGAAGGACATGTGGTGGTTAAAGGGTATTTTCCCTAGCCAGGCAGTGACACGATCCTTTCACAAAACACGGCAAAGAGCATTTCTGGACAGTATCCCCCACCTAGCTTGGAAAGCATTGGCAGTCTGCTGTAAACATAACCTGATTTGGGTACCTTCAGGCTAAGATTACTCTGTAGCGCAGTAAGGATATGACATAGCTCAACATAAGAGGAAATCAGCCAGCACGGGACCAGCACTTGCTGAAGTCTGTTAGAAGCTTGGTACCAGAGCTCAGTGCTTAGGATGAGTGTGGAACACATTTGCTCCACAAAATCTTTTCATGGCAGGGATATATATTTTTCTCTGAAAACAGCATGTCACCATGGATAGCATCACTGAGAAACAAAACACAGTACTCACTTGTGACTTATCAAAAGGAATCCACTCCTAGATCACCCCAACTGTGCTGAGTGCAGCTGGTTATGCCCATCTCTCTCCAGCATCGCTTGTTGTCTCAGCTCAATACAACCTTTCATTCAGCTCCCCTCTGCTAGAGAACACAAGTCAACCTGCTTCATCCACCATCAGCCAGAAGCAACCAGATTGTTGGTGTCACTAACAAAAGCCCCCAGCAAAGCTTAGTGACAAGCAGGACCATCCACCCAGGTCTGTAGGAAACAGCTGTTTCTGCTCATTACAAACAGATGTTGCAGCTCTAGCATCCCCAAAGCTAGCAGGTAGTACCCCCCAAAAGCAATTCTCATTTTTAATACAAAACAGCAGGCATAGCAACCACAAAACAACCTAGTGTACAGGTGTAGCTGCAGTTAAACCATCCAAAAGACCAGTATAGAGACATCAGCATACCTTTCATTGCTCCCGGTAACTATTTTAAAGCTGGAACAATTTATCTTGGCATTACTCCTATAACCCAGCTCTCTGACTGAAGAAAACAGGACTTGACTCTTCCCACATTCCCAGTTCACCAACTTGTGTCACAGCCCGTGCTTGCCCTCCTCCTACACGTAGCTCCATGAGTTGTTTCTCCATTTCATTCCACATCAGGCTGTAGAGGCCACGGCAGTCTGCAGGAGCACCCCCCACTCACCAAGTGGCTCTAGAGCTACTGCTAGTGGAACATCTGCATGAGGAATAGGGTGAAACTGGGGAATAAAAAAAAGAGCAGGAAATAAATGAGGCAATTCTGCTTTCCCCACAAGTAGTCTAGAGCTGGGTGGCTCGAGCTCTCATCACGATTCTCAAGGCAGCTGACCAGGAAAAGTCTCTGAAGTCCAGAGAGTGATGATTTAGGGTAAGGGAACAGTGTGGGAGATAAGATTCACGGCCATACACATACATAGCATTGTCTAGTAACTGGCCATAGGATTCTGACTGAATGTAGTGCCAGGTTAGGTGATGAGCTTTGATCTGGATCAAAGTATAAACAGAAAGCACCAGGCTCCAAGCTCCTCTGCACCCTCTGCCACACAAAGGCCTTGTCTGTGCTCTGCTCCTTGCTTAGGAACACATTTCAGGAGGTTCCATTCCCCCTTCCCGCCTGACCCAGACTGAACCAGAGCAAAGCTGCTGAACCGGGGCTGCTTGTCACCCTGCCAAACTTTGCTAACCAGTCTTGGTGTGAAAGCAGCTGTGACAGGCAGCAACAGAAAACCCAGTGTTGAATTAATCAGCTGGAAGGGACCCAGCAAAATGCTGGTTCTCACAGCCACTGGATGAGTCCATCCTCACCATCCTAAATATTACACATGTTGGACCGGGTGCATGGTCCGATTCCCTGAATCAGCCCCTGCCAGCCAGTCCCTAAAAAACAATCTAAGGATGAAGCATTTCTTTTAGGTTTGTTTTTTTTCCCCATTGTACGGGAATTTGTGGCTCAGTGATAACTCCCTCTGGACTCAAATGAGCTTTTTGCAAACAATGTCAATGAAATACCACCATCGTTCTTACAATTTTTTTTTGTTTGTTTTCTTCCAAGCATTTCTGTGCTTGGAGCATTTTAGATGCACTGATTGAATCCGGCAGGGGTAACCAAACACATTGCATGGAAAACAGAACAAAGGAGAGAAGGAAGGGTACAAGCAAATATTTCTTCAGGATTGTCAGGCCTTTCAGTTACCATGGCAGTATGTTTCCATGGAAGCCAAATTTGAAGCCTGTTGCTGCCACTGGAGTGGCCCAAAGAAAATTATTATATTTGAAAATTAACCAAGCCGCTCTCTACCTTGAAAGCCAGCCCACCCACAGCCCTCAAAAAAATAATGGCATCTTTCCATCCCTGATAAAGGATTCAATAAACACGTGGGGAAGGAAGAGAGAGCAGAAGAAAACACCACACAATGAAAAATAGGCCCTTCCTTTTATGCACCCAACAATGCAGAAAGGGCACTGGGAAGCACAAGGCTGAAGGTGCTTTGTGAAATACTGCCCATAAAGGTCAGCAAAATCCTACAGAACATCCTGTGCCACCAGCCCCCGAGGGGACACACACGGTGGGAGGGAGGGGTGTGTGTGTGTGTGTGTGTGTATACTTTGAGACTAGTGCTCTTTAGCTGCCATTTGTTTGAAATTACCCACCCCCCTTAATCATGCTGATGCCTCTCCCTTGGTTTGCTCACCCACCTCCCAAGAGAAGCTTGGGGAGGGGAAGGAGAATTTTCCAGGAGGCTGCCTTAGTCAACATTAAAGATCAGCTCAGCTGCTTTGCTGCTCTCCTTGCTGGTCAGAACATACTTGAATTCTTGAAAGCCACCTTTTGCCTTACCCACTCTATCTCCCCATCAAAAAGACATTTTCTCTTTCAGTTTTTTCAGAAGCCAGGGAGCCCACATAAGCTGCCTGGTGTATTTTACCAGCACTAACTGAAACAGTGTGGCACAGAAATTCAGCCCTTTCCAAGGAGGAGCTGGTGGGATCCAGCAACGAAGTGAAGTCATGTTCTACAGGCTGCCTGAACAAGAGGCATTCCAGCAACAAGAGCAAACCCAGCACTACTTCAAAACGACAGAATCACAGAGCCTCTGGATTTAGTAACTTCCCACCTAGAAACAAGGGTCTCTTCGCCAGTGACATGAAAAAAGCATCATGAAGGCCCACCAAATTAGGCCTTCTAGGGATAAAACACCTAAAGAAAGCAGAATTCTCATTGAGAGACAAAGATCAGAAGGCAAGAGTCACCTATGATGAGAGACTGTTGGACTATCAGCTGAATCTGACTTCTCATTTGGAGGCAAAGAAAGATCTAACACATATATCACTGAAGCATCACTCTTGTGCCACCGCTGCAAGGTCTCCTGTGCTCTGTGCTACCTCTCTTGCCTGGGAGGAAGAGGGAAGGAGAAGCAGATGGTATTAAAGCACAGTTCAAACAAAAGCATTTGATGTGAATATGGCAGATTTCCCTCGAAAGAAAGGAAAGTACAAATAAAGGGCCTGCCACCTGTTTTGGGATCCCTGCTCTGTTCAGACTTCACTGGAAAAGGAACTAAAACCCGCTGTGTTTGTCACAGACTGACTGATCTGACTGTGTCGGGTACAAGCCTCAGTGGGGACTGGGGAGTGCTGCATCCTGCTCCTCCAGCAAAATAGCCTTCCCCACCCAAATTCCATTATAAACTCTTAGCCATAGACCTCCAAAGAAACTAAAAAAATTACTCTGCAAGAGTCAGTCAAAATGAGACTACATCTAAGGAGCTGAACACTGGGTTTAAATCAACCCCTCTTTCCTCTCTGGGGAGGTTTTCTGAGTTCCCAACACTACACAGCTCTGGCATCTGCTGCTACCTGCTGCTTGCCTTCCTCTCTGCCAGAGGTCACTCACTGCCTGGCAGAAGGAGGAAAAGCCTGCTCAGAGTTTAGCTCTTCAATGTCAAGTCCCGAGTTTGCAAGTGTGTACCAGCAGGGAGCAAGGATGCTCCAATACAGGTCACAGGCGGAGGCGGCTGCTGGCAGCATCCGCAGGCAGCTGAGAGCACCACAAGAGCCAGATGGGGCCCTGAGCCATCAACTGAAAGGTTTGTCACAACTGTCAGGCAAAGTTTAACCATTTAGTGCACATCCTGCTGAGTACTTCCAATGTTTTACTCATGAGCGCTTAAAATCCTTTGCGCTGCGCACATCAAACAGTGAAACACTCTCCTCAGGCAGGAGGAGGCTCCAAGCCCAGAGGAGTCCTTGTTCACCTAGGGCGTAAATCAAGTAGCCAAAGGTAATGGCATGAACACGCCCAAAACAAGGGCCACTTATCAACACTTGAATAAATCTACCAGACCCCCTTGTCTTTGGGCAAGCAGCACCAGTCATGTCCCCTTTCACATTTTCAGGCTAATGCTGCTGCTTAGACTTCTGGAGTCTGAAAGGAAACAGGGCTCCATCCAAGAGGACTGTTTTGCATCATACCACCACTCCTGGCTGAGCTTCAAGATTTTGGCTTCCTGCACAAATCAAAGGAAAGAACATGAAATGTGACAGTGCAGTTAAGTTCAACTCACTGGCCCTCGGTTATCTGATCTCTTATGAAGATCAAAAGGACCACAGGATCCCTTCAGCCTCTTCTGTGCAGTTATATCTTCATATTACCTCAAGAAAGCTGAGATCACAGGAGCTTTCAGAGATTGATAAAGCAACAGAAGACAGAGGTATGCTGAGTCTTCAGAGACTTATATTGTCTTAAATCCAATGCCACGCAGAAAAGTAAGAAGTGTTTCTCTATTTTGTCATCAAAAATCAAAAGCTAAAAAAAAACAACACAACAGCACAGCCAAATGTGTTAAATCCATAACTTAAAGCATTTTAATAAAAACAAAGCTAAATACATTTCATAATCCATCCAATGGCACAATGTATAAAACCTTTTAAATAACAATTGTAATATTAGTCACAAAATACTGCATGTTGTATAAAAAGACCCATATGCACACTGCTAAAAGATAATGTAAAACTGCTCTGAATAGGCCATGCAGAGACATTCAGCTTTGACCTTTCAATTTCCAAGCTCTTGTTCAATCTGCTACTTTATTCCTTCTTGTTCTGCTTGTGAGGGTTTTGTGCTGGCACCGAGGGGCCTCCTCCTTCCCCTCTCCACCCTGCACACAATGCCCTGGCAAAGGGTTTCAGAAGTGGGTGGCAAGCTTAAGGTGCATCATGTGTCAAGCATCTTAGTAGCCCAATTTTCACAGCTTATGTTTCAGAAAGTGCTCCATATCCGTGTCCTTCTCTGTGGACACCTTACCTTGGTCACTCAAATTCTTCAGCTTTTCAGCCAGTACCTTTCAGAATTACTCCCGACCCCTGGTGCACCACGGTATTAAAACTGGAAGCAAAAATCTAGACACCCAGCCCGAGATCACTGCAGGAGGCAGGATGACACAGCTCCAGCACCATCTTTGTACAGATGTACCTCTGCATTTGATAATTCTAAAGTATTCACATACCAAAAATAAATAAAATTTTAAAAAATCATCACACTAAGAACTCTAGGTAACGTACACAGAAGGACCTGGAGAAATACAAGTTTACAGAAAGGCAGGTATAACTGAGGATAGCATCAAAATAGAAAAAAATCCCAGATACTAAATATGAAGTGTTATATAAAAGTCTGTTATACTGTGGTTATCAGACTTTAAGAATGTAACCGCCAGAGGAGGGGACATACTGGACACAAAAATCCCAGGAAAAAAAAAAAAAGAAAAAAGAGAGATGGAGTACATTTCAGTTGAGAACAAAAAGATGTCAGATAAAATAATACATTGCCAGCCTTC
This sequence comes from Baryphthengus martii, assembly GCA_013396935.1. Lineage (NCBI taxonomy): Eukaryota > Metazoa > Chordata > Aves > Coraciiformes > Momotidae > Baryphthengus > Baryphthengus martii. The sequence goes on from VWZK01012106.1 coordinate 526,713, forward strand.
ATCCCACATGCTGACACAAACTATCAACAGGATGAAAAAGTAACTCTGTCCTCTTCATTTCTACAAGCCACAGCAATCCTTGCACCTTCACAGTATCATCCTCATACAATTTAAGCCCAATAAAGGTAACTGAGGCAGAGATCCACCCATCATCTTTGTTTCCTGAGTCTACAGAAAGAAGGGCACTGTTGGTTGAAAACAGTCCCTTGTCGGATGTGCCATCATGGAGAGCAGCTATAGGCGGGAAGAGACTTGATGCTCTGCTGGGCAAAGCACATTTTAAAGCACGTGCTTCTAAGATGAAAATAAGGAAAGCTTAGTGATTTATCACCTCACATAATACAGCAGCAAAGCCATCTTCTCCACTTTAAAAAGATCAGTTAAATTACCTTAATGCACCAAATATGACAGGCAAAAAAACCCAAACATTCCCATAGAAAGCTGTCCCCTTAAAATTACAAGTCACATCACAAGAGCAAGCTTCTAATCAAAGTGTCAGAAGCAGAGAAGCTTTTATCAGCGTTGAAAATCCAAATAAGAACACGGGCTGATCTTGCCAATCCATAGCAGTAAGGAAGTTTAAAAGGCTTTATGTGTAACTGGCTGAAAGTCACTGGTTTTGGTGGCGTGCGTCATCGCTCTGCGCTTGGCGAGGCGAGACTTGGACGGAGGAGAAAGCTTCATGGAGCACACAGCACGGGCAACGTTCTCCTGCTCTGCACTGAGCTCGTTCTCGTGCTGAGACAACTGGCGGTTGAGTGCTATCGCCTCAGCGGCAAAAAGTGTCAGGTCTTTCGTGCTACTGTTCCTTTCGAGGGAAAAGGAGAAAGCAGTTACCACACGCACAGAGTCACCTCACCTGGTTACCCTCTCAGCAGAATATCTGTTCCAGGCAGTTTTATTTCTTCTATCAAAACATCACCACAGCAGGCAAAAGGATCAGTTAATATTTGCATCTGTCCTCACTGCAAGCACCAGCAATACTTAAGAAAAATGCTCTGGGATTTTGGAAAGAGTCACAGTTCTCTTCCTCATTCTACCAAGGACTTCGGATGTAAACCCAGGAAGCCACCCGAGATGCTATGCTTCATTTCTACATGTTATAAAAGGGTGGGCATACAGGGCAATATTGCTGTCTTTCTTCAGAAAACTGCAGTCCCGCTATATCTGCACATCCGGCTTAAGGAAATGCATTTAGGATGGGAGGAACCACCTGGAATCGCCAGTGGCAGACAGGAGAACAGAAACAGAGATGTGCGTTTCAGGCCCTCTGGCATAGGGAATCTGCCATCAAATCACTTTAAATGAGACTTGCCCTGCTCACAGTTAGGTTGATACAACTGTGATTATCACCAACTACAATGGAAGTCAGATCCATGTGTATGAGATGATTATTCACCCATCAGAAGGTAGTCTTTTTGGATAACACACGCCTTTATGCCTTTCCCCCCCGCTCCTGGGCAGTAAACTGCCAAAAATCATCGTTATTTCCTGTCTAAGATTAGCACTGCACCACAGGAATCCTCTCCAATGCCTTTCCCGCAAACAAGCAAGATTAGATCATAAAGAAAAAATCAGAGTCTTAGTATTTCAGATGTTCTTAAAATCAGTGCTATGCACTTATGAAGTTCCACCCTCAGCCAGGGATCTTACTCCTCTCCCCATTCTTGCAGTAATGATTCTTGGCCAAGTTTACAGACATTTAGAAAAAAAAAAATTTAATTACCTTTGAAGTACCTGAGGGGTAGGTAATCCCCTTTCAGGAGCCTGCTAGAAGAAGCAGTTAAGAAAAGTTAGTTATGTATGAGCAGCTGAGAACCAAGCTTTTCCCAAGGGAGAGTGATAAACAGGCAACTCCTCCAAATATTTACAACTAATGGATACTGCATATAAACTAATTTGCTGTGGCTTTACAAATCACTGTTGGTTTACACGTCATGTTTCATAATCCATCTTGCCTCATAGGAAGATATCACAGTTTGCAGGCATAAGACCCAAGCTTTTGAAGCTTTCCAGAGAGTCTATCCCTTCTTTCCTGAATTGGAAACTAAAGCAAAAGAGGACACTGCTGTTCTTTTAAAACTGCACCTACCAACATTCTGCATTACTGTATGAAAGGATAACACAATAATTCATGTACTGCAGTGCTTGGTATTCACAAGGAAACAATTTTAAATGCATAAAGCAATAATTAAAAAAACCCAAACACTTAAAGCTTGATAAATTAATCCAAATATTTACCATACAGAGCTCCAGAAAGAATAAAGCCACTGTGTATCATTTAATTAACCAACTTAAGAGCACTAAATCACACAATGACTCTATTAAAAGTTCAGAGACAGGGAACAGATTGTTTAGCAATCTGGAAGAAGAATAACCCTTTAACAAAAAAGTAAAAGGGGATACATACTCCTTGAACCCAAGAATGTCGCAAAACTTGAGCGGCACTAAGTCGTTCTTTGGCATCACGAACCAGCAACTTTGAGATCAGATCTTTGGCCTCAGAGGATATATGTGACCAGTCCTTGTCAGGAAATTCATACTTGCCTTCCTGAATGCTCTCAAAAAGCTTGTTCTAGTAAAGGAAAAATTCTTTAATTTAAATAGCAACTAGAATACAACTCGAAGATCTTACTCAATGTTATCCACTTAATGGGGTGGATGACAACTGAAACCATCCCGTCTCTTCATGAAGCCAATGGAGAGTGACAGGCAGCTCCACAGAGTGATATCAGCAGCATCCTTAGAAGGACACAACATGCTGCCAACTGAAAACACCCTCCTCCCCACTCTGCAGGAGTACAGTCAATGTACTCAGTGTTTAGAAAGAGTAAATTCAGGCCCTGCATGGAGACTCTTCTGGGGCTCAACTTTTATCTGAGGAATTGTGGCAACTACCATAAACCAGATCAAGAATTACAAGAGGACTGCAGGACAAGGGAGAGGACAAGCTCTGAGATCTCACATCAGGAGAAGAAAGAGGCAGTTGTCACACCTTAGCATAAAAGCTGAGTGATGATACCTCTTTTGAAAGTATCACCCTCACTTCTCAGTGACAGCTTATTCTCCCAGATAACTGGTTGGGTTACAGACACATCTCTTCACTGCTGGCACTATGGCAAGTCTACACTTTGAGTTCACAAGGCAAACTACACTCTCCTACATATGCTCAGGACATGCGCATTCACCTGGCAAACTCTGCAGACTTCTCCTCTGTCCCAGCCACAGTCTGTGCCACAGTTGCCCACAAAAGGGGGGTAACCACTTAGCATTATGTACAGAATCACGCCCAGGCTCCAGAGATCACACCGTTTATCGTAGAACGTGGCTTCCTCTGTGAAGACTTCAACCACTTCGGGTGCCATGTATTCTGCAGATCCACACTAGGAAACAGTATTCAAGCAAGTTTTCAAAGCGAAGGTCAAATCAAAACAAGACTCAGGTTTATCATTCTCCTCTCTTTATAGTAGGTAGCTTGATCTAAAAGCAGAATTGGGCATCAGGGACTACTGAAGTTTACTGCTGGCTTTCACTGCAGGTCTCATTCTATTAAGCCAAATCACAACTGCTGCATCCCTCAAAGGTTAAATGGAATTGCCAAGAGCTTTAAAACATTTTGTGAGCGTATTGCACAGGAAAAAATTAACACATTTCAGGTGTAAGGAGTACAGAGACCTAATAGAAGGTAAAAGAGCTCCCGCTGTTCTTTAGCGGAATCACAAGCCGTTCCATATGAATCTGTGATCCTTTATACCGAGTAAAAATATTAATTTATATATTTCAGGTTTCTAAGTCTTATTATTTATCAAGCTTTTCAGACAGCAAACAAGTATATCATGGCAAGTGATTTCTATAACACAGTAAGCCCTTTGAAAGGTCTCCCCTGGAGATAAGAACAATTGTTTTACGGTAGAAGAGAAAAAGCACAGAGCTGCAGTAGGTCCCTTACTGGTGTTGTTAATTCAGGCGTAGTTATTGGCGTGCACGCACTATTCAGCTTCACTCCACTACCAAGATCAAAGTCACATATTTTTACTGGTGATATCTAAAAACAAGGACAAAACAATAAGGGGTCAGGAAGACTGGGATTAACACATTATATATGCATATGGCATTGCATGGAGAACCTCAGGACAGAACACAAGTTGTCCTAACAGCAGGACTAGTGAAACCTCTTCTGACAGCTACATTCCACTCCTTGCCCTTGCCTCCTCTGCCCCAGCTGCTCCCACCCCGACAGCATCTGACCCTACTACTTTTTTTTGGTTTGTTTGGCTTGGCAAGTGCCAGCACACACAGCAGCAGTTTGGGAACTATACGTGATGTGGCCAGCTGGCCTGTAAATGTTGCTTATCAATCTGGGTACAGCCTCAGAACAAATGAGGTGCTAAGCTGTAATTGTCATGCCCTCTCTAAGAACACTTGGCTTTTTATCTCTTAGCCAGCTGCCTGTTTTCACAGCTCAAAGAAGCATTTAGTCTCCTTCAGGTTTCAGTTTGGTTAAATTTAGTTGAAATTCAGTAATGGGTTCTAAAGTTTTCAAGAAGAGAAGAGACGGAATGTGAGGGCTGCTTTAGGAAACCAAATAATAAAAAAAAACCCAACACTTCAGAAGGTTAAGAGACCAGAGTAGCACCTTTTCTGGAGATTCACACAGGATGTTTTCAGGCTTCAGGTCCCTGTGAGCAATACCTAAACAAGAGTACAATGTTCATTAGAGAAGATACTGTCCTGTTTTATTTCTCATTATTTCTCTTTATTAGAAGGTGGCCTGGGAAATAGTCTAGGCCTGAGTTTGCTATACAGCCCTCCTCTCCTTAATGATACTGCAAATAATTTAATTGCAAAGTGTATTTTTTAAAAGTCACTGTTGCATCCTGTTATACCTTTATCATCCTTAAACGCACATGACAGTCAGTCAAGTAAAAAAGAACCTGCTAACTCTGGAGCTTTTGGGATTAGCTCAAATTAATTATGTTAATTAAAAAACAGCTCATTAAGATGGCTGACCTGTAGGGAAGTTTAATTGCATAGACAGTTCAGTCTACAGTAAGGTCCTTCTTTCCAGATGGATCAACTGAACTCCTACCAGCACAGACAATACCCAAGACACTATCCTCAAAAAAATCCTGAGTTTCCAGATGCAGCTCTCATCCCTCTAACAGCGAGGTACACACTCATTGCTGAAGAAACAGAAAAACTAAAGGGCTTGTTTGGAGATGCAGAAGAAAAGCTAAAGCAGGTCAACCAAAGGGCTTCTTCACTCCTTCGACTGCTATCGGAACAGGCAAATCCAACAAGGAAGCACAAAGTTATCTATCCACGCAATTCACAAGGAAAGGTGGTTCTGCATTGTCAAAGCAGTTCTTCAAATGCCTAAGCATACAATTTCTGAAAGTGCTCCATTTAACATAATCAAACTTCATGGGAAGGCAGAAAATGAGAAGGAAAAAATTCAATCAAATGAGCAACTTGGCTGCAATTTTAATGGCACTCTAGCCTTGCTTAAAACAAAAAAAAAATGACACTCCAAGTACATTTGATACTACTTCAGAGTAAGAGAAAGAAACATTCTACCAAATTCTAGGTAAGGAATTTTCTAATGTCTTTTCTTCACACTCCATAAGCCATGATTTAAAATACAACATTAACAGCACAGCACCGATCTAAAGGAATCGGCTTTCATAACGGTGCAGTTGGCATTGCTCAGGCATGGAAGATGGCATAATAAATTCCTCAAGATGACCCACACTGACATTTACAGCAAGGCTGACAAAACTCCCAACAGTTGGTTTGGCTGGCAGTGTGAAACTCAACAGTGTTTTTCCATGTTATTGTTTGAATTCAGATGTCTGATTACATAACATTTTATTTTGTGGTTACGCACAGTGCTGAGAAAAGAAAACAACTGCTTTTGAACACTCCTCCAGTGGATTATTAGCAATAAAGCACACACATCCCAAGTGGGTGTAAGGCAGCATTATCATCCAGCTGAGTTTTAAACTACTGGCAGAAGAATTAGTTGTCCTCGTTCTTTTTTTTTTTTTTAAAGCATCTAGCTATAGCATTTCACCATTATGCTGTGCAATAAAACTGCTTTAATTTCCTGTTTACTTTAGTGTTCTGTATGCTACTCACTAATTATCTTAATGTCACACAGAAGAACCATAAAAGAGAACAATAAAATGAGAGAGGACATTGTAGCCTGTGCTGCAAACCATGTCCCCACCGTACCAATTCACAGCAAACGACAAGAAAGTGAATTGCTGCTCTAAAGCCATTTTAATGAATCACTCTCCTCTTGTTTGGGGAAAAGGGAATTTAAACGCTGACAGAGAGCTACGGAAAGATATTAGCCGAGTTGATGTTAAACTTCCTTGAAGAGTGTTCCTAGACTTTCAGCTGTTAAGCATCCTACTATAGCCCTAGCACATCAAACAAGCATTTCTCCACATGTTCAGCTTAAGTTTCCTGTTCCTTATTTGCCCCACATCTCAGTCAAAATTTTCTAAACAGGTACTCAAAAAGCACATTCTCTGCACTTGAGTTATCACATAGACAGGTTATGAAGATTACCACCAAGTAAAGGTTACTCAAAACGGAGCTAATACTCTTCTTAATTTCCTCTCCTTTCAGGTCTACAGAGATGTTTCTCTCTATTTACATAGTGGCTAAGGTAATGAGAACAAGCAGATTCAACCTTAACGTTAATTCTCCCTGGATGCTGATTTAACCTTTCTTCTTCAAAAGGCTGTACCATCTTAATATAGCTAATTGCTTAAACTACCGTGTTATGAAAATAATAATATAGAGGAAAACAGCGTAAGTCATCTGGCATTGCTGTAAATAGAAATGCTAGCAAAGGCTGACTACTTAAGGATGATATGGGCTCCGTAACTCAAGTGTGCAATTATCAATTAATAAAGATGAGGATAGCCTTCTCTTACCTTTTGTATGAAGAAAATCCAGAGCAGAAGCAATATCTCTCACCACTTTGCTAGCTTCCCGTTCATTGAAGTGCTTCTGCTTTTGTATATGGGCCAGGATTGAACCTGTCAGAACAAGAGGTGAAAGGGGAAAACTTTGTACGAATGCCGCCGGAGCTGAGAAAAAGCTTTGTCAATATAAGGATAAAACTGCAATAGCCACTACTAGTCTGCCATAAAGGGAGAAACAATCTCAGTATCAACAGGGCCAGAAATGATTTATCAGAAGTTATTTACAACTAACACGCTGTCCTAGCATGTTTACATGGCAGAAACTGAAGTGTCACAACCCCATGTTTTTATATGAAAAGAGCCTCTGGAAACCAGTACCAAGTATCATGAAGCCATAACCTCATTTCATAACAGCCTTCCACAGCAGGTAACTTCCATGGACCAAAGAGAGGAATGACTAAGAAGGTGCAGCTGAGCAGCTTCAATACTCAAGAATGCTAAAACACAGCTTTGAAACACCACAGCCCTCTAGTTCAAGCACAGCACGAGACACAATCACTTTTTACTGCCCCAGCATGACTGATCTGTTTTCCACACACTGTAAACAACAGAGACTGCTAATAGTACTAGTAAGACTCAATCATCAGCTAAGGATGTACAGAGCACTCAGCAGAATCCACCCTTCCTCAACTCACAGATGGCCATGCTTGAACTAACTCTCCTCTTTTGGTGTAACGTGACAATTGAAACTCTGCACTGAAAGTCAAGTACACACTTTTTGTCTCAACACCATCAAAACAGGAAGATATCCTACCTTTAAATACACTTTAAAATTCCCACTGACATCAAGGCAAGACTCATACACTGACCTAAGGCAAAATTTGCCCATGGACATAAACCTCTCAGACGTTAACATACTGAAGGACTGGTAGCTGCAGACAGACCTCCACTTGTATTCCTTTAACAAAGGATAACGGAGGTTTGATTCCTTATCTTCTCAAAATATTAACAATATCTTTAAAAAACCTGAACAATTAAAAGTAGTCCACAAAGATCCAAGCCCACTAAATGGCCTTACCACTGCCTTCTGTTTTCTTACTCAGAGAGGTATATTCATAAAAGCAATCAGACAGAGAAATTCCAGAAGTAACTGCCATTTACTATTAGCCTCCAATACAGTAAGCATTTTATATCTCAGATGATTTCATTTTTATTCCTCAGTTCTAGATGTGGAAGGAAATCCCCTCATTTTGTACTGCGGTAATTCCTTTTATTTCACCACCAGCGCTGCTGCCACTCCTTAATGGTGAGGATTCAGAGAGGAAACAGGAGAGAGTCAAAAAGAAGAAAGATGGACAAGAGATATGCTTTGATATGACAAGACACCCTTCAGATATGCACAGATGTGCTGGTTCAGATGGGGGAAAGGAAGGCCACTGTGGACCAGGTTATGGGACTTCAAATACAGAAGGTTCCACTTGCTAAAAACCACACTTTGTAGCTTGCTGTAGATTCCTTCCAGGCACAGGGCTCAAAGGGTTTTTTCCTGGTATAGTTATTCTTTACACCTTTAGAAAATAGTAACAATCCTTGAATGCTTCCACCCCTGTGGAAAAGAGCCCAGACTTTGCAAGAAACAATGCTGAGCCACCTGAAGTGGCTATTTTGCTCAGCAGGATTTTTTCAGATTACCCTTGTGAATAGAGTTAATGTTCCAAACTCTCTCAGGTAAGAATTGTATCAATATCAATGAAAACATCATCTACAGACTTTATGTTCAGCCCACATAGAAAAATCCCAAACAGAAAAAACAGCAGGGCACTCCTGCCACAGTTGTTACCACCTCTTCAGTACTGAGAGAAAAAGCATCATAATAGCACCTCCCAAGAAACATTTTAGATTAAAAAAAAAAAAAAAAAGAAAAAAAATTAGGAAAGGGCTCTTAAACTATGCAAGTTCAGCATAATGAGCTGGATTTTAACACTTTCAATTACAAAATGCTGTCACGTAAGGGTATTAAATGCCTTCTGCATAGCATAGTGAACAAAACACAGCTAAAACCGGAGCAGAGCTCCTTCAGTTACCACAGCTACCGGAAGGCAAAGCAGAAAATCGAAAGTCCAAGTTACACCCCAACAACGTGTAGGTAACACAGTCTCTAAGGCTGGAGTTCCTAAAGTAAGGCTTGCATTGGAGATCAATGTTCTCTCTCTTGCCTGCCATGCTGCTTACGTCAGAATCTGTAGTGCATCAGAAGCTGCTCTGACTCCTAATTCCCCTTCTTTCTTTCTTCAAATTCACATACCTAAGACTTCAAACGCAGAAATTTTTGAAAGAGAAAACTAGCTTCAGCCCTAGTTGACCACTGCGAACACAGCAGCTAAGAGAGGGAAGAATGTGCAGCATTATTACCCTCTCAGCAGCCAGGCAGGTTACATGCCAACCATAGGCTCACAGTCAAAGAAGGGGGTTAACTCAAGGAAGAATGCGGAGGTGGGAAAACAGACTGATGCAGATTCATCCCAACGGCTGATTTGTTAGAGAAGTCTGTGCTTTAAGAGGAACAGTTTTAGAGGACACCACACTGAAGTGGTGCAGCAATTTTAAGGGAAAGTAAACAAAAGATTTTACTCAAGAAGGAAAAAAACCAAACATGTCCTTCTCTTTTTAGAAAAAGTTCTGCATCTATACTGAAAGAATTTGCATTTCTTGCACATATGGTTTGCTATTGAAAACCTCCTTGGCCAGTGACAGTAGATCGTGTTCTATGGACAGAAGGATATGCCTTCAGAAACTCAGTTTTTCTTTGGAGATGTATCACACTTTTACCTTACGGTTTTGCACAGCCATGCAACTAGTGGATACTGTAATTATGCTCAATCCAGACAAATGTGAGAGTCTCCAAAGTGCTTGTTGCTGCTTTCTCATTTCCCAGGTGAGTGTTAAATGCTGGAGAGCAGCGCCCACACATACCACTGTGACCTAGTAAGGATATTCCAAAGCTTCCACTTTAATACAGTTGATAATTCCATCACTTAACTACAGAAAGGGATTGCAAACGTATGACCACACCCATCAACGTTCAACAACCACCATACTTAAGCTTCGTGCATTATTTCCTCTACTACTACTCTTTGTCTTTAAATTCTCAAGAATTTTCTGCTTTAAAATATCGAGCCAAATACAACCAAGAGGATTCAATGAAGAAAGGCACGGTACCTCCTCGTAGCTTCTCAAAGACAAGGTAGTATCTTGCGTCATCTTCAAAAAATTCTATTAACTCCAAAATGTTCCTTTAAAAAAAGAAAAAAAAAAAAGAGAGGGGAAATAGAAGAAATAGGCACAGAGTGTAAACAGAGCAATGAAGAGTTTCAGCATAGATAATTAGGAAGTGCCAGAAGTAACCAAAAATAAAAATTCTAATTAAATAAGTTGCTTTGGTTGCCTATGGCATTAAAACTGCATTTCCAACTCACATCGAAATTTTAATGGGGCAAACAGGCCAAACACCAAAATCACACAGGACTGAAAGAGTTCTGCTACCGCTCAACTGACAGGAAGATAACTGGTAATAGGTTGCATTTAATAATTTAGAACATTGCATTTGTGCTGAAGGCAAGAACAAAAAAAATAATTAAACTGGCATTCTTTCTCTCTGGAAATCACAAGACAGAACACACAAGGGCTCAAAGGAGACAGGCATCTGTCAACATTACACTAAACCCATTTTTAGACTGACTCCAGTTTAGCTCATGCACAGTCTATGTCATACAACATAAACACCCCACATTACCTTGAAAATATCAAACATGTACGTCAGATTTTCCCACACAAAATCAAGATTGTGCATATGGTCACGACAGCTTGAGTTTTTATCAGTTAGGTACCAGATGACCACATGCTCTTAATTACATACAGGAAAAAAAAAAAGATATAATCTGCTTTGCTGTAGTACAATTTAAACCCATCAGTTCGATAAATGAGTTTGGTTTTAAATTATCTTTAAGTGTTGTACTAAAAATTTGTAAAAAGTGGCTTGCTATAAGGCACAGCTTTAGCACAGATAACAGCTGTTGGAAACATCCTACATTAACAGAGACATTTAAAGGAGTAGTTTCAGAATTGTCTTAAATTCATGAGATCTCATGCTGCCACTGGCTGCGCAGCCTTTCCCTCCTTTTCTGACAAGAGCAGCTTTAAAGCTGTTTCATCCTGTGGCTACGCAAAGTCAGCACATATTCAAACGAAAATTAAATTAGATTTTGGGCAGTCTAAGAGTTCCAGTGGAAAAGTAGGAAGGAGGACACAAAGAGGAAGACAAACCACACCATAAAGAAACGAATGGCAAGACTGTTCCTTTCAACAGCAGCTGGTATCAGGTCAGCTTTTGCTGATGGTGAAATCAGAGGAGAGTGTCGAAATGTTCACTTCTCCATTTGACTAAAAGCCAAGCATCAAGCGCATTCCAAACTGACCTCACTCCTGAGTTAAGTGACTTTTAATTTGTAAATATTTCCCTAAATTTCACAGTTATGAAAAGGAGAAATTCTTATTTTGAATAGGTCAAGTCTACATTTCAACCGGTTTTAAGATTACTGAAAAGCTCCTAACCTTGTCACATAGAAGAGGCTTAAAAAACAAAAAAAAAAATATTCAAGCTACTTTATTTAAATAAGCACAAAAGACTATACTTACTTGTTACCCTGACACTGGTATAGCGTTTCTATTTCACGAAAAACTCGACTCCGACTGTGCCCAGCATTTTTTTCAATGATCTGTGGAAAGATTTAGAGCTCGTACTTGAAAAATTACTGCAGGAACCATGCATGTGGCTCTGGAATTAAGTAACTGATCTAAAGCTTGAATCTCAGGCATGCCCACCAGAGAGAAACACTCCACCTTTGTTTGTTTGTTTTAATTTTTCATCTATCATTTATTTACAGTGTCAACAGAGCTCTGGAAGGCATTCAAAGGATGAGAGAAATGAGGACAGGAATTGAAGAAAGGAACGAAATCCAGATGTTACACAACAACTGACCAGTTACCACAAGGTTTTTCTTGCATCACTAACTCTGCAATGTGCAGAAAAGGATATCCTTTTGAGTTCCAACAAAAATAGATTTGAGTCACATCAGACACCGAACAGTGAAAAAGAAGAGATTTTGTCAATACAGGCATTTCAGTAAAAAGTACTAAATTCACCACAAAATTAGAGTGTGGTTCATAGTACAAAGCTTCATGGAGACTCAATAATAGGACCTAACATATTAAAGAAAACATACATTAAATCTCAGAGTCCTTCTGTAGTTCCTCCACACATTCCTCAAGTCAAAAGAGAGCAAGGACAAGGGCTTTCCACAGAGACTGAATGGTTGCTACATGAACTGAAAGCTCATGACATTATTGCAAACACTACCACCATCTGTATTCAGTATGGGTTTCTCATTATTAGTCAGAGTTCTCCAGTACAGAACTGGCAACCATTCACCAGTACTACATGGGACTTGGCATCCAACAACATCTAATTCATAATGCAGCGCTTTGTTTATATAGAATTAAGTTGAAAGTCTGGAAAAGTACACAGGAAGCTGTATCATGCAGAGGACTACATTTTTAAAGGGGTTTAAAATTCTGCGCCTATGGTTTTTGCAAAAGAATCAGGCAGAAAGCTTTCCTATTACTGTTATTTGTGTTTGTAATTAAACGAGGGACTCTGGATAACCACAAATCTGTAAATGGGTCCTAACAATATAATAATATCACAGAAGATTCACCTCTATCAAAATGTAAGAGACAGTTTTACATGAACTAACAGCAGTAACTGATGCTCTGCAAACTTGGAGCAGCATCCTCAAAATCTTGCATTATTTGGTAGGTCATGCTGGATGACTTGGCCTCTTCGTTCATTAGAAGAGATAAAAATTGGTAGGACCACAATCAAATCAGGACACAAGAGGAAAGCTTGCCCTGAGATCTAACCATCACATAGTCATCTGCTGTTCCATCTGAATTCTATCTGCAGCTGGTACACCAGTTCACTTCAGAGGCACAATACTTAAGATGACAGGTACCTCAGCAGTTATGAAGCAGGTTCACTTCGGGCACCAAAAATTTTCTAGAAGGTTTCACTATCACCTACTCTACTACAGGTTTTCACTGAGATACTAGGAGAGAGAAGACATTTTACAGACAGAAATGATGCTGCTTTTATTCCATACTTACTTTTACCGCGTATTCTTTCCCAGTTTGGAGGCTGACAGCACCCTGAACTTTGGCATATGCTCCCTCACCAAGAAGCTCAGCAGTCAGCTTGTACAAGTCTGCAAAAACAAATCCAGCAGAAAGGACACATTAGCCAAAGCACTTCAGTGAACAGCATCGAGACAAGATATTTATCTGTTAAGCATCCTTCATATGACAGCAACCGAAAAAATTCCCTCAATAATAAAGACAGAAAATAGATTTATGCAGTATTAAAGTAGATGTGCCAGCCTTAATTATGCCTCATTTTTCACTTCCTCTCTTCACGTTCCAGGAAAATTTAAAGTAGACTTCATTCCAGTATCAAAGTTACAAGGTTGCTCATACAAGAAGCATTTTCTATATCAGCAGCTGCTGGGACCTCATTCACCTTCCTGTCCTCCTCTAAAACTCAGAACCAATTTTTTTCATGTGAAAATATTTCACTCCTTGATCAGAAAATGTCTACTGTACAAAATCTACTTGCAGAGATAATGTTTTATCACTAAATTTGAATGCTTAAACCTAGATGACTTAAGGTTTAAATCTAGACAACTGCTACCTGCTATTTTGATTGGCAATGTACCTTACAATGCTACTTGCCCACTAAGAAGTTTTATATTGGTCAGCTTTGTTGCACTGCACTGTATTTCACCTACAATGCTTCACAGTACTTGTGCTCACATCTATTCAATCAAAACATTTTGACATCAGCACTGTTACTACTAAAAACGAAAAATAAATCAGATTATGAATAGGACTCAAGATTTCACCACTAAGACAGTAAAAAAAAAAAAAA
>VWZK01012106.1:540713-615546 GCA_013396935.1 Baryphthengus martii
AAAAAAAAAAAAGAGATCAAAGACCGAAACTGCGGGATAAATAAAACCAGAAATGTTAATTTATAACATGTGCCAAAAAGCGACGCTTAGATAAGAAAACTGAGAACAGCAAAGGGAAAACAGATCATTACAATTAAAAGCTTAGAAGTTGCCACTAACCTTCAAACTTCCCAGGGACATGATCTGTGGCTCTGGTTCTTTTTTTCTTTTTCCTTTTCCCACTGTCTGCTATGGGGAGAGGCTGACTGCTCACCATCTCTGTGTGGCAGAACAGAAAGGTGCCTTTAACACACAGTCAATTACTTTAGGAGAAAATGAACATGGTCTTGCCTGTTTATGTTCTTAAGCTATCAAAAAGTTTCTCTGCTTGTCTTCATCACAGGCTGTCATTTCTCCTGCAAATATCAGGGGAAACCTAAAAAGACAATTTGGGTGCTAAAGAACAGCGCTGGGGAGCTTTGATAAACAAATATAAATACAGAAGAAAAGAGCTGTGCATCTATACTGGGTCCTCCTCTCACAGCACAGTAGGGCAAAGCATGGGAATAACCTTGTCAACAACCACCTGAGCCACCCACAACGTGACACACGGTGGAATTTACAGCCATCACAAGGGCACTGTTCTTTGAGCTGTTCTGTAGATTTTTTTCAAGTCAGCTTAAGAAAATGAGCTTCCAAAACAGGAGGAAGGTATGGGAAAGTTTCAAACAACCTGATGAAACAAAGCAACCCCAGGAGTTAACAGGTGAAAAGAGCAATATAGCTCAGTTTATGCTGCCAAAAGGACAGAAAAAAAAAAATAATTCACAGAACCACGAGTGGCTTTTCTAAACTACAGATCGGTGCTCCAAAACAAGCAGCGTTTATGGCATTTAGATAGTTTTTCCCTGCATTACTAGCTGCAGGTATTACAAGGGCTTAGTCAGAGATAACAATTCACTGATACAAGATAATGTCAGAAAAAGAAAAAACACATGCATATGCCTATGGAAGGCCTAAATAAAAACACTGCCATACACCTTCTCTGCCAGAGGCTTCTTCATACACCAAAAAGGTTAAACGATTCCACACTATACTCGCATGAGCACTTCTCCACACAGTCACATCCTATCAAGCATTGCCAAGACATTTTATAGCCAGGAGGATTTCTAAGTAAATTCACAATTAAAGATCTTGTACTACAGAGAAAAAAAAAAAAAAGAATCCCTAGAAATAGCGCAGATATGAGAACACCAGTAATGAAAGAAGAGGAAGCCTCAAAAACCATGATAAAAAAAAATTCAGGCAATTCTCCTTTAACAGAGAGCCTTTGTGAATACCATTTTTTCTGCCTTTCACCGCTTCTAAAGTACTCTTAAAACACAGAAGAAGCTCAAAGGCAGAAAACACTCCACAACAATCTACTAATACATGAAATACTTTTTCGTTGCTTCACTGCATTTTTCTTGTCAATATCTGTCAGTTATAGCTACTATGAGTGTCACAATCCATACCTTGTCTGAAAATTTAAGACAGGTGCCATTTTGAAAGCCCTTTCTCTATTACAAGGTAATGAAACACTTAATGCTCAAAGCCTCAAGACAACAGTAAATCCTCATTTTCAAGTCTTAGGCAGAATGTGTTAAGAAATCATCATGATGGTTGACATGTGAGTTCTTAAACACAATAACAAATATAAAAGCACACATTTTACCAAGTTCTGAAGCAACAGCTTCTTTTTAACTCAAACCGACACACAGTTTCAAATTTTAAGGTGAAATGAAGGCAAGCCTTTGACAGCAAGTTCCTGCTCTCCTCAGTTTCAAGTCAGCCTGCATTAGAAGTTATTCAGATCTAAGACTGAAATGACACGTACGAAGGTGCTCAGAGATAGAGCTGGTCGCTTGAAGGAGGTGCTTGATTTCCAGAAGGTGTCAAACAAGGCATTTTAATCTGACCTTCTGCAAGTCAGCCTAGACAGGTTTTATTCCATTTCAAATATTACACAGTTTCAGAGCTTGTAATAGACTAAAGATTAGCAAAAAAAAAAAAAAACAAAAAAAATAACAAACAACAACCCAAAACAAAACAAAATAGAAGATGAATCCAGCACCTTAGCACAGTTGACATTTTTCTCCACAAAAATCTCCTGCACTCTACCAGTTGACTATGATATTTACAGTCTGGTGTTTAGTAACTCACTAGATGATTTCAATTCCCTTTAGTCTGACTTGATTCCTAAATTACAGAGAACTGCTTCCTTGAAACCAGGAAGTTCACTAGTCATGTATA
Source organism: Baryphthengus martii (assembly GCA_013396935.1). NCBI lineage: Eukaryota > Metazoa > Chordata > Aves > Coraciiformes > Momotidae > Baryphthengus > Baryphthengus martii. The sequence continues at coordinate 542,985 of VWZK01012106.1, forward strand.
CAGAAACCAAATTACTGGAAAGCTGATGTTTTCAATAAATATATTGTCTTGACCAAATTTGCTATCAGACAGACATGAAATGTTAGCTGTATTAGATTCTTATGACTCTTCTGGTCTGCTATTTCACATGATTGTGTAGCTCACTTCTCTCAACATAGCTTTTCTTTTAAAGGTATCACAGCTTCATTCTTATTATTCACTTTGTAATAATGAACTGGTATTTAAGTAACAGCTGGTATGAGAAGAAAATGCCCTTAGCCCAGCCAAATGCTTTAGAGGTTTTTCAAGCTTTCAAAGAACTTGTGTTTCTGTGACCGTAGACCAAACGTTTTGGGTGACACTGAAAGACAGTGTTATTCAATCACCCAAGCAATGCTGATGTGTTCTGCATACTGCAGGACTACCTCTGGTGACAAGGACACTGTGGGCTCTGAGGAAGCTCACCCTGCCAGATGGAAAACTCAATGAGTGGATAAAACACCCTAGAGAGAAATGGACACATCAGGTCCAAGATGAATGTCATTTTGAAGTCATTTTACAATGTGGCATTGCATTGAACTTCTGCTTCTATCAAACCAACTTCTCCACCCACTTTATAAGCTATTCTGAGGGAGTGCAGGAAGGTCAGAGTAGAACACTGGTGTTCAGAACAGACTGGCCAAACCTTTGCTAAACAGCACTTCTCATATCCCTCTTGACCATAACAGTCAGAGTGTTCTTCCAAGAACTAGTCTGACAAGCAGTATGACAGAAGCTGAAGAAACAGGAAACAATTCAAATTCTCATCTGTCTTTCTCCTTCAGTCATGTTAGGATTATTCCTCACAGGATAACATAACCCAGGAAAATCCATACTGTAAGCAAAAAGAGAGCAAGTTTCTGTCTTAGCTGCAGTTTTGTGGAAGCCCTATATTATCATTGTAATTTAGTGTTGAGACACTGTTTAAAATACGCATTGTTCAGAGCTTGTGTGGGATAGTAGTTACAGCCTCTCCCTTTTGCTGTTGTGGCCTCTATAACTACATTCAAAAGGATGAACAAAAGCATTTATAGTAAAGAAGACTTGCTAACAATGCCAAGGAAGAAAAGGAACAACTACCACAAGTTGCACTTCACCCACATCTTAAATCACCTTTCACCTTGCTTCCTAACACTCCATATACAACAGGCCAAATCCACTAAGCAGACATAACTCTCCTCTCATTTTAACCTGCTTCCCAAAGGAAGGAAGGGTATATTTAGAAAACAAGCACACACATAAACAGGAAGCACTTAGAGAATACAGTACGGATGTATTTTTCTGTTAAGAAGAAGATACCTTGTTTGTGTGCTTGAATTCAACAGAAGAAAGCAGAGTTTAAGCAGAGAGTTTGGGTGCTACCATCTGCTTCAAAACTGAGTCTTGCTTGAGCCAGGCTGTTCTGCAGCTGAAAAGGAACACAATTACATTTACTTTCAGAAATCACATAAACAACATTAGATACATTCAGGTGGTGCCCAGAGATTGCAAGAACCTGTTGAGCTGGGTTTCATGTGAGCATGCAGCAAGAGCATGCCCCTTCATGAAAGACTAACTTTTAAGTAACGAATGTAAAACACACTGTTATTTCCAAGGGTCCAGTGATTTCAACCGAAAAGGAGACCCCCTCATCACAGTCTTGCAAAAATAATGGAGGGATTTATGTTGCTCATTAGTTATTCCTGTTATACTAACAAGTTTAGATTTCAACACAGAATTTCTCTTAATGGACAAGAATTATCATGCTCCAAACCTAGATCACTCTGCCAAGGCAGAGCACCGCAACTACAGCCATAAGAGCATCAAGTTAAAGACTATCTAGAAATTGGTGTTGAAGGCAGCAAAAGAGGCTTCAACAGACTATGAGAAAGCGTTCTCCACAGCAGAAAATCTCCTGAGAACAGGTACCCCTAGTACTGGATTCACTTCCAGCAAGTGGCAAACAAGGCAGTGATATTCAGACAACACCATTTGAAGAAAAGAAGAATCAGGAGCCTCAAGTAAAGCCTTTTGTGGATCCACAGAGGACAGCCACAACCTAGAACTCAATAGATGAAACAAACTCTAAGTTGATGTGCTGGCACAGGATGTTTTCCAACCCCTGAGATGGTACCTAGACAGCTGCAATGACAAAAATATTACTGTCCCACAGATACTGCACAAGCAAAAGCTTTTTATTCGGTCTGAATAAAAGCCCACTGAGAAATCTGATGAAGCTACTCTAACTGAAATTTAAAATTCTATTTCGACTAAGTGAACAACAACAGGCACACCAGTCTGCACCTTCTGAACAGCATCCAACCTCTCTGTTGATTTACACTTATTTTCAAAGCCACTGTTTAGGTGTTCAAAAAGCTACTGGCAGATTCAATAAAATTGGCGTAAGTCCCTTGATTCCACAAGCATGACATACCCGTGACTCTCAGACTTCAAATGTAAAACTGTGTGCTCAAAACTTAAAAAAAAAAAAAAAGTTAAGCCACTTTAAAGTTTCATACACCCAGAGTTTTGTACAAAGAAACAAAAGAGAAACAGATCAGTCTCATTTTCCTCCCAACTCAGTTGCTCACATCATTCTTGGACCCTCCCTTCTCCAGCAGCAGTCTGATTCCTGTAGCTGTGGCTCATAATGAAACAGGACTCACCCAGCAGGTGCTGATTCTGCCAAAACCTGCTAGTTGCAGGAAGCTCAGAATAATCAAAGCTACCTTTATAAAGTGACTACATAGTGATTTGATTGTGCTTGTAATATTACAGATCAAGAGAAACACAATTTGAAGAGCAAGACTGATCTTTAGGACAGCACTGTGTCAGATCCGGAGGCAAATTACTTTAATACTCATTCTGTATTGCATTAAGTAAGAATAGTAATTTCAAATTGTAAGAAGTGAATATTCTTACAGGTCATTCATCTTTACAGTAGTATGCCATAATTCATTCTTATTTGTCAGGGTTGCCTTCTCACCCCACTTATAAGAAAAGTTTTAGCACCATTTAATTCATTAATCTGAATAATCCATGAAGGAAGAAGAACACAAAAAACATTCCAACATCTTTCCAGTATGATACAGAACCATTAACATTTTTAAATGAACACCTGAAAGTCCACAGGAAGCCTGAGCAACCTGATTTCTTAAAGAGCAAGTTAGAGAAAAATAATCAATCTGCCTTATCATGGACATTAACACAGTACAACAGCTGACACCATCCTTCACTCTGCAGAAAAGGTTACAGCAACCTTTTACTTTACCTCTATACTTCTCTCTGTGATTCTCTTCTGTCACACTTTTAGAAGGCCAGAGTCACCTTACCTCCCATGTACCCAAGCTGCAGAGTATAACTTTTCATACTCTTGGCGAGTCACTTCACTTGCAAACCGAGCATGAGGGTTCCTGAGGTTCTGAGTCTAACCCTCCAGCAACCGGTGGATCCAACTTTGCAGGATGGCAATAATGTTACTCCAGATAGATTCCTCCCACTTCAACCAGTTTATTCCCTCACCCTGATTACTACTGTGGAAGCAGGGAGAACCTTAGTGGAGAGGAGAGCACACAGCCTTCCTTTCCCTCTCCTCTTGGAAGGAAACAGCATATTCCAGCACGTGATCTTCTGCTGAGGCCTGCCTACACAGACATACCTGCATTTCTTTGAAAGCATGAGTTACCACTCAGAATGGCAGCAAAAGAACTCTAGTCATCCCCACTGGACCAAGGCAAACAAGACAAGTGCGCTGAGCCTGCTACGACTTAACAAGTCAGGGTAACAGAGACTGAAGGTGGCTTAAAAACACACAGTGATCATTTTTATTTCTTGCTCTAGGACATAGTAAGGGTGTAGTTCACAAGGCTAACAAATAAATGCAAATGTAAGGGAACATGGCATACACACTGGTGGTTGTACTAAAGACCATCTTCCCTCCTTCCACACAACAGCAGTACAGCCAAACAAGGTATTTAATGTTATTGGCCACGGACAGACAATTCAAAGCTTCTCCAACCCCCAAAGCACTTTTATATTAAGGAGACACATAAGGTAAATTCATTCTGAGGGCCACTTACTAAACAGTATGATGCTTACTCTCTTCTACATCTGATAACATCCACAATTCTCAGAAGACTGCGTCAGCATGGCCAACGACATCCTCAAACCCCACTCAACACCTCCCTTGCTAGTTTTCAAGCCTAAACCAAAGAGAAAAACTTCTTAGAAAACAACTTTTAATTTCATACAAATACAAGATAAGCACTTCCTGCTCTTACTCCACACCCCACAAATGATCAGATAATCACATCTGTCACTGGAAAAAAAGCTACACAACATACTCCCATACTACCAAGCAGCCCTGTTTGGAGAGGTTAATCTAACTAAATGTGGTTTTAAAGTTCAAAACAAGACTGATTTTTTCAATCTTTTCCCCCTCTTTTGTACTTTCTACTCTGAAATTAATAGTCATTAAACTCCATTGTATTTTCACATTTGATGTCACATAAAATTTGTACCAGTGTTTTAATATTTGTTACCAGGTAGTGACTGAAAGGTGAGAGACAATTTCTTATAGTGGTAAATACCTCTTTTGAAAGCATTAGGGAGTACTTATACAGCAGTCATACAATGAAATAGTGTCACAATGGACAATATTCAATGTTAAGAAACTCTGAAGTGTCCAAGGCACCCAAATCCACTTTACCTGAAAGGCTGACAATACTAAAACCAATTACCTTTAGAATTGCAGGGGAAGAGGTTCAGCTCTGCAATCGTACTTTGCCTTGCTTCCATCCAGCACCTGAAAGGCAGAAAGAGGAGCTCTGTTTTGAAGAAAATAAAAAAGCCAAAGTGATGTTCTTCAGAGTTGTCAGAACTTACGCCAATCTTTCCAAGTAATCTGTGGGGCATAAATTTGTATAATAAAGAGGGTTTAACTAGCAGCAAACTCATGAAACGAAAACAAACAATCAAAACAAAACCAAACTACAGTGGTTTATTTCTAAACACATCTGACACTTGCCAAAACAAGTGCGAACGCTGTCAGCGGAACAGGCTATTTTTTGGCTATCGCACCAAGCTGTCGCAAACGCTGTACCGCTGCCTTGCGTGTGCTTCTCCTCCGTGGGAGCTGCCTCAGAAGGTCACCCTGGTCAGGATATCGCAGAAGTAGAGTACAGATTAAACCTAGAGAGACTTGCAGTGTTCCCAGGGGTTTAGGGGTCCCACTGTTTTATGACAGATGAAAAATACAAGAACTAAAAGACTACTTGCAGTCAAATCTAAAACAGGTCCGGTCGCCTTTGCCGGCTCTTCTTCCACTCCGGTAATATTCTTAACAGAAAGTAGACGTCGTAGAAGTTTATAGGCTTACCACTCTTTATTTTAAAACGCACTACGTATGAAATACAGCAGTTTAACACTTCGAGGAACAACCAGCTCCAAGCACTAAGAGACCCCCCGGTTTTTTCGGAGGGGGCCAAGTCTCGAAGCTGCCGGCGGCCGGGCAGCGTTTCACCGCTTTCAGCTGCCCCAGCCACCGGCACCATCCCCACAAACCAGGGCTGCCACCGCTCCCGGCGCTCGAGTGTCTGTCCCTCCGCATGGCCCGTGCTTCGGAGAAGCCCCGCGGAGAAACTGCGAGGGGAAGCCCACCGCTGCCCGCCCGGGGAGCGCAGCGGTTCTTGCAGGCACGGCCCGCTCCCTCTCAGGGCTCCCCTCCCACACTCCCTCTCGGCCGACCGAGGCGGGGAGGGCGGCGAAGTCGCGTCTCCCCTTCTCCCTTTGCCGCCACCGAGCCCTCAGGGGCCGCCGCAGCCCCGCGCGCGCCCCCTCCCTCACCTCCATGGCGGCCGCCGGCGTCCCNGGTTGTGAGAGGGTGTCGCTCAGATGGCGGGGAATGAATGTCCCTGGTCTTTGCCTCGGCCACCGAGCCGGGGGCGCCTTCAGACAGACCAGATTGAGAATAACAAGAAAGAGTAAAATGGTAACGGCCGAGAGCGAGGGGTGAGCCCGGCGAGGCGCGAAAGCCCCGCACTGGCGCAGAACGCCCCAAGAAGTGCTAAATGGCCACTTGACTTGCTGCTGCTCTTCAGCGGTGGCTTTGTATCCCAGCCTCACTTGCTCCTGCCCTCTTTGGGATAAATCACAGTCCTGCGTTAGGATGAATTTTCTCTTTTATTTTTTTCCCCCTTGTTTTTTCTTCCTCCCACGTTTTCTTGAATGATTTAGACAGCGGCCTTATTTCCTATACCTCCTTCCTTACCTCCACAGAACTGCTGCCTCTTTCTACCTGTCAGTGAAAGATAATTCTCCTTCCTTGTGGCCAGCATAGCTACAGAAGCGGGGCAAAGACAAACGTCTCAGTCAAATAGTTTTTAAAACCTTTTTCAATAATTACTGTTGAATGAGGTTTTCCGTGTTGTAAGCTTTATCCATTTTTAGATAGGTTATATTGCCTGCGTTTGGCTGGAAATAGAATCAGGTTTTTTTCTCAGCAGAGATGTGGAGCTCCAGCTCTTCACAAGAACCTTGAAAAAGACGACTGATAGCAGACACCTTGCACGAGTCCCTTCTTTCAGTTTTACAAAGAGAAGCTCTGATCTGCTTTTCAGGCATTGAAAAAGCTCAGGAACAGACAGTTATCGGTGCTGTTTCCCACTGAAAGACTGAGCAGGGAGGTAGATTCATTTGCAGAGATGTATTCCTGGCATGAAATAGCTCTTTTCCATACCAGCTGAGATTGACATTTTATAAGGATATTCTCATTTTGAGTGACATTTCAGTTCTCCAGTTATTGTAGTAGACTAAACAGATATAAACTTGGTAAATTTAGAGTTCATGTAAAAAAAAATAAAAAATGAAGAAGAGTAGATTGAAATCGAGTCCCAGAAGAACTCTTGTGAGATACTACTCCCTACCTCACTTGTGATATACTATCTTCTCTGTGAGGCTTTCTAATGTCACTGGAGATATTTTCTTCACCGGGAAGCGGGAGACACTTGTGCCTGGAGACTGCAAGCTTTGCTGCACCGTGTCTGCAGTTTTACAGATACCAGATAGATGATGGGAAACTTTGAAGAAGAACCTGAATATGCCTGGGGAAAAAAAAAAAACAAATTGCAAATTATCAAGTTAGCGGTACTTAACAATCACCATACAGACGTTCTAGCTCGTATCATGTCGTGCTTGTGAACATCTGGGAATTTGCACGCAATGTTACTGCATTCCACTGGGAGATGATAACTGCCACTTGGTAAAGAGCCAGTAGGACTGTGGATGGCAAAAAGAGATACAGCCCTTCCCACTCTCAGTACACAAGAGACCACTTCTAAGTTGCCAAGGAGGGAGAGCACCTCTTTTAGTTATACTGGCCCAAAACGTTCAGCTCTGCTGCCACATATAGGGTCAATAACTTGTTGTTGATAACAGTACTTTTCACCCAGATCTCTTCAATTCCACTAGTGTTGGCTATTGTTAAAATGGCCCAAGAGAAATGGCAAATTCTGCTTAATTAGTGAATTACAGCTTTAACCCAGGAGTATCCCAGCACTGTATGGTTTCAGTCTGGACATGCCACTTGGTTTCCACAAAGCCACAAGCTCAGCAGGTTAAGACACATGCTTCCTGCTCTTGCTGCCTTCTCTGCCATGGAGCCAGGAAGATGTACCACAGTTTGAAAGTGGTGCCAATTCCTCACCTGGGTTCAAAGGAAACAGCAGAAGCAGAGCAGTGCCTGAGACAGCTGAAGCCCGCAGGTTCCAGGACAGGATTGGGTTATTGAACATGGATGGTATCTTTGTGGTATCCTCTCCAAGGATGAAAGCATGCTTTGTTTTTTCCACCATGCTGGTGTGGAAGAGCATGTCCTATAAACAGCAGAAACATTGAAGTCTGTTTTTCAAGAGGTGCATTCATGTGTGCGTGTTGGTACTGTGCTCTGATGTCTAGCAAGGTGCAAGCCCAGGTGAAGATGTTTCCACGGTGAAACCATTCCTGGCTGGTCTTCCCCATATGAATCTCTGGTGGCCCATCCAAGTTGAGACTGCTCCTGTTTTCCCTCTCCTTTCAGGGAGGGCATTAGGAGTCTCTGCTCTCCACTACCTGCCCACCTATTTCCAACACATTGAAACCTTTTATCCTTGAAGGGCTCAGGACTTATATCTGAATGCCTTCCACCTGAACAGAAATAAAGGGTCGTCTTCGAGAGTAGCTCAGATCCATGCAAGCACATTCAGGCTCTCAACATCTAGGACTGTATCAGTTCAAGGGAGATCATCTCAAACTTTTGTAGTGTGTTTTCAAATTGAATTCACCATGTTTTTTAATTTCTATCCATTGCTTCTTGTTACACCCTTCTCCACTGGGTTAAAGGGCTCTTACACAACATGGCATCTTCTGCCTGTCAAAGCAGGCATCTGTTCTCAAAGCACAATGTATAGACTTGAATCCTTGTTTTTCTGTCCCTTTTGTTACTTGCAAGATAACCCAGCTGCACAATACACATAAACAGAGGTCAAATCTTAAGTTTCAATCTAACTTGTTATAAAGCAAGAGAAAAAAACAGTTATTTTCATTTTGTTGTTTTTAATAGAAAAGACCTGGTGTTTCTAGGAAATGGTTATGCTGGTATTTCAAGGCTAAGTCCCATGCAAAGTGAAGAAGAAATCACCTTCTCCAGCAGTATAATTGGTTTATTAACCACAGTAAAATAAGTAGTTCTTCCACATGACTTTTATTTTCTAATAGCTTTTGAAGTACATGTCTGCTTTTTACCCATGCAGCACACAGCAGAGAAGATAAGAAGCCATCTCTGCTGGCTGGTAGGCAAGAAAGAAGTAATTACCAAAGCTAGTTTTGATTTAGCAGTGTTACAATTGGATCACAGTACTTTGGCCTATGTTTTACTATTAAAATAATTTCAAGCCTTGACTGTAATTATTCCTCTCTTATCTGCCCACAGCCAAGCACCCAAATCTGTATGTAAGCACCTGCAATCTAGGCTAGTCTGATCTTCAGGACACAGAGCATGTAATGTTCCCTCTGCTGTTCATAGAATTTGTACAGGCTCAGTTTCTCTGAAAATTATACTTCTCATTTAGGTGGTTAAACCCAGACACAGGCTTATGTAATAACATTTGCCAGGATCAAGCTTCTGTGTCATTCTTTTTTTGTGAATGTCCCTTCCTCACCACCACCAACCCCCCCCCCAAAAAAAAAAAAAAAAAGAAAGAAAAGAACATGCTGTTTCTTTCAGGAAACCTTATGATTCATGTCTAGCATTATAGGTAGCATGAGACATTTCTACCCCTAGAGACCATGTTTCAGTGTCCCATCTGGCAAAGCTGTTCATAGTAAGGGGTAAGGAAATGTTTTCCAAATGGACATTAAAAGTGCCCATATAGATGTGAATGCCAGGCTGAAACCTGCTTTTCCTGTAGCCAGATCCATGAGGAGTACTCACACCTTCAGACAGTGCCCACTGGGATAGTGGTCCTGAACTGACTATTTAATGAAAAGTCCAAGTAACATGGGACCTGGAAAATATGTGGTCTGCAGCAGACCAACAAACTGCAGCTGCTGGAAACAAGCAGAAAAACGCTTGTGTCCACTGTATGAGCTGATGACTAGAGGCTTTTAGTGCATACCCTTGAACTCCCCCATCTACCCCAAAGAGCTGCTGAGCAGCAGTAGAGTGACTTCTACCAGTCCAGTTTGCTTTGCATCCTCAACAGCTCCTCACTTTTCTGCCAGACTAAGCAGGATCCATTACACACCCTTCCAGTCCATCTCCTGTAGTGTCCTGCTTAGTAGAGCAAAGGGAAATGCAGGCTGTGGGCTATCCCAAGTGCCAGGCCCCTGGACAGCCATGGGAGACACATGGGACTGTGTCCAAGTAGTCTGACTGAAGTGTTACACCTTGGTATTGATTATTTAGGTGGTGCATATACCACATTGTCAATGCGACATGGACAAGAGGAGTGAGATCTGGTGATGTTACACATGATGTTTTGATGATATAGTCTTACGAAAATGAGCAGAGCTAAGCTGCCTTATGCCCTTGCATTCCTCAGGGTATTACCCAGAAGAGTAACATCCTCATTGGCCAAAGTTCTGGACGCTGTGGTTTCATCCTATAACGCTGTGCATGTTGCACTGTCTAGAGGTTTTGACACTGTTTGTACATGGACAAAACAAAAATGTTGGAGCTAGGGATAAGCACAACTCTCAGAAAGTCTATTTGACAAGCAAGGGTTGATATCCTCATGCTACTCAACTGGGTTCCTTAAACATGAGATGTGCTGCTATGTGAGGGATGAGCACCAAAGAGGGAGGCTTTCAGAATTGGCTGTTGCATTCCTGTGCAGAAGGGGCTTTTTTAATCCTCCTATTGCTCTGGGCTGGTTACAAGATAGTATAAGAATGTCTGTAAGTTTTAATGAATTTGGAAATCATAGCATAAAAAGGGTGTCTTGGGAAAGAAATTGTTGTAACTGCTAGGAACAGAAGTGGAAAGATGATTTTCCTTCTGAGTGGTGACATTTTCAAATGCAGCATCCCAGTTTCTTTTCACTGCATTCCTGTTCTACTTAGGGGGTTTTTGAGTTGGGGTTTTTTTTGCATCAGAGAGCAGTAATATTGAGCAGATTGCAAAGTCAAGCAGGAAGGCTCTAGACAAGATGCTGAGTGTACTGCTTCCAGCACAAAGATGACATTAGCTGAGTTCCTAACAAGGCCAGTTGTGGGTTACAGAAGCAATCCAAGGACTGGAAGAAAACAAGTCCTCAGAAATGAGCACAGACAGGAAAACAACATAAAACTTTACCACAGCATTAGAAATTAAGGCCTTCCATAACATTATCTCCACCTATATGTAGCTACCTAAACCAGGACACCCACTCTGCTAGTTTAGGCTGGGACTGAGACCTTGTGTACATCTCACAGAATCACAGAATTATTGAAGCTGGAATAGACCTCTGAGATCATCAAGTCCAGCGTATGACCTAACACCACAACATCAACTAGACCATGTCACTAAGTGCCACGTCCAGTCTTTCCTTAAACACCTCCAGGGATGGCGACTCCACCACTTCCCTGAGCAGTCCATTCCAGTGTTTAATCACCCTTTCTGTGAGGAAGTGCTTCCTAATATCCAACCTAAACTTCCCCTGGCACAGCTTCAGGCCATGCCCTCTCATCATGTCACTAGTTGCCTGGGAGAAGAGCCCGACCCCCAACTGACTACAACTTCCCTTCAGGTAGTTGTAGAGAGTGCTAAAGTACCCCCTGAGTCTCCAGTTCTCCAGGCTAAACAACCCCAGCTCCCTCAGCCTCTCCTCATAAGACTTTCCCTCCAGTCCCTTCACCAGCCTCATCGCTCTCCTCTGGACCTGCTCCAGCAGCTCAAGATCGTGAGGGGCCCAGAACTGCACACANTTTTAACCCAGCGCAGGGTGCACCTGTCCAAGCCATGGGCTGCCAGCTTTTCTAGGGGGATGCTGTAGGAGACTGTCAAAGGCTTTGCTGAAGTCTAGGTAGACCACATCCACAGCATTCCCCTTGTCTACCACGCAGGTCACCCAGTCATAGAAGGAGATCAGATTGGTTAGGCAAGACCTTCCTTTCCTAAACTCATATTGGCTGGGCCTGATCCCCTGGTTGTCTTGTACATGCTGCTTGATGGCACTCAGGGTGATCTGCTCCATAACCTTGCCAGACACCGAGGTCAGGCTAACAGGTGTATAGTTCCCCGGACCCTCCTTCCAGCCATTCTTGTGGATGGGTGTCACATTGGCCAATTCCAGTCATCTGGGACCATCAGCTCTTGTTCCCCCTGGTGCACATTAAGTGTGGTGAATCCTGGTACTACTGAAAATCTACAAGATGAGTAAGACCCAAGGGAGGGAGACGGTGAGTGCACTGCTGGTCCTGGCCTCCAGCCCAGGATGCCTACAGCAAGTTGCCCTGAAACTGTCAGCTCTTACATATGCTCACCTGACAGCCACATGAACGGATAGCAGAATGCTTACCTCACTACCTCATTAGGACATAGCCCAAAGCGATTGGTAACTAGTCCAGTGGATATAAAATATTAAATGACAAAGTAGAGGTCTGTTCCAGGATGGCAACTCTCAGGTGGTACAGCTTCATTAGAGTTAATAATAAAATAGCTGCTGGAAGCTTACCCAAATGGCAGTGATTCTTCTCCTTCTAACACAGTCATATGAGTTGAAGAATCCTGAAAATATGGATCTTCTTCCTCCTTGTCATGATTATTGTTCCCAGCAGGAAGATGTTAAATCCGTATCACCACTTGCTAAGAACGGAGCAACTTTGTATCGCAGCAGCCAGCACCTGGACCCAACTGTTCTTCAAGAGAAGCCCTACAACCCAGGGCTCCTGCAACGTCCCAACTTCCTTCAACTTTTCCACCAAAACACATGATTTGGATGAACAAGTGCCAGATACTTTTAAGAAGCAGCAGTTGTGGAGCTGCTGGATTCACTTAGGATCCAATGGGTATCACCTGAACATTCCTACCCCAGCTCTCCTAGTTGCTGACAAAGAACCTATGGCTTGCCCCAGTGGTGAACTAGCTTGAGTGACAGAAAGGTTGGGTGAGCAAAGACATTGGAAGAGATCAGAGACCCTGGGACAATCAAAGTGTGGCCATCATTGGGTGACTACACAGGTACTGAGTCCTGCCCTAGGAATGTTAGTAGCAGATGCCAGATATCTCAAGGTGCCTTATCAGAGCTGAAGGGATTGTGTTCCATTGAGACCTTCAAGATATATGTAGGCAGACCATGTTTTTGTTTCCCCCACAGCCACCACTACAGAAAGAGACTCTCATGTAAGAGACCTCATTTGCTGTTGCTGTGTTCTACATCCACACAGACATGCAGTAGTGCCCCACGCACTGCTGGCATTTCAGCTCTGACTCAGGGCCTCTTTTCAGCAGGGAGTTGAATGCCACACTCTTGCTTAGAGGTTTTCTTGACACTATGAGTCATTTGTCCTTCCCTGACCTGCATGTGGGAATCTGGCTGACTGGGCTGCACTAGCAAAGCCATCAGTCTCCAGAAAGGAAAAGCTGCACACGTTCAAGAGAAACACTCTCACCTTTAGTTGTGAAACTCTCTGCTGGAATCAGTATCTTAGCCCACCTCCAAGAAAGAGATCAAAGAATGGATCTAGTGTTATTAACCCATCTTAGCCTTTTCTGATCTTGAATGGATTCATGGTCATCTCCCAGCATGGACAGATTTTAACCCTTGGAAAGAACAGCTTCTGCTTGGCTCCTTTTTCTCTCTTCCCAAGTCTTCTCATAGATTTTACAACTTTTCACCAAGAGAGGACGAATATCTCAGAGCAGATCATGTCATGGTTATTGTAAGCATACACCCAGGACTGTCCATCCTTAGCAGGGGCAGGCTTAAACCCAGGAGCTGTCACTAAGACTAACAAACCCCCACCACTACCCCATGGGGTGCCAGTGGGGCTGCTGCCAGGTTGGTCAGCCTTGACCCCTACCCGTGCCTGGCCAAAGGCAGTATGCTTCACTGGCCAAGCCTGAGCTAAAACCCTCTCCATGTCCCATCCCTCCACAAAGCCTTTTCCCCCCCCCCCCCCCCCCCATCCAAGACTATTTCTAAATTCTCCAATGTCTTCAGACATTGCATAGCACAGTGTCTCTCCTGTGCCAGGCTCTATCTGACCTGGTGGCCAACACCACAGCCTTTTGTTCAGTCCCAAATGACATGGTCGCTGCAGAGAAGGAAAACAAAATCCTGGCAGCAGCACATCTCCCCTTCATCAGGAGAACCCAGGGATTTTTCAGAGACAAATAAGTCCTAGACACCTGGCAGCCAGCCAAGCAGATGAGTAATTTGGGGAGCTGGAGTTAACAAGAGCTCTGTGCGTATTTAATGCATTCCAGGGTTCCTGCCTGCTTTCAAATTGCACAGGGATGTTTGCTGAAGCTCTGGGGATGTTGTAGCCTCATAGGCACAGTTCAGCCTCCCAAAGGGAGGAGAAGTTTGACTTAGGTACTTATCTCAGTGCTTTCTGCTTCATAAACATCTCTGCTGTGCTCAGGCATTAAACTCTGCAGGCTGGGAGGCACTTGGATGAGGACTAGGGGAATAGCTCAGTGTCTTGGAGAAACAGAAAGATGTTTCTGGCAGTGATCTCCCTGTCTCCCCTTCCTATACTGCTTCCAGAGTTAATGAAGACACAGTTGTCATAGCACAATCATGAGCTTAGTTTCCTTGGGTAAGCCAGATTAAAAAGAAAAGGAGGAAAATGAAAAAAAAAAGTAAGAAAAAAACAACACCTTTGAAATTCTTTTTTAAAATTGCTGCTGGAGACGAGCCTGTGGGTTGATCTTTCAGCAATAGGGCTTTCTGTTCCACATGAATCTATAGGAGCTCTGTGGTGTGGAGGAGGTAAACAGGAAACACCCCAAAGCAGGAGGGCTGAAATCCTCAAGCGTGGGTTTAAAAAAACAAAATATACTCCTCTTTGTAATGCACAGTGTATAATTACCTGGTGGAACTCACTGCCGCAGGACAACACACAGGACAAAATTATAAGCAGGCTTCTATGCACGGGCATTACTTACACCAAGTCTTGTGAAACTAGGTATGGTTAATGCTTCCTCTCTGGGTATCTCTTCACTGTCTGCATCACCTTCTTGAATTGTATTTTCCATTGTCTAATTTGAAACTCCCAACCCACTTCCACTGTTGAGAAAAAGTTGACTGTCATCTTGGTACTTCACCTCAAAGCAGCTGTAGACTGTTATCAGTTCATCCCTTAGACCCCACCGTTGAGACAGTTTCTCCGAAAGTCCCATCCTTACCAGCTGCCAGAGGGTCCTGTGCATTGAGTCCAGCCAGGCCTCATTCCTCAGAAAGGTAGAAGGTTCCTGATAGAGCAGTTGTCATCTCCTGCCTCTGCACCACACAGCGATTTGTGCCTGCGGTTCTGGTTTATATGAAGAGGTTGGAACAAGCATCCCAAGAACCACATACCTTTGCAAAAAGTAGACAGTAAAACTCACCACCATATATCGCTGGAAAATACCTTCAGGTGGGCAGCTCGTGAAAAGTCTGCAAGGGGAGGATGCAGATCAGCAACATCAGCCTATGTCAAGCCACTTTCTGAGATGCAAGCTGAGGTCTCAACATGGCATTGAGATCCATCAGTGCTGCAACTCAGGGGAAATTCACTCTTTAAGATATCCTTGGTGCTTTTTCATGATGCCTGTCTTACTACAGATGAATCAGGGAAGAATGACGTACACCATGCTTATTAGTGTTTCTTTAATTAGTAACAGAATGAAAATGTTTGGATTTTTACTGATTATTTTACACAGAAAACATTGGAATGAGGTATCAGGTGGTTTTGTGTCCATTTTGCTCTGTTTTATTTCCATGTAAAAATATACATCTGGTACACAAGATTAAAAATATTTTTTTTTTCACAACAAAATAAGTGGTTTGAGCACTAAAAATTCACTTATGCATTTTAATGTTGGCCTAAATATTTACATTTTCTATCCACATTCCTTCCCTCCCCCAGAAATGGACAAACTCCAGATTATAAATATCATGTGTCTGGTATACAAAACTTTCCCAGAAAAAGGGCAGAAAACACAAACATAATGATGCTGTGGCTCAGACAATTTGATTTCAACTCCTCAAAAACAGTTAAAGAGAATTCAACTCTTGACAAAAGAAAAATGGCACAGGGGAATACAACACTAGTTACGATGCTCTGCAAGCAGAATGGGAAGAAATTCTGAGATGTGATACCTTTCAGGGGAATAATGGCACAGAGCAGGTAGCAATAGTATGCTTTTAAAAGGTCAAAAAGGTTTAAGAATGACTGATCTTGCCATTTTGGAGGAACAGGATAGATTAGGTGTCTCTTGAAGTCCTTCTCCATCTGATACACTATGCTGTAGGGCTGTATAATGGAAAACCAACAATTTCTACAGCCAGCATCTGCTGATCTTGAGCCAAGACACATCAAGAAATGCTGACATGCTAAAAATGTTTTATGGCAATACTTTCTTTTCACCACTTCTGGAGTCTTTCTCAGGTAGACTGTGCTGATCACAGTGAAAAGTGGCCCAGTTCACCTCCTGTGTCATGGGGCCACCTTGCCATTAGTCCAAGCTGTGTTGGATGCATCTTAGAACTCTATGAAGCTCCCTCTGCCAACCGTGAAAAAGCCTTTTTTGGGGAAAAATGATCTCTTTGATAAACCATGGATTAGGGCAGAAGGAGAGACATTCATAGTTCCTGGTTAAAAGTGGTACCTCAGAAGCTAACCACACGAAGGCAGCTGGCATCAAACGTCACCAGCTTTGCAGAGCTGATCTCAGATGTTATCACAAACGCACTGCATGTGGGAAGGGTAATGGGTGTAACTCAATAGCCAAGGTCGCACCTGCTTACAGGGCAGGAAACACTAATAAAACATTTGGAGATCAGTGTAGCTGAGGACAAAACAAGAGGAAAGGTAGCTGAAAGGATGTTATCAGACATGGGATTGAGTCTTAGAAACAAGAGTGTGCAAAAGTCAACCAAACCTGCCTCGTTCTCCACTAAGTCAGAGGCTGTCTAAGGCAGGAGCCATACAACAGAGACTGAGATCTATTAAAAAAATAATATGTCCAGAGATGTTTGGCAAGTTTAGGATTCATCCCTTGTCTGAAGAGGCTCTTCTGCAGTGGTCATAGTTCATTGAGTTGAAATGCCCAGAGCGAGTCCTTGGGAAGCGGTCTCCCACCACAGGGTGCTTGTCCCGTTGGACTCTGAATGAGCCATCTGAGTTCGCGTGCCAAAGTGCTTCAGTGACAAATTCGTTCTGTCATTTCTTTCTGCATTGAAAGGGGAGAGAAAAAGGAAGAAACATTAAGTGCAACAGACAAGTTTTGGTAGAGTGAAGTGACAAGCAGTTTGGTAGGTGTCCAAAAGCAACCCTAGGAAGCAACAGTGGGAGTTTTGGAGAGTGTTTCTCTATTTCCCATGCCAGCCCTCCTGGGAACTGCTTTGCCTCAGCAGCTGTTTCCTGGCATCATCCTCAGTGGCACAAGGTTTTTTTGGCCGTGCCCTAGCTTTGAGAACAGTCTAGGGAAAGAGCATTGGCTGAGATGTTGAAAGCCGCAGGTCCTGCTCCTGACTCAGCCATGGAGAAGCCAGACAAGGTGGTGCCACTCGCAGAGCCTCCGTTTGCAGCTGCCTACGGAGATGGGACACGGAGCTGCTCCCAGCTGTTGCTCCGGGAGGTGACAACAGCTCAGCCAAAAGACCTGTGGTTTTGGCAAGGGATCCCTTGGTAACGCTGCAATGCAAATGAGTGCTAATAACAGAGAGCCACAGGAAACCTCCTGTGAGAGTGAGCTCCACTGGGGCTAATAGATTGTTTTCTTTAGCCAGGATGGCGTCATGCCAGCTGCATTAGGAAGGTGCCCAACTTTCAGCTGGTGGAAGGTGGTATTTGTCTTTGCCTTAAGGAGTTCAACTAATCGCTTGCAAATCATGTATATTGCTGCAGCAAGGGAAGTCTGTGAGTCTCCCTGGCTCATCAGGTTCCTGGCTTGTGAATCTGCATGTGCATGCAGAACCCCTCACACACCCTAGAGAAAGGTTTGCACATTGAAATGTGCTTCCCAAAATAGATCTGAAGTAGGACGGGTCTTGGAGAAGGAAGGATGCAACTCTGAAAAAAGGAGAACTAGGAAAGTAGGATGACCCTTGAGGAACCTTGTAAAAGGCCCTTTAGTGATATAACCAAGAGGAACAGAAGCTGCAATCTCAGCTCTTCAGTGTTGAGAGCTTTGTTTTCAAAATCTACCAGGGGAGAGTGGCAAAGACAGGGCTTCTCTGTAGGGGTAACACACAAAATCACTTGAGCACAGAACCCTGCCATCAAACAAAAAGCTGATGCTCTGCCCCAAAATCACATTGCAAATGGGAAGTGTTTGCAAAAATCTCAGAAGCAGAAAAAAAGAAAGGAGTGAGAAGATTGTGAATATCCTCTTGCAACAGCATCAAGCCCACCCCCCTAGCCCAGCACCATGCACAAAAGCAGCCTTAAACAGGATGGGCTGCCAGGCCGCCTGCAAGCTCCTCAAACTGGCCCCAAATGTCCAAGGTATTCACCTGGAAATCCCTACAGCTCTGCCTTAGTACATAACCAGCTGGACCTCTGCCAATGCTGCTGCCCAGCACTGTGACCTGCCCTCATCAAGACAGCAAGTGCACAGCTTCTCTCTGCATCCATATTTCTTGATTTGTTAAGAGAATGAATCACTGTCTTT
Organism: Baryphthengus martii; assembly: GCA_013396935.1. NCBI lineage: Eukaryota > Metazoa > Chordata > Aves > Coraciiformes > Momotidae > Baryphthengus > Baryphthengus martii. The sequence goes on from VWZK01012106.1 coordinate 561,319, forward strand.
CACTAGTTCTGTCTGTACAAATGATCTACTTCATTCTTGGCTCCCAAGATTTGCTGCTAAGAAGTCATATCCCAAAGAAGCCAGACAAAAGGGAAACCAATGCAGCAAAGGGAGATTCAGCCAGAAGGAGGCTTAGAAACCAAGAACTCCTTAATACCACAATTCCTGTAATTTTTCTAAGATATCTGAGGCTAACAGGACATTTTCTGGCTGGGGAAGTGCTAGTTTTTTCTTTCTTCTTACTCTCAAATCTGAAAACTGGGTCTCCTTAGTAGAAAGCCCACATCTGGAATGCTCCAACCATAATACAGCACTCAGACCTGCTGTCCTGCTCCAGATGTGCTCCCTCCACAGACTTGGTGGTCTTCCATAATCACGTGCAGGAAACAGGCACCTCTGCAGGCAGGAGTCTCCTCTGTCATGGGATTCATATGAACTAACTCTGGCCCTCTAAATGCAAGGTTAGAACAGTTGTCTGGGCTCATGAGGCAGTCAAGAGAGACTGAATCTCTCAAGGAGTGTTCGTCTCATCCCTAGTGAGAGATTATTGCCTTTCCACAGACCCTGAGAACTTGAAAAACACTAAATCCTGCAGCCTTAGCCTAAAATGAAGGCAGCTTCAATGCCATGTCTGTTCTTGCTTAAATGTCAAACCAGATGATGAATCCTTCAGGACTTAAAAACATTTAGGAGCAGAGCAACAGCTACAGTGCAGCCCAGTGAGAAGGGAAATGAGCAAAGCGAGTCACTGGTGCTCTGCCCTGGGCTGAGGGGAGTAATGAGCCACAGGAAAGTGGACTGAGGTAAAGTGTAAAGTCCTGCAGAGGTTGGATGTTAATATTTGTGCATCTTCACCACAGCTGCTGAAGCAAAGCCAGAAGAGCTTGAGCCCCAGGCTCCCCGCATGCTCCACGGCACAATGAACTAGAGCCACACTGGGCTCCTGGGGGCTCATTGGAAAGCTCCTGGGAGGCACATGAAGAAACGTCACATTATTGGTTTCCCTGCCTGCAGCAGAGAGAAATGCTGTTGGAAGCTACTGGATCACTGCTTGCCCACACAGACTCCAGGACTGATGGCAGTGTCAAGCTGCAGGCTCCCTGAGGTAACAGCATGGCCAGAAGGACCACTTTCAGTTTTTGAAAATTATTCATAAACTGTAGTGCAGCAACTTGTCCCTCCCTCCTGAATTCAGTATTCCACCCAGACATTGCCATCCTCTGGTTGCAGGACACTCTCATGCACACCTACAGCAAGTCATCGCCTGAGGGAAGGAGGTCTCCCAGGCAGTCAAGTCTGCTTGGGGCTTGGAAGCCAGGCAATGGGCACATCAAGGAGTGAGACACAGAGAGACCAGAGGTAAATGTCTCATTTCCTTGTAGTTTAACCCAGGTTGCATCACACAGGAAAGTCTGTTCATCTTAGATTCATCCAGACCCATAAATCATCTCATGCAGCATGTGAGTCACTGGCATTGAAAGCCTATTTAGCAATGTCAGACTCTGCTTTGGCTATTAGGTGCTAATTATTTACTTTAGCAAGCATCAGCCAAAGGAGATGACACCATTATGGGCTGTATATCACTGCTAAAGAAGTTTGTCATGAGGAATGGTGGTGAGGAAGGCTAACCGAGGACAGAGTGACGCTGAGCTGCCTTTTTCTGAAGCTGAGGGCCATTGTGATAATACAGGTCACAATCAAATTCTATGAAATAATTAATGTAGATGCTGTTGTCATTCAAGTCTCCCCTGATTAGATCATCATCTCTCCATCCTTCCCCTAGATCACAATCAGAGCAGACAGACATCAAATTGAGACAAATGAAAGCCGAGGAGTAAAGCGCTCAGCACTTAGAGGCAGTGGCATCCTCCCACCCCCAGATACTCCTAAACAAGCAGCCCATGCTGGGACTTTTCCCAGCTTTCTCTCTCTGGAGTGAGATCCTTTTGGTCTTCCCTGGGTCTCTGCTGCTGCATACAGCCTTTCTGCAACCCAGCCCTTATCACAGCGTGCTAACTACTGGGTGACCTATTAATTCTTCTCCCCATTGCAACATGTCCTCCCTAGGTCAGATCACAACTCAACCTTGCCTGTGACACATTTGTTTCTCTTACAAAACTAACCATGTGCATTTTCTAGTTTTGCGCTTGGGCTGTCTGGTCTCTGCTTCCCACTGGTCCTGCTGTTTTCAAGGACTCTCACTCTTTGCCTGGCTAATTGCTTCCCAAGGAAAGCTGCAAAGAACCCTGGAGCTCCAGCAAGGCCTCTCTGGCTTGGCCTCTATAGCTGTTGTCTGGATGTCCTGTTGTGGCTTGCCTTCCTGCAGCCTCATTGTAATTCACGCTAGGATTTTAAGTAGGGACCTTAGTCCACTAATAGGACTAATGCTTCTGAGGTAGGGTAGCTGAAGGAGTGCAGAGCAGGTGACTGTGTTGCTCAGAGTCCAGTCCCAACTTGAATCTACCAGTGCTGTGTTCAGCCCTCACCGCTCTCAACCCCTCCACCTCCCCACCCCTGGGGCATCCTTACCAAAGGCTCCAGCTCCCGATGGTCAACAAGGCTGAACTCCCTGATGAAGTAGTAAAAGTGCTTGTAGCAGGTGTTGACGTGAGCCTCAGCACCCATGTTGATGATGCTGTCAAAGTGGTGGATGTAGACATGGACAAAGACACGGAAGAGGCGGGTGAGGATCTTAGTGCAAACTTGCTGGAACTGCTTGGGGAAAGGAACACCTGCAAAGCAGATGCAAGTTAGAAGCCATTTGATCATTTAAAAAAAAACAACCCACAGCTAGCATTACAATGTCACTGTCATGCTTAACAGGCAATCATGGGTGATGAGCAAGGACTCCATTGGCTAATGTCAAGAGTGACAGCGGCACCAGGGCAATGTGCCATCTAGCTCTTCCCACCTCCTTCCTCATTGCCCAACTACTAATATCACATAGGCATGGTCTGAGGATCTGGGGAGTTTCTCAAGGAGAGAAAATTTCCCATCCAGTAGAGGAGGCCACATCTCTCCACATCCAGCTCTGTCCAGAGCAATCTGGCAGAGGATCCTTCTGCCCTCTCTACTTGCCTTTCCCCCGCAAGCTTGTGCAGGCATAGCATAAGTCAAATTGTGTTTTCCCAGGTCCATGAACAAAACTAAACTTCGTCCCAGCAGAAAAGGTACCTTCCCTGATTCTTTGAGTCAAAAGCATGGTTCGTACTGTTTTTCTTCCTTCATACACCCTGAAACATCACTTTGGATGCATCAATAGAAACAGGTGGGGTTTCTACATTTCTTCCTGATCCTTGTTTCAGACAAATGATTCATTAAAACAGGAAGAAAGCTGCACATCTTAATGAGGCTTAGATTATCATTTCATTGCACCTGTATGACGATCTCTCCTGAGATGTCCTCCCAGGTGTTCAAGGGTGGGACCCACCACACATTGATCTATACATTTAGCCTTGTCCCAAACAATGACAGTATTTCATACTCTACAATTCCATCCTTGTCTAAATGCATTGCTACCACAGTGAAAATCTCAGAGGTGTGACACAGTCAGCGTCAGCAAGCTTGGGGTAAGTCTCTAAAGGAAATACGGCTTTGAAACCCCGAATATCTTTTGGGGGAGGAGGAAAAATGAAACAACTGGAATTTGTTTTCCTGAAGCTGCTTCTTCTCCCCTGAGCAATTCGATACAAATTTGCAAACAAAAAAATAAAAACCTCCCTTCACAGGGTTGCACCAGTCCCCTCTCTTAGCTTCTTATTAATGCAGCACATAACCTCTTAAAAATGTTTCCAAGTAATTGCTGCTCAACTGTGGCCAGCTCACACATTTTGCGCTGTGAAAAGCATCAGCAAATCTCTTAGCTTAAAAAATTTTAAAAGGTAATTTTATCTTTGAATCTTTCTTATCAGCCTCACTAGGCGATTCCACAATTTTTCCCAAAAGCTCCTGGCAATTTGGTTTCCCAGCAGCAGAGCCATACCCCTCTCCTCCATGGGTGGCAAATGCACAAGATCTGTCCCTCCAACACCATGCGTGGAGGTTTTCAATGGCCAGGGTTTGGCAGGGCTGGGTTCAGTATCACAGCACTCATCTCAGAACATGATCTTTCGCCAAAACCAGAGTCACCTTCAGCCCAGCCCAGCCCAGCCTCACTTGACTTCGTGCACAGCGTGGGTGCAGCAGGTGGGGCAGAAGCACGTGTACTAGTGCCACAGGTCGGTGTTTGAGCCACCACTTGGAGGAGGAGACAGATCTCAACTCAGCATCACATAAACACAGAGAGGTGGTTTTGAGGCTGATGCAGTGGGGACCTCAGCATGACCCATTTCATTGCCAGCTCTAACAGATCCCCTTAGGACTTTCTGGGAGAGGTGTTCCCATCTGGCAAAGTACAACCAGGCTCTCTCCATGCCAGCAGCTTATATAGATGGTACTGGAGATCTGCTTCTGCCCTGTAGCCTTGACTGCAGAGCTTTCCTTGCCTGCCAGTCTGATAAGGGCGGGGGTCAGAGAGAGATCTCCAGGTATTCCTGCAGCCTGGAGGGTCACGGTGCTTTATCAACAACTTCATTTAAGCTTTTTGCACTGAGTGAGAATTTGCTGAGCAAATAAAAGCCTTAATCACCCAGATGGGGACTCAGACATGCCATTAGGGTGGTCTCTGTAGACCAGCTTTGAAGAACCAGTCAAGAAACATTTTTTTAAAATAAAGAAAAATTCATCACAGCAAATAATTTCTGATGAGCTCACAGTGCTGGGCCCTGGCTGGGGAATACATGCTGTTCTGAACAGCCTGTCTCCCTGGGACCAGAGGTGAGCAGTCGCTACCAGCAGCTCAGCAAGGTGCCAGCAGGCAGCCAGCAACGCAGTTGTTGCCTTCAGTTTGTCATCCATCTCACTTTTCTTGTGTCTCCTCCGATGAAATCAGACAGTGAGGAAGAGATCAGATCTGACTAGTCACCAAGAGTTTATCACCAAACTGCAAAGAGTGGTAGTGAAGGAAAGCAGCAAACCTCAACCCAGTCCTGAGCTGAGAAGAAAATAAGATCAGACAGTGAACAGCAGATCAAAATGAACTCAGACTCTCAGGGCTGACAGCAGCTACAGTCCAGATACTGCTGTTAGATAAGCCACCTCTAGAGCTGGCAGATGGTGACAAGTGGGTTTCCACTACTTTTGCCCTGCGGTTAGCCAGGAACCATCTCATCTTATAAATCAGTTACCAGTAAGTCTTCTTGGAAATGCTGTCAGCTGAGAGACTTAAGAGGGGAGACACCTCCAGCTACATCCTGGGTTCTCCAAACGTAGCTCTTGCATCAGCTAAAATTTATGCTAAAGAGATTTATGATGAAGAGATTTAGTAGAAATCATAGAATTCTAGAGTAGTTTGGGTTGGAAGGGACCTTTAATGGTTGTCTAGTCCAGGTCTTGTGGCCATCAGCAACTATGGGAAATGCTGAGCTTTCCTATATCTAAAGATGCCTGGAAACATATCATCAAGCTGCCAGGACCTATAAGTACCCTTCTGGGCTACCCCACCACTGTGCTTTCACAAGAACCCAGTAGCAGCAGGAGCTCCCGGGAGGTGAAGCTGGGCTGCTCTTCTTTGTGTCCATCACAAGGTGTCAGTGTGTGGCCATCCTCTCCATGGTCAGGCTGTAGTGGCAGCTGGCTGTCACTAATGGACTTCCACAGGTCACTCTTCACCCTACCATGTTATGACACCACCCACTGTTGTCCTTTAGGCCCAAGGAACACTGGGGCCCAGAGCTGGCTCCTCCCCTCCTCAACCCTCTCATTTGCACACAGGGAGGTACAGGCAGCCCCAGCAGCACAGGGCACAACCCTGTGCCCTCAGGTCCTGCTTCCTCTCCCTGTGCTGCAGCCACATTTGTACCTCCTGTGCCAGGACCCTCAATAGAGGCTACAGGTACTTGACTGGACCCTGCCTCTGGCACGGGGGCCTGTGCCAGTTGATCAACGTGCTTCCCTGCAGGAAGGAAGCAGGGTGGATATCTGATAAGCAGGTTGCCTTGGTCAGCAGCAGTCGTGCCTCACTGCTGATCTCCAGTGACTTGGAAAGCAACCCACAGCATCCCCAGCAGGCATTGGCCATGCTAGTGAGCAGCTAAAGAAATTGTCACCACATCTGAAAGGAAAGCTCTCCACTAAAGGCTGCATCTGACTAACCTGGGAAGAGCAGCACGAATATGGCTTGCCCTGGGTCATAGCTGCTGGTGGAGCAGATGTCCAGCAGATAATACATATGACATCCTCTCCAGCACGTGAGGGGACCCAGCAAGAGCAGGCTCTACCTTCTCCCTGCAGCCAGGAATGCATTGCAGCCAGCACCATCCCAGCAAGGGGAAAGCCCTGGGACAGGGATGTCAGCACTGGCCACGCACCTATCCTGTCCCTGCAGATGTTTAGTTTTAGACCAAGCAGCCAGGCCCCAGTAGGTTCACTTCGGAGCCATCCAGGCTACCAGGAGGGGCCGCCATCACAGCAAGCAGAGAGCAATGGGGCTCATTGCCCAAGCATGGAGGGTGGCAGGCTGCTTCCCTCCTGGCTCCCACCTCCTGGCCAGGCTGCACCAGGCACATCAGCTTACAGAGATAAGAAGCACATGGGAGCAGGGCAGTAGTGGCCCTTGCGTGGGAGACTTCCCCCATCTTGGAGGGGGTGTCTGGTAGCACAAACCAACAGGAGTAGCAGCTTGGTGAAGCAAAGGGGTGAGGCTGGTGGGACTGACTCTGCACGGCTGAGATGACCTGTCTACAGAAGTAGGGCAGGTCAGGGCAAAGTCAGGATGGAACCCCAAGGTTTGACAAACTACCCTGGCAGGGTGATGCTGCTTGGGTTTGCTTCACCCTCACCATCCCTACACGCATATAGGGAGCCAGCAACACCATCCCAGTGCATCTCACTGATGCTGGTCCCAGCTGCCCCAAGGGGCAGCAGAACACACAAAATCCACCTGAGCTGATTTAAAAGGCATTGAAATTTCCCTCACATTTAATTCACTGGTGCTCACCATCCAGCAACCTCAAAGAAAGCAGCAGCAAACCACAGTCTGGCAGGTGGTAGCCCCCATCTGACTCTTTGCGTATGACAAGTGACGAGGAGAGGACCACAGGATGCAATGTGAGCTCGCTCAGATGCTGAAAAAAGGATTTGTACGCAACATCGGCTCCTCTCCTCCACCCATGGCCACAGGCATGTGCTACCCAGACACTGCACACAGACCAGACAGCCGGTGGCCAGGAGCATCTCCTGTCCCAGGGCAGGAACACAGCCCAGGAGGAGTGGTGCAGAGCAGCCATCCATGGCAAGGGGAAAGGGAAAACTTTAGCTACAGTCCCAGCCAGGGCAAGAGCTGAAAGTACAGCAGGTAGAGTTTCACTCGTCACTGCCGAGCGCTGTGACTCACAGCCCTGAAATGAATTAGCACCTTCAGCTTATACTTGGATGCTTTGCTTGAAAACCCCAAGATGTGATTTAATGCTCTGAAAAAATCTGTTTCCCCACTCTGTGTTGATTGCTTCAAAACATAAGGAAACCATCTGGGATCATGTGTAAAAGGAAATGAAAATGAAAGGTAACAAAGTGCCTGCACTTACAGTAAGGGACTGCGAATAGCTCTTGGATCTCTCCTGCCATCTCTCCCATCCCTAACCCTTGTGCTCCAGCCAATTAAATTTTTTCATGATGAATCAGTACTGGGAAGCTATTTTGCTTCTTGGCAATTGTATTTTTCTCCTCTGCAAAAGCAGTAATTCAATGAATTACATGATAAATTACTGTTGTTATTATTTCTCAATTCCATTTTGGCCACTGTAGTGTTTGGTGATTCATTTTTTCCTAAAAATAAGTCTTTAAAGCCCCATGATGGCAGCTGCAAGCTGGTGTGGTGTTAATTTTGGAAGAAAATAAGCAGAAAAAAAAAAACAACAAAAGACAAATCATGTTTAAAATAGCCAGTTGAGAGAACAGCAATAATTAGCTGAATTCTGAACATTTTTCTCCTGTTATGGGGAGAAAGTATCAGATAATTTCATATCAAGTTTTCTCTGCTTTTTATAATTGTTCTGGGACCACACGTGAATGGCAGAGCTTGAGTTTTGAAAAGCTTTCTAAGAACTGTTCCCAAATCCCTTGTGAATGATGCTCTTTAGAGCTCCAGGCACATTTGGCAGAGAGCGTGGGGTGTTTCCAGTGATGGGTCTGCTCCAAACTCTGGGTCCACACTGATTTTATAACAGAGAGGTTTCAGCAGCTGCCACGGTGCTGATGTAGGAATCCCAGCCTTGTGCAACCAGCGGCCTGAAGCTAGGCTCACTGGTGCAGATGGAGCCGACTGCCACAGGCCCTGCAAACCACATCCACCCAATCCTCCTCTCCAGTGAGCTACCGCCCAGCAGCAGCTCTCTAAAAACCAAGCACCACAGGGCAGAACTATTCTTGGGAAGAGATGATAGTTTCCAGGTGGTAATTTGTTCAAGTGGCCTCTCAGTAAAGAAATCTGATACAGTTTTAGCAGCTGGTAAAAATACACCTGTAGAATCATTTCTTCTTCTCCCTGCATGTGAACAAAGCTTATTCTCCACTTTAATGTATTTTTCAGGACAGCTAAGAGTGGAAACAGAGCGCTAGCGCATGCAAACTGATACGGGTCATCTGGGAAAGCCTCTGCTGCCATAGATTTATAGCAATCAGGTCGGCAGAGCTCACCCCATGCAGGGATGTCTCATCTTGACCAGCAGGCAAACAGGTTTCCTCTCCAGAGGATTATACAGCAAAGCCTTTAAGTGGGACTGAGTCCTGCAGATAGATTTCATTGTAGATGGGGAAGATGCAATATCTCCCCCTGACCCTTGCTGGTGTACAGAGGGCTTGGCAAGCTTCTCGGGCCCCATTAAACCACCATAAGGATTTTCTACTGGTGCAAGTGTGCCATCCAAGGGCTGCGGTCCTGATGGTTAACTCTGCCAGGTCACAAGCTGTCTCCTGGTGTTGGGCTCCCTTCCTGCCGTTTCAGATGTCAGCTGCCCCTCTGGACTTGCTGCAGAGCTGGCACAAGCTCTGCATCACACAGCTTGGCTAAACCAAAGATATTTGTCACCTGGGTCACTCAGCTCTGCTCTCACCTCTGACACATGCTGAAGGACCAGATGCTTTAGTGGTGACAATCAGCCCAGCTCTGCTGTGGTCACTGGAGTTGACCGGAGTTACTCTAGCCAAGTTCTCCCCGGTGATGCCAAAGGACCCTCTGAGGAGTGGACCTTCAAGCCAGTGGACCACCTCTGCTCATTTCCAGCTGAGCCTCTCACCCCAGGGTGAAGGATTTCCCCTCTCTGATCCATGAGATGCCTCTACTTTAACTATCAGAACAGTTATGAGCAAGTCCCGCTGCATCAGGTGCTGCATCAGGCTTTATAGCTTTTGAATGGAGAAGGGTGCTGAGGGTAGCCTCAGACAACATTAGCAAGTTTGGGGAACACTTTAAAAAAAAAAAAAAAGAAAAAAGAAACAAAAGCAAAGTCTGTTTTGTCTGTGGTCAGGTGGCCTTAGCCAGGGAAATCTTTGTGCTGGGACAGTTTTATTGCACTTGGCAAAGAGAGGCCAGGAGGGAAAGCTGAGATGCACACAGCTCATGAAACACTCTCTGAGACATTGGTCAGCCTTGCTGGCAGACCCCGCTGGTACAAGCAGGAGTGGAACAAACCTTCATGCTAAATCCCATTTCTGCTGCTAGTGTTGAAGAGCCTCACCACGACTCCAAAGCAAAAAATTTATAATTTCCCCCCATCACCTCATCCTTTCCCCTCCTTCAATAAGTTCATGCCTCCCTTGTGTCCTCTTGGTGCCTTATCCCCCTTGCCCTGGGTCTTTTCCCAAGGGGCTGGCCCTTTAGGAGGGAGGCTGAGCATCTCTGTTTTCTCACCCTTAGCCACTGTCCCCAAGTCCCACATCCCTCTCTAAGGCATGTCATCCAGCCTCCCCCGTCACCCAGCACGGTGATGAGGAACAGCCTGTCGGGGACACACGGATGTGACATTTCCCTTTGGACAAACACCTCCGTCTTCTGAAATGCCAGAGCTGCCGAGCAATTACCCAGCGCACAAGGCAGGCCAGTGAAAGGCAGTTAATTGGGGACACGCTGACTACAAAGTGTCACCGGCTCCCTCCTCCCCCTGCCTCCCACAACGGCCTTTCATGAGTGCGATGTCAGGCTGAGTTCCCCTTTGCATGTGTGAGGCCAGAACCACCAACTCACATCAGTAAGGGGACGGAAGTCACTTGGGGACACAAGGGTCCCTGCAATGAAGGGGCTGGGGAGAAGGACCCCAGGAATGGTTTTGGAAGATAAAAAAATGGACTTGCCCCGTGAGTGCCTGCAGCCAGCCAGATCTCAGTCAGCACTGTACCCATGCTGAAATAAAAGGAGAAGTGCAAACCAGAGGCATCAGCCATCCCAACCCAAGTTGGGATGTGTTACACCTCAGAGGCAGAAGTGCCAGAATTGGGGTGAAAACCAGCAGAGCTATGACTGTACTAGGTTTTCGCACCTCAGAATACACTGCTCTGTTAAGATTCCCTGTAACTCTGACTTCCCAGAGTAGCTTTCAAGTAAACTCACGTTCCAAATCCCACCCTAAACATATGAAATTGGAGCAGGGCACGCTCCTCTCCAGCTGGACGGAAAACAGAGTAAATCCACATCTGTGTCTCTGCTTTCAGTGGTGCTCAGAGCTCCTCCTTGGGAAGAAGCCGCCTCGGAAAGAGGAAGACCCAGCCTGTACCCTGTGGCTGCTGTTTCGCTCCTTGGCAGCAGCAAGCCTCTGACCAGCTGCAGCCAGAATCAGTGGGGACTTTGTTGTCTCCAGCAGAGCTGGGGCTGCTGGCACAGAGCATCCTGCACCAACACTGTCAGCCAGCCATGCTTTCAGCCTCCTCTGTCCAACAGGATATGCGGAGCCCATTGAGCCCATGAGACAGGGATGCCTCCATGGCACAGTGAGTGTCTCAGTGAACCCCAGGGGCTGAGTTCCCCCGCGCACCCTGAAGGAAGCCTATCTGAAGCTACAGTTAGTGTCTGCCAGTAATCCCACATAGACCATTTTCCTCAGTGTTTCCCAGTGTATTAATGAAAGTCCTGAGACTAAATTGCACCGACTTCACATGGCTCTGTCAGATGTGCTGCTTGGGAAGGTCAAACAGATTTGCAAAGCCATGCCTTTCCCCCCAGAGCTCCTTAAACCTTCTTTTCCATTGCAGCAGCTTTGTGTTTCCTCCAAAAAGCAACCCCTCCAAGGCACGTCCTAAGGCTCTGGCAGCCCCACCAACTAACACATCAGCTCCAACCCTTGAACTCTTCTCCCCAGATGACAAGAACGTAGCAGGGCTAATATCAGCCCTGGCAGTTGCCAAGTGCTGCGGGTCAGCAGCAGAGGGGCTAGTTTGCAATCTGTGTTGCCTTTGGCAGCTGCTGCAAGCTCCTAAGGCCAACTATTTCGAAGGGGTGCATCGTACACCCTGGGGGTTGGCAGCTGGAAAGACCAGATCCCAGGGACAGTTCATATTTAGCTCAGGCGATGCCTCAGCTAAATAGCAAGATGTGATGTAGCATCATCACATCAAGGCTCAGATAAATTAGCAGAAATGGCAAGGAGCTGAGAAGGGAAGCAGCAAGGTGGGATGAGTGTTAGACCTTGGGACCCGGAGGTGGAGGAGAAGGAGTCCCAAGCAGAAGGCTGTGGGACAGATACTGAGGAACACCTGGAACAGGAAAGGCCATGATCCTTGGGATCACAATGTTCAGCAATACCAACTTGGAGGTGCACCAGCAGCTTGGGAACCTGACCCAGTTACAATCCCAGCTTTCTCGTAAAGAACCTGAGCACACTCACCTATCCTGGTGGGAAAGATGTCCTCATTGTTAATGAGCATCTCGATCCAGTCCATCAGCATACACATATACTGCGGAGCCGACAGCTTGGTCGGCTTCTTGTATTTGCTATCGTCCTGCCACCTGTACTCATACTTGAGTCCACCAGACATGATGGGGCAGCTCTTTTCCGTACAATACTCCGACATGGTGCCGTAGATGAGGTTGATGCGGTTGAAGAAGTCCACCACGTGGACGGCAATCCAGTCATTGATGCTCTCGCCAGGAGGCAGCTGCACCACCGCTCTTAAGTCCAGCCCAGACTTGAGGGAAGCTTGGGCTTTCTTGTACAGCTCAAAGCGCTGGGTGCCTGGCTCAAACTTCTTTCGGGGACGAAATGTTTTGTCTTTGTTGAAGACTTGCTTGAGACACAACGCCATGGCGAGCACGGCCAGCCAGGGTGAGGGCAGAGGCTCGGTGCAATGTGAAACCCAAGGCTGGGGTCTTCAAGGACGGATGTTTCTGGAGGAGAAAGAGACAAATTTTGGTCATGCATGAAGCCAGCTGCACGCGTGGGCACGTTCGCAGGAGGAAGTTCACATCATGATGCTGGCTGGCCCCACTGCTCTGGAAGCACATGGGAATAGAGATTTGGGGTGAGCTCCTGACCCCTCCTCACCCACCAGAGTGACCTGGAGCAGCTGCTGCCACCTCACACAGCAGCTCCTGGCACTGGCGAGGGAAGTCCTGCCACATGTGCCTCGTACAAGGCTTGGTGACAGACAGAGCCCTTCCTCCTTCCAGAGCACACCAGGAGCTCACCAGGCTTCAGCCAGCCTCTCACCTCTAGGGCTTTTATCAATAACTGCTGCAATAAAGCAAGAGCTGTGATATCAGCAGAGTTCACCAGCCCAGGCAATCCCAACCTAGTGGCCTTTTCCTCTTCCAGCAGAGGGGAAGTGTCTCTTTCTCAAGAATTTCTCAGTACAAATAACCCCCGCCCCTGCTGCGGCGGCTGGCGAGGAATACACTGGGGACCGCTCTGCGATCGCAGCTGGCTACTGGTTCACACAGCCCCAGCACCAAGATCAATGGGAAAAGGGGGGGATTCTTTTTGTTGTTCTGCCTCGTGTGTTTGTCCAAAGGAACAAAACCTGCATCCACAGAAGGGAAACGGCAACCCAGCACAACAAAGTGACGTGCCAGGATGCGGCCAACCCTCCGGCCACGCACACAATGCGCACAGGAACGTTGGGGTGGCCAGCGATGCTCCGGGTGACTCGGGCTGGAAGTCACAGCTCAGCAAAGCACTCAGCTCACCCCTTCCTGCCTGAGGTTAGCAGCACAGATGAGGGCTGCGATTATTTCCCCTTTTTTTTTCTTCCCTTTTTCTCCCTGAAGTTCCAGTGGAAATCCCACGCGCCCCAGGCTGTCCTGGACAGAATGAAATTGTGCATTTTGTTACCCGTGCTCATCACCAGTGGTGGTAACATGAGATCAAGGCCCCCCTTGTGCTAAATGTTTTGCTGAGGCTTAAGGAAGAGAAAGTTCTCCAACAGCCTCCCCCTAACTGGAGGAGAGGAAAAAAGAGTTAAAAAAAAACCAAAAAAAAACAAGAAAAAGATTCACGGAAAGGGGGAGTGACTTGCCCAAAGTCACAAGCAGAAGGGAATGGTGCCTAAGAAAAAACTAGATGCATATTCATCATTAAAAATACAATTTTTGGCCAAAAGCTTGCTATATAAACTCTGTTTTCTAAACTTAGTCCTGAGCCACAGGCAGATCCTACTTTGTCCAGAAAAGACCAGCTAAGCATCTTGCAAGAGAACCCCTGTGCTCCCCTCAAAACCCACCCACAGGGGCATCACTGGGAGGCAGCAGGACCTAGTGATCTTCCCAAACACTGGCAGGACCTGCCTGGTGGGGATTTCTACACCACAGCCAGCACATGGCTGCAAGGGAAAATCCCTGGGGTGCAGGTGCAAACCCTGCTGTGTGTGGAAACCCCAAGATGAGTGCTGTTAGCACGCTAACCACAGCCTTTCCCACAGATTGGAGCACTGCTCTGCCACCGTTACATAGCTCACAGCATGGTGGTACCAATCCCTCCCATGCTCTGTTGTTCAACCACACCTGAAACTGTATGTTTTTAGGTGCTTTTTGCCCCATGGAGAGGGTCACAGTCATCACACAATGTTATGCAGTATGACTTTAATACTGGGGTATCTGCAAACCTCCCCAAGCTCATGTGGCTGTGTGAGATTTTATAGAATCATGAAATCGTTTAATTCAACTTCAACCATTTTAACAGCTCCAGCCCTGTTGTCCTCATTTATTGCTGAAGGGCAATGACTGGGACATGTTTCTTGGATGCTTTTTCCTCCTCTGCCCGAAGCAGTTGGCTCCAACCATGTCAAAGAACTTGTTTCCCGCTTCAAATAAAGCACAAGCTCTCCAAAATGCCAACTGATGGAGGGAGCCGGTATCATGTCTTGACTCCTACCTGTCCCAAGTGGAAGGGTCTTGGGTTCAGCAGCTCCAAAGGAGCCCAGTGGAGGCCTCAGAACTCTGGAGACAGCAAGGCTGTAAAGAAAAGCCCTTATCTGGGGCTCACCACCCAGCTGTCACATATTCGAGGCACATCCTGTTGATAACACCTCTAAAAAAAGCCTCCCAGGAAGTTTACTAATGCATAACCGTTTCTAAAATATGTACATACAGATGCATAGGCATCTATATGTAACTGCTGCTATGGCGATCCTAATCTAGTAACATAAGAAGTGCCAGGATACCCTTTGGAATGAGGAGGCGGGCAGCAGGGGCTGCCCATGTAGAGGTGGGTGCAATGGGGTTGAGCAGTGCCCGGCCCTGCAGCCAGACTGGGAGGGAGGGAGAGGGGCCAGCAGTGCCCCTGGTGCTTTTGCTTCGCCTCAAAGCACTTGCCACTAACTTGCTGTGCCACCAAGCCAGGACATGGTGCTACCACCATGGAACTAGAACATGGGGCTGTCCCTGCCTTGCTGCTGTTTGTACCCGCATAAACGGATTATTTTTCTTCTTTCTCTCTCCTGTCACCAGTCCCTCCAGCAGCAGAGGGCTCTGGCTGGAACATAAGAATAAGCAAATTAAAAATTTTAAATAAGCAAAAATAAACAAGAAGTCCCTAACAAGAAGTCAGGATTTCCCCATCTCACAGTTGGCAGCTTCCCAGGGTGGCGACGATGCAGCGCCACTAATCCATTCTGCAGTTCCCTCATCCCCATCCAATCCATGGCCCCCAACAAACTGAGCAGCCCCTTTGCCCAGCACCCAAATAATTCCCAGTGACTGCCGCCCCACAGGGCGGCACGGGTATCGCACGGCACCACTCCAAGCCTGTGTCCTCCATCGCTTTGCTGGGTAAATGGAGGATGAACAGCTTGGTCATCCCCATGTTAGACTAGACCAATCCCAGGAGGTCACACAGTCTCCTCTGGTTCACATCAGTACAGGTGGGGACTGGGATCTAACCTAGGAGGTTTCCCTGGGATTTCAGCAAGGCAAGTCGTACCAACAGACACTTCTCTGTGTCACCATTTCTGCTGGACTCGGCTTCACTCGCTCTGCTCCAGGAGCTGTTCCTGTTTGTATGCTCTTCCCTGCAGAGATTGGGTGCTTCCAGGGTAATAAGAAGCCACCCTGGCAGATGATATCCCATCAAATGTGTCACTTTAAGGAGCCATCAGCAGTGAAATCAGTTTTCCATGAATCCAGAGGGATTCTCTTGTTCCTATGCCTCATACTGCAAGTCCTCTGCAAATACTGAGCCACTTACTGGGAAATAAACCCTGCATCTCCTGAAGCCAGACTCTTACCTCATCCCACAATTATATCTCTGCAGCATCCACAACTGGATCTTTGTGTTACCCTGCATGCTGCTCTCACTCATCAGGCAGGGCAACAAACCTGCTAAATGTCTGCCAGGTGTTTTCCTATCATGCATCTGTTAGAGATTCCTGGGAATGGGGAAACCCATCGCTGCCCAAGCACTTGGAGCAGATCTGTCCCCTGAGCCCGCAGGATGCCAGCATGGCACTGCAGCTGCTCTGCTCCCCGGGCAGCAGCACATGCCAGAGTAATCTGAGCGGTTTTGCTTTCAGCATCACTACCAAATTACCAAGTCATTAAAAGGCCTTGTGAATTTTTACTGGAGGAAAATATTCTCCAGAAATTAAATTTAACAGAAAGCCAAAAATACATCCTGCGATTTACGACCCAAAGAAGCAGGAAGAGGCACCGGGCCAAAGAACAGATTTGTTCTCTCCCTCGCTCCAAAGCTTTGACTGCCCAGAGAGATCGATGTGCAGGGAAGGATGTGAGCAATGTAGGGAGGGAGCTACACGGAGGCCAGGACGAGGATTTGAAATACCAGCTATGGCTCTTGCAGCTGGGGCGCTGAGATGGGACGTATCAGTTCAGAGCAAACAGGCTCTGCAAAGTCACCAATGCCTCAGTTTCCCCTCAGGCAGGGACACAGCACCCACCCCTGCTTTTTTGGGAAGAAAAGCAAAGTACTTTGGGAATGGACTTGGACACATCTCAACTCCAACTGGTGGAAAACGGCATCAGCAGCAAATACACAACCAGATTTTCCCAGTGCCCACCCTTATGCATCTGACTCAGCTGGTGCTCTTCCATTACCAGCCAAGTATTTGGGACAGATTCATGTAAAGAGATGGAAAATGGGAGACCTTCCAGGGTTTAGCTGCAGCACAGAGTTCACCTTAGCTCAATGTTCAGGGCTGTCATGTTCCTGGAAATCAGGCCGTGGTCCACTGGGGATTGGGGTGGAGCAGGAGACCCATCCAAGCCTAAATCGTGGCTCTCACTGCCTGTCTTGGGAAATCCAAAGGGCGAGCTACTATTCAACAAGTTTAGACAGCAGCTTCCTACAACATGATCATACACATCCCACTGCCGGCCCATGCCAGCAGGGTCTAGGCCAGGACCTTGGCAACAGCCTGCAGCTCTCTGCCTTCAGTTCCCACGTGCGAAATCAAAGCTTCTCCAAGAGGAGCCTTGACAAAGGCTGTAACTCCACTTCATTGCGTCGCAGTTCCCATCACGGGGTGGTGCTGCCACCCTGGGGGCTCACACATTCCTTTCTGAAGCATCTGCAAACCTCCAAATCAAACCTCATCCCACTCCAGGGAGAGCACAGGGAGTGAAGAAGGCGGTTGCAGAGCCGGAGGCCTTCCCTGCTGTCAGCCCATGTGCCCACTGAGGACGGTCAGAGGAGGATGAGCAAAGGTGCTGGGTGACAAGAGGCTTCCGCTTCCCATGACACATCCGCACCATGGTGTGCTCAGTGCTCACCCCCATTCACGCTCCCAGAATAGCCTCAGCTTAGCAGAGGGCTGGCTATAAACCCAGCTGAGCAGCCGCAAAACCCCATCCGACTGTGAAGGCTGGTGCCTTCAGTCCTGCCCGTTTTAACCAGTGGCAGCAGAAACAAAACTTAGTCGGATTTAGTAACAACCAAATAAACGCAGAATTAAGCTCTGCAAGGGCAAGGCGGAGCCACTGCCGAGGATGTAGCAGGCAGAGACACATGAAAAACTGATTTCCTAGATTGCTGGCAGGTCCAGAGAAGAAAGGAAGTGAACTGGATGGGAGGGATGCAAGTTCAGGGTCAAATCAAGCTGCTAATTTCAGATTTGAGGGTTGTTTTGTTCTTTCACTTAAGCTTGTTTTTTTTTTTCTTTTTTTTTATCATTTGAAAACCACAGAGGAACACAGCAAGGCAAAGGCTTTGTTGTAAATTAAAAACAACTCTGAAAAGTCTGTTTAGAAAGTGGCAAAACAAAAGGGGAAAGCAGGCAGAGCAACAGGAGGGAGGCTTCCTTCCCCCAGTCCTGCAGGCATGAGGCAAGGACACCAAATTAAAACTCCTATTTTGACCCCAAGTAAGCTATAGTCAGAAACCTAGCAGGAAGGATCAGTCAGACACACTGCTGGTCTCCAGCATGACAGGCACTAGGGATGGTCCTGTGTTCCCTGCATCAGTTTCCCCAGTTTCAAAACTCTTCTTCCTCCCTAGGCTGCCTTTATATTAAGGGCTGCAAAAGCAAATTCTTCAGT
Organism: Baryphthengus martii; assembly: GCA_013396935.1. Classification (NCBI taxonomy): domain Eukaryota; kingdom Metazoa; phylum Chordata; class Aves; order Coraciiformes; family Momotidae; genus Baryphthengus; species Baryphthengus martii. The sequence continues at coordinate 579,329 of VWZK01012106.1, forward strand.
GGGGAAAGTACTTTGCAAGTGCCCCTGGGAAGCATTAGTGATCATGGAGTATAAGGAGAGAGGAAGGCTCCAATGCTGGCACCTCCCACAACTCTGGTGCCAAGTACATTCTCCATAGATCCAGCCCGAGACAGTTACACACTCTCACAAGCATCTGAATGGAAATAACAGGCAGCAGCTTTACCAGAGCGCTTCAATCCTCAATGATGCAACAGCTGGAGAGCATAACGAGGGGTCCAACACTATGGGCAATCCGCGCAGAGACTCCTGCTCCCACTGCTTTGGGAAGAGGCTGTGGAAGGAGAGAACAGATCCGTGCAGCTCCAGGCACCATGGAGCAAAGTGTAGGATAAATTCTACCAGCTCTGCACAGCCCCCTTGGGCTTCCCTGGGGCATCTTGCATCAGCCACCCAGATAGCTACTTCCGTTTCCCAGCTTTAGGGGACTCCCTTTTCCCTATCACAGGCAGTGTGAAAGTCCTATCATGCCCAGTCCCTGGCAGAAGAGCAATGCAGACATAAGCTCAGCCACCACCTACCAGAGCCCTAAAACAGCCAGCCAGCCTCCAGATGGGGAGTCTGACCAGAAACCAGCTGGCCCTGGGGTTCAGCTGGCTTTTCACTGCTCTAGGAAGTGTTACTGTCTGGCTGCTGACTCAACAGCCCTGTCTCTGAGCTTCCCTTCAAGCCTCAGGAAGCTCTTTTGCAAAGTTTGATCTTCAACTTGTCCTAGAGAGTCTTTGCAAACAGAGCTCCTTCTTGGTGGACTTGTGCCCCAAAGACCAAGGCTGCTTCTCTTGAGCAACCCTTGAACTGCAGCCACCCCAGCCCAAATCCAGGCAGGGACTGTGTGCACACAGTGCTCCCAGGGAAGGGAATGTATCCCCTCTTTTCCAGCCTTCCCAGTAGCCATGCCTGGTTTTAATTGTCTAAGGAAGTGGAGGGGCTGAAGGAGGATTCTGGGGAGCACGGTCTCGGGGTGCTGGCCTCACTCCCTCTGTGATTGCTGCTGGAGCCAAGCCCCAGCTGGGCTGTTTATGAGAAATGGGGTTATTGGCTGCTGATCCCAAATATAACCCAAACGATGGAAAATTCCAGGAAATGAGCCAAGATAAGATGCTGGGGGGTGGGATCAAGGCCCAGCATGCAAGCTGGAGGAGCTGCAGAGAAGCCCAGGGCTCTCAGCAGCATCTCCCTGCTGATAAATCCTCCTTGTGCAAACCCTCCTGGTGCCGTTAAGACCCATGAGAGATCTGAGAATTCTCTGAGGCAGCCCTCGAGTGACCATCTCCAGAGCAGCCACCTCCGGAGCAGCAGTAGGACCCAGCCCCCTTGTACCCCGGCTGGGGCAGCTGCCAGTGGGAAGCTGTGCTGGTACTTCTCCAGGCTTGCCTGGCCCTCAGAAATCCCCAGTTCGTCCAACACGGCTTCCAGGAATGGGACCACACACACTTTGGCTTGCCCCTCCAGCTGGCCCAGCTGGTCCCCTACTCTTTGCACTGCTTCCCTGCCCTGCCTCTCTGCCATGCCACGCCACCAGCAAAGGAGCAGCTTTCAGGAGACCACAGCCTGGCCCAGCAGCACCGAAGAAGTTTCCCCCCAACTCACTCAAGATGCCTCCATGCAAAAAAAACAAAACCTCGTCTCTCCAGGCTAAACGCAGCCTGTCCACTTCATTTGGGGGGCGATACTCAGTGAGGCCAGGGAGGGTTTTTTGGAGTACCTCATTCCTGGAGGCTGGTATCTTGCTGCTGCCACCAGTGGCTTGCTAGGAGCCCTGCAAAGAGGTGTCCAATAGCCTCCGCGGCGCCCGACCGCTCTGGTTCAGTCCCAAGGGCACTTACTCCGCCGTCAGAGACGTAATCCCAAACAACCGGGAGCTCCAGGCCTGCGAGCTCAGGGAAGATGATGAGAAGAGATAAGCTAGCTGCTGAAAACCCATTTCTACCTCTGCTCTCACCCAGTTCCCCCCTCGCCCACAACTTTCCACCCTCCCTCCAACACAGGCAAAGCGGCTGCTGGGACTGGCCCGCCCGGGAAACGGGGTGGCCGCCCGCACCGTCTGCCGCCTTCCCCCGCGGGTCCCCCTTCCCCTGCCCACGGCCGCCCATCTGCACTAACTCCGGCCACGACGCCGCCGGCTGCCGGAACCTCTCGCATCCTCCAAACACACTGGCAGCTGAGCCGAGACTCGCTGGAGGAAGAGGAAGAGCCTTCTGCAGGCGTCCGTACCCGGCTGGGTGAAGTATTGCTCCTCGCCAGGCTAACCCCAACCGAGTCTCGCCCAACCCGTGCTTAAAAGCACACCAGGAGCATCCTCTGGGCTGCAGCCCTGGCTTTTTCCACCCCCAAGACTCACCTTATCCCCCAGCACGTCGGGTTTCCAGCCCCAAATCCGTCCACCGCGCTTTCTGCTCTTACTGAAGAATAAGAAGGAAAAAAAAAAAAAAATTAAGAAGAAAAAAGTCCAGGCAGGCTCCCCATCGGGACTGTCGGCGGTTTGGGGATGGCAGCAGCAGGGCGGCTGCCGCGCTCCGGCGCTCGCCGGGGTTTCGTTACAGAAACCCGGGGCCGAGGGTTTTTCTCCGGCCGGTGATGTCACATCCTGACCCCACCGGCAGCTCCAGCTGTTCCTGGGAAAGCCGCTGGGAAGGCGGCCTGCCGACCCCCCCCAGCCTCTGCTGGGCACTCACGCTCACGGGTGGGCACCCACAGCTACGCACAATGCCTGGGTGCTGAGGTCTTCTTTAGCACCATTCCTAGGTGCTGTAGCCCTTTTTGGCACGCAGTTCGCTGCCACTGGGCTTTCAGGGGACAGCAGAACGCTGGGGGAAAGGAGATGAAATCTTACAGCATTTCGCCCCCCCCATCTTTTGCACAGTCCCTTTCCCTTCCCTCTTCTGCACGCACACACAAATCAGCCGGAATTTTCAGTGCCGGGCCAAGCTGAACACTGTCCTAAACAGAAAAGCCGGAGAGAGAGGAAAGAAAACACCAGAAAAAACTTTCGCTGCACGGAGCAGACTTACTTTCTCTTGGCGTCAGAGGTGGGGTGAGTTCTGAGGCACATCGTGCGGTATTTAAACCCGGCTGGATGAAAGCGAGCCTGCGCCAGCATGCTCAGCGCCGAGGGGAGCAGCCAGCCAGCCGGCGTGGGATGGCTTGGCACGGGCCGGGACTCTGCTTCGGGGTCAGACTCCTGGGTGGGGATGTAGAACTGGTGGTGCACCCATGTGTGATGCTTAGGGTGTTGCAGCGGGGTGGGAGGAAGCAGCATGTCCCTGGCATTCACGATCCCCTTCCTAGCGTGGCGGCGTGTGTTTCCTCGGGGGAGCAGCCCAGCTCAGCCACGGCAAGATGAGATGCAAGCGTCGCTGGAAATGTCTGCAAATCATTTGGCACCAGGGCAGTTGTAGTGAGAGAAACATTTCTAGGTTTTGCTTAAATGTGTGTTAAACTCAGGCTCTGCCAAGCATTTGCAGGTGATGGGGTGAGCTGGGGAGCAGGGCACAGGGCCAGGTGGGGGTAAGGAGCAGTAGGAGTGTGAGAAAGAAAACCACAAACATAGCAGCTTGAGATGGTGGGAGGATCTGGCCGCTGGGTACGTTCATATGAAGCAGGAGGGTTTAGGGTGAGGGTTTGCCTCCCTGAACCCCACCTGGCTTCTCCTGCTGCTGTGGCCATGGATTTACCTTCTGACCCCATGCAGACCGTATATCCAGTAGGAGGCATCTCTGCAGGATCTGGACTCCTTCCCCCGTAACTGGGCTTCTCAGCTACTGGTGATGTCAGGGTTTACCCTTGAGGGACAATGTTCAGAGAGTCTTTAAAATTAAAGTTATGGGCCTGGCAATTGCAAAGACCCTTGATTATCCAGCAGCCTCCCAGAGCAGTCAGCCACAAGGGAGCTCAGCCCGTGCCCTACAAAGCATCTGCTCTCCTTCCCTCTCTCTCTTTCTGCTGGTATAATGCTTAGCACAGCACTGGTTTTGTGCAGTGCAATAGAAACTATTTGTCACCTGCAGCAGCATCTTGCTAGGAGCAAAGGAGACATTGGAGGGCCCATAGCATCAGGCAGTAGCCACCAACAGATCGCTTTCAGCCAGAGTGAGCTGCGGCTTGCATAAGCCCGCAGCCCCTCATTTGGGACGTGGCTGAAGGGCAGGTTGTGAGCCAGGTGATGGAAGGAGGACACACTGGAGGCATGCAGGATTCACCCATGCTTGGCAACCATTACAACACACGATGGCCGAGATCTCTTACGCCTGCAGCACGTGTCTGCAGGAAAGGTAAAACCTGGAGATGAAGCACCCTGCACGATTGGCTCCTGGGACAGGATGGGAAGCACAAACTGTCTGACTGCTTCCCACCACAATCATCAGCTAATTCAGTCCATCCACCCCAGGACCTGTGGGCTGGTTTATGGAGGCAGAGCCTTTTCCACATCAGCCTTCCTCCGCTCCTGAGAGAATATCTTGCGATCATTTCAGATAGTCTCAGCTCAAAGTAACACCCCTGAAATCAGGATCTGGCTCAAGTAGCTCTTCCTGGGCACTGGCTCCAGCAGGTTCAGGCAGCAACAGCAGTTCCACAATGTCTTTTTTTAGCACCTGGGAGACCATCCCCAATTCTGGACACTCCTTGCTTGCACATCACAGCTGCCTCAGGTCTTGGTAAGGACTGAGCAATGCTGCTGTCTTCCACCCCAGGGACCCGGTGGGCACCAGTGTCCACACTCCTCCCCAGGGGATACAGGAAACCACAAAATATCCTTGGACCTCATGAGTGGGAGGAGCAGGTCTGCAAAGCAGATACAACTCTAATAAGAACTAATGTCTAAGAGCTAATGTCAAGCCAGCAGGAAACTTTCAACTGAAATCCCAGCAAAAAATGGGCACAAATCCAAAACTGAGGGTCTTGGCCGTGCAGCAAAGATCCTGAAAGGAAATCATGGCCTGGATTTACATCCAGGCGAGATTGAGCCAAAATACTTTGAGGAGAGTTGGGGTCCTCCCATCCTCAGCAGTCTGGGGCCAAAGAAGAAGGGTCAGGAAAACAGTACAAGGGCTGGAGTTGCATCAGCTGCAGCCCCACAAGTCCACAGGGGTGAGCAGCACTTCCTAGTCAGGGAGCTATCCTCTCGCATGAGATTTTGGAAACCTCGCAGGGCAGAGAGCCCACATTCCTAGAGCCACCCAGGGTCCCAGCTGCAGGGAGGGGGGGGCAGGAGTCACTTGGGAGAGAGGAAAAGGTCTGAGGGACAGGTCTGGGGCAGGAGGGACGTGATATTGTGAAGAGGGCATTTGTCTACCCTGGAGGAAGGAAGTGTGGCGGGGGCAGTGTTGGCCACAATCCTGAAGGCAGGTGCATGGCCAAATTTATCAGGGGGAAGGAAGCAGGGAAGGAAGTGAGCCCGGAGCACTGGAAGGCTCCATCAGACCTTACGGGCGGTCATGGAAAGAGGCCCAACACGGCAATGCAGCTTCACACGACTTGCCAGGACACAGCTGCCCTGGGAGGAGTGGGAATAGTTGAGCCCCCTGCGAGCTTCCTGCCAGCGGCAGCACCAGAGTGAGTTCTCCTTGGCCATGCAATGCCCTGCGTGGTGTGTACCCCATCGGCACAGCATCCCATCCACCAGGGAGATTCTTGTTCCCAGGCAGGGTTTGAAGGCTCTGCATGCCTGTGCAGACCGCAAGACACAGCAAAGGGAGCAGTGGGTTTGCTCCGATTATTCCCAGAGGGGCAAAGGACATGCCCAGAAAAGTTTGTCTCGGCTGTGCAGTGTCAGGAACAGCTCGTTCCCCCTCTTCACTCCTCTGAGTTCTACGTAAGCTCAGAGACAGAGAGTAAGACTTCCTCAGCCACGGATCTGAGGGCACTGGAGCTTTGCCATTTTCTAAGACAGGGAAAAAAAAGGCACAGATAAAAAAGCACTGGAGTCAGCATTTTAAGTGAGGATAAGAACGTCACCTTTCAATCTGCACTTCAGGCAGCCACCTTTCACAAGCCAGGGTGTCTCCTTGAGGAGCAGGAAGGGCTCTGGGTTTCTTGCTGACGTGGGGGTACAGCTCCCTGGGGCGATAGGGGTTTGAGACACATAGTGAAGAGCCTCTGGCCGCAAAACCAGCTCCACCACTCTCAGCAGGAACTGCTGCACATCCCTGGTCCTGGGCTCTCCTCCAGCCAGAGGCCAACCGCAGTCAGCAGAGGGCAGGGGGGAAGGAGGCGGCTCCCTAAAGCACCTGGTTCAGCACTGAAGTCCTTGCTGCAGGGGCTACAGGGAGACTTGGACTTCTCTTCCATGAATGTGCCCACTTGAGTACTACTAAAACCAGATACATCCAACTCGGGAAGACCCTGGCCCACAAACGGCTGGAAATATGCAAAGTGACCTGGAAAACTATTGCAAAATGTTTGCCTTCCCCAAGGCAGCTCATCAAGCATCTCAGACACTGAGCTAGGGGAACTGCTGGTCTAGCTCAGTGCAGCCTACCACACTATTGACCATATAGGAGCAGCGTGGGCATCTAAATTTTTTTAGCACAAAATTGACCCCAAGCTCACAAAGCTGAGCAGACAGGCTCACACAAGCTGTATGTGTGCCAGTAGCTCCGAATATAGAGACAAACCTTCCCTCTAGTGGCTGCAGGGCACAGAAGTCTCGCAGTGACCTCTCCCCGGCCAAGACAAACAGTGTTATTGTCACCAGCCCTTAGGCTCCAGACAGATCCCGAGTGCATCAAATTTTACAAACTCTATGTGAGTTTTTAGTGGTTTAAAACTGGCACAGCTACCAATTTGGACAAAGCTGCAGATAGACCCAGGGTTCCATGTCCACACTGTGGCTCGTAGGTGCCCATCTCCATGGCCAGCCCATGCCAGGGCTACACCAGGCAGCTGGCAGCACAGTTCATACACGAGTGAAGCAGCCACATAGCCATGAAAAACGCTTGGCCTATCTCTGCCGCAAAGATGGTTTGTGGGGCCAGTTCTTCAGTTTAGTTACTCCCTCTTACAGCAAATATTCAGCGGGACACAGGATCAGGTCTAGAGTTTCTCTTGGAGCTTTTTATTGTGCGTCTTTGTCCCAGTTTCAGTGTCACCTCTACTACAGCAGCAGTCAGCACAGACCTGAGTGTGTTATTCAAGTCCTATCTGTAGCACAAGCACACATATTAGCATACATACACTTGCAAAAAGTACCAGAAGTTTACGCTTTTCCATTTACAAACGAGGGAGTTTATTCACACTTAGTCAAACTGCCACCCTACCTCTGGGCCACCAAATACTGAAACAACTCTGTTTTCCGCAACGAAGATGCTCGGGTTTGACGGTGCAGCATCTAAGACAACCAGGACATCTGCTTTTATAATCTGTATTCCTACATGACTTCATCATTTGTAGGAATACAGATTATAGCCTGTACACAGATCCTACAGGAATACACTAAGAAATAGCTGTCTGAAGCTTCCTGGCTCACAACAGTGCTGTAGCAAACCCCGTCCCCAGCAGCAGGTCTGGAAACACCTCCCAGGAGGGTGTGCAACTTTCATCTTGTAAGCCCTCTGCTCTCCCCCTGCCATGGCACACGTGTGCACACACAAGTCCAGCCAGCTCTTTGCTCCTTGAGGAGATGCAATCCGGCCCCAGATCACTGACACCAAGGCAGATGTTTCTGTGACAAGTGGTCTCACCCTTGGCACAAGGGTTAACGTGTCACAACGTGCATTTTGAGGCACATGGATACACCTGCAGGAAAAAAAAGCCCTTGCTTTTATTAATCAATCACATGTTGAGTTGAAAAAGCAACACTTAAAATGACAGGCAGTGATTGCTACAGTCTTTACTAGAGACTCTGTTTTTTTAAACTCAGAAGGAGGCTCAGGTGATTTGGAAGCCTTGAATTTCACTCCTGTTGCTCATTACTCATTCAGGGATGTTATATTATAGCTACATTAAAAATGAATACAGCTATTTTGACTTCCTCAAAGCAGGAAGTGAATAATGAATCTAAACTGCCCTTATTTCAGCAGTTTCAGAAAATGATAAATGAAGTACAAATGCTATAAAAGGAGAAAGGCTCTTTAATAAAGGTGATTTGCCATTCAGATTATCACAGCCTTATCCACATCTCTTCCCATTATTTCCCTGCGATGCACACACTCCCATGCAATCAGAAACAGAAAGATGACATTACCAGGGAGCAAGACCACCTCCTTGCAGCACAGCCCCAGATGTGCCTCTTCTAAAAACACCTTACAGTTCTCCAAATGCACAAGAGGTCACACACAATGTACACGAGTCGCTGCTAAAACAGACCCCAACAATAAAACCTTACCATCGACCATTAGTGCTTAGCTGAACGCTTTTTGTCCAAAGAACGGGCTGAGGAAGTGAGGAGTGAGTGGGAGTATCACAGCAACAGGGTCCTACAATTACACTGGCAAACAGACTGTGCAAGAGCCCTTCATAACTCAGTGACGCCCAATGACAGGACAGGGGTCAACGGGTGCAAGCTGGCGCATAGGCAGTTCCATGTAGACATAAGGAAAAACTTTTTCACGGTGAAGGTGACAGAACAGGCTGCCCAGAGAGGCTGTGGAGTCTCCTTCTCTTTCAAAACCCACCTGGATGCGTTCCTGTGCGACCAAATCTAGGTGATCCTGCTCTGGCAGGGGTGTTGGACTAGATGGTCTCTAGAGGTCCCTTCCAACCCCTAACATTCTGTGATTCTGTGATAACTAACCAAACCTCTGCATCAGGCCATGGTTAAAGGTAGCACAGAAAATCTGGTACCAGCCTTGCCCCAAAAAATGATCTTCCTCTAACAGACAGGCTGCGTACCCTTCTTGCCTCTGCTTCTCTGGCAAAGAGGGAATGGCTGCCAGCTTCAGCAGGCTGACAGAAGATGCAACACGGCCTGGACAGAACAGATAATTCATGCTAAGGGCAAGTTAGTGCCAGGGATCTGATGTGGGAAATATTTCAGTGGTGCTCCTGGGAAGGTCCTGGCTGTCCTCGACCTGTCTGCTTGCACGGCAGTAGCAGTGCTGGTAACCCGTGCGCTGGCTGCACAGCCCTCCCCTGCAGCGTGCCCGTGTCCGCAGCCACGCTCTGCCTCTGCTGGGAATGAAAGCAGGACAAACTCAAAGCAGGAATGCTTTGGGATTCTTCTGTTGAAGGCAGGTTTAAAAAAACAAACTTGCTGTGGTCAGTAAAGCCAGAATCTTACCAACACTGCTGTGTTAAGGCAGCTGTGCACATTCATACCAATACATTTTTTTTCCTGAGTTGTCAGATAGCAATTGAGAAGCTGGTGGTGGCTCTCTCTGTTACTATGCCAGTTCATTTTATTGCTTTTATTATGGATAGTGCCTTTCCAAAATGGGACCAAGAGCTATTTTCTGTCCCTTCAGATACCATTTGTAGAGTTAGCTGACTAGATGTCAGTCTGAGAAAAATTAATTCTGTAAAGAAGGCAGTAATTCCTCTACACTATTAAAAAATGAAACCATGCTCACAATATCCTACTCCTCAAGAAAAACAGCTCTAAGGCAGAAACACAGGAACAGGGTAAAATTAATACATCAATTAAGAAGCACAAAATTGCCAGAAAAAACGTAGTTTCACTGTTTTTTAATCCTGAGAAAAACACAGGCCACAGGATACATCTGCATAAGGAACCTCACACACGCAGTAACAAAGAGGAGCCTGTTCTAGACCATTGATCCTTTTCTTTCTCCTTGATGGGACAAGCCTGTATAAATTCCACACAGATTAAAAAGCACTGGACCATGCAATTATAATGGTGGAGGGCATCTGAAATGCATTTACTAAGAAACATTGGTGGTTATCTCTCTCCTGTTGTCAATATAGTCCATTATGTAACTCCCCTTCTGTCACTTTATTTCAGATTGCAAAAATCCAGCAAGCACCAGTGAGTACGGCACAGGAAAAGGGCTCATTCTGATGAAGTTTCACTGAACTTCACAGCTCCATTTTGGCAATTAATTACTGTCATTCAAATGGCCCAAGTCCTCATCTTGCATCAGTGCCAGACAGGCTTGACTATCACACTCCCAGGATGTGTCCAGATCCTTTCTGTAGCCAAACCAAATTCATAAAACAAAAAGAGAGAGGACTACCCCACCTAGGCACCCCCGTGTGCTGCCGGCTCGCTTTGCTTTGGTCAGGTTCTACGACTTGTCAGAAACCTGACCAGGTCTCAGTTCTCTTCCAAGTCCACTTTGCTCAAGCTCTGCTATAACTGACATGTATTTAAATTCACTAGATCTGTGGTTGAAGATCTCCACTAATCCGTAGGTTTCTAACCGATCCGTGGCATAGAAGAGCTGCACCTGATTGGCCAGGCACTGTGCTTCGTGGACCACCTGCGGATTAAAACAAAGATGTGTCACCATCGGGTTTTGTTGTATTTGAGCATCCTGTTGAAAAACAGACTCTTCAGCAGCTGAAAGGCTGCAGTCCCGCTCAGCAAACGACTCAATTCCAAGTCACCTTAGTTTAGCAAATCTCTTCACAAATCACGTCCCTCTTGTTCCTGACCTACTCACACACTTCAGCACCATGTCTACAAACTACTCTCCTGCTGACCATGTACCTCAGAGGTCAGATAGGTCTCATGATCCCTGCCCACTCTAAGGTACTGGAGATGCTCCAAAGTCTCATCGTTTCCCTCTTTCTGGTTGACCTATTTGCAAAAATTGATTGTTTCATCTGCCATACAACAGGGCAAATGCATCGCTACTGACTGCTCTGCAGATCATTTCAGCACTAGTCTAAGTAGGTCAGTTAGAGGTGGGATGCTTAGTTATCTTGTTACACCAGTATAATTCCTAGTACTATGAGTCCCAGCACTGCACTGTCACAGAAATGCAAACGAGAGTACGCAGAGGAAAGAGCAAAGGAGCACAGAAACCCAACACACATCTCTGGAGGTCTCCTGGTTTGACAAGGAGAATTAAGCTCCAAAATCCTGTTTTAACTGGTCAGCAGGTAGCAACAGTTTTCATTTCAATTTTCTTCCATTAATAAGAAAAAGAAAAAACATTTCTATTTCTTCTACAACAATAAACTATAATACCTATAGTAAGAAAATCAAAAGAATGCCTGAGCTGAAATCACCAGATAGACAAAGACTGATGATTTCCTTCTAGCTTTTCCTAGTATTGAGTAGCTGAGATTAAAAAATCTAGTAAAACCATTCTTTGGGAGAGGGTCTTTTTAAAGACTTCACTTTAATTTGGTTTTAATTCAAAATTGTAGGAAGAGTTGCAGCATAAAATGAAGGAAGCCAGTGAGTAGATTTCTCTTACCAAAAATTTGGAGTCCATTTCTGCTGTCATTAGTACTATCCCTTTTTCCTTCTGTAGCTCAGGATAGTGGTACAAGACCAGCTGGCTAGGAGCAGCTTCACCTTGGGTCTGAAGGGGATAAGAAACTTGTCAGTATCCCATAAAGAACTTCAGCTCTATTGCAGATTTGAAGGCTTGATTACAAAACTGGGTATTAACTGCTACGGAGGCAGTCATTTTTAAGGGCTTAAGGGTCACTTCTAATTAAAAGTTCATTATTCCTGGTATTTACAGAAAAGAGGGATTTGCAGAGTTAGGTTGGGTTTTTTCTTGACTAAAGACCATTTTGCTTTTGAAAGAACATTTCATTTTACAGCATCTACTGGTACTTTCAGTAGCTTGCACAAACAGTTCTAAAATATTTGGCTCTTCCTTCTCTTTGGAGACTATTTGACTTCTACCTCATTCTCCTTTAGATTAGAGAGACACTTAATATCCATAAACTTGCTGCTTTACCCATAATTAATTTACTACTTTACCCAAAATTAATAGTAGTTTTCCCCTGATCATTGTTTTCAAGTTAAGCTCGACAACCTATTTACCAAATGTTATATACTGTAATGTGCTGATACTACATATTTCTGGATCCTAAGCCATTTTGGGACTTTTTATTTCAACCACTCACCTGAACGTTTATTAGCGAGGTGAAGTGCAATTCTGTTCCTGACCACTGCCCCACAAAGAACTCATAACCTTCTTTTCTTGGCAAAGCATATAGAAACTGCAGAGAAATGACAAAAAAAAAATAAATAAAGAATTTCCCTTTCATACAACAAAACAATGCCCATGTCATACTGGCCTCCAGCATAAATGCTTCAGCAAGAGACCACAACAGATAAAAGGGTTTCCTTGCCCCACCAGGAGCAATGTCACAGCAGGAACCAGACTTAGAAGCAGAAAATAAACAAGCATTACTTTACCAGTATTATTTCATTAGCAAATGAGTTGGCACATATTTTTACCAGTATTAGATGAGACAGACAAAGGAAAGGACAGTAGAGAACATTCAGACTCTGGAGAACATTCAGATTCTGAATTTATTCACTTCCAGAAAATCAACAGCAGAAATGGTCAAATAGAAGATGAGGAGCATTCAGAGTATTTAATCCTGTAATTTCACCAACTGTTCCAGAAGCAGGCAGCAAGCATTTTTTTTTTTCTCTAGAGACTGACAGCCAGCCTATTCAGCCAACTAGGCAAGGTAGGGACTTGCTTGTTTTCCCACACTGAGGGAAAGAACAACATGGGAGCAGAAAAACATGCAGGACACCTGAGTAAATGCCAATGTACCACAGAGAACTGCACTGAAGGCTCTAAGTAACTTTCCAAGCTCCAAGCAGCTTGGGAAGCCAGCTATATTTGATCTCGTTCTGGGCAAGTGTAATATACTGGACCAATCCATCAATCCACTGAAGTCTCCCGTTTAGATCTACAAAAATACTCCTCTCAGCACAGTAAACTACCTACTTTGTTTTCATAAAGGAAAACCAGCTTCTGAAAATTAATTTCTGCCTCGGCACAGTGAAATTTGCACAAAGTCCATGCTGCAGCACACAAATTACTGAAAAAACCATATCACTTGCATTGGAAAACACTACTAATTCAGCAGCACGTGGTACAAGACTGCAGGAAGACAGCCTTTAGGTTGTTTAGGTTTTTTACCTGAACACTAAGACAAGCATTTGAACTGGATTTTACTAATAGAGCTGATACAATGAGTCTGAGTACAGGATGGTCAAAAGTTTATTCATTAGACTTTAGAGAGGAGAAACGCCCTACAGCTTTACATCCACACATTGCATGTCTCTGCCATACATACCGATGGACATTTCTGGGCTCTCTTCCATATTAAATCAAACTTCTCCGCCTTTGGGGAAGGAGAAAGAGAAATTCAATTTTTGTAACACAAAAATAGATGCACAGTTATTCAGAATCACCTCATTAACCTTTACAGGGTACAACTTCAATCTACAGAAGGTCTCACTGCGGGAACAACGAACAATGAGTATGTGGAAAACTATTTAGCTCTTAGTTACCCAAATATCAAGGGTATCCCATTTTAACAATGCTGTCCCTAACACGCAGCAGCAAACTTCTTGGATCCAAAGCTTTATTCCTTGGAGGCTGGGGCCCCACGTTTCTGGCTTACATTACATCCTATTTCAGTAATAGCTCCACTGCATCATGTGGTGTCAACAGTTAAGCAAGGCAACACATCCCTGGCTCCAAACTGCAGATTTTGCATCATAGTCATCTGTTCTTCAGTACTAAAATGCAGCCTAGATACTTACTCAAATAACGTACTTATTGCTTAGGCTGATATGAAAACCACAAATATATTTGGTCATGCCTGATGAAACTTGGCAATCCCATTCATGTGTTCTCTCTGTTCCTCCACATTTCTTGCCTGTTCTTCTCTTTCCAGCACCATGTATTAATACCTGCTCTAAGGTGTTCAGGAAAGAAAACATACGCCCTTCATCAACACTAAATTCCTCCGTGTGTGCTTTTGAGCACTCAAGAATTACATGAGCCCTTTCTTCCAGCCAACAAAGAGCTGCTGGCAAAAGACAGGGTTTCTTTCCCCCCTCGGTGACACCATAAACTACCTCCTAATGTGCCTAGAATCTGGTTTGCATTAAAATATTAAAAGCTTCCCAAGCTCCTCTAAAATAGTGCACCAAAGAGCAGTGTCGGTCCCACTACCGAAAGAGCGAAACCATCTTAACTAGAGTCCCTGACTTTGGCCCTCTGCTACAGTTACCGCGCCCTTCAAGCTATTTTTGCAACATCCACATGCTGGTAAAGCTGAAAAACAAAGCTGCTTGACTTCAAATCCCATGCTGCCACTTCCAGAGCGTACAGCACTTCATAGATTTAGAGTACAGCCTCCCACTGACTCCAGTTGAAGCTCAAAGAGCCAAGCGCAACTGCAAATCAGATCCCAGATCTAAATGAGGTTTCAAGAACTCAAGGAACACACAGTTTGTGCCCAGCTGTGAAAAGACAGATTTAAGAGATCACAATCACATACAGACTCTGAAGCAAAGAATAAAAAGATATCCCAAAGGTGAAAAAAACCAAGCCTTGAGCCTAATGCAGATTAACAACAATTAACATCTGGTAAAGCTATCAGGAGGAAGAAGTGTGATCTTATCACAGGAAGCACCAGGCAATCTCAAGGAAAGACAGCGCTGCCAATAATTTTAAATGTATGAAAGTAAGTCATAAGTGATTAGCCACGTGCAAGTTATTAGTCAAGTGCTCTACGACTGCCATATTAAACTTGAGTTAGCTCTCTAGGCTGCAGGGAAGAGGGGAAAGAAACAGATAACTCTGAGAAAAAATGATGTGAAAATACAAATGCTACTTTAATAGCTACTGGGGGCATGTGAAAAGTACTGAAATAAAAAATGCCTGGGAATTCAAGTCAGGTGTGCAGAAAAAAAAGCGCACTTGCTTCACCGAGACTGATGTGAGAAAAAAAGGGACACTTATTTTTGAAAACAAAAACCTTTACCTAGGGCAATAAGATCACTCAAGCCAGAAAGAAAGTTTGTTCTTGAAACCTCATTTTGCTTCAGTGATTGCTTTTATAAGCAACAGAATCACACTTAGAAAGGAAAGCTTTACACACTGCCCTTCTAAGTGAGTAATTACAGAGGAACTACTTACAGGAATAACAGCATAAACTGTATCTTTTGCAGAAAAATACTGATTCCAAATCTGTATGAAACAAAGAAGATGAGATACAGGAAAAATCAAACATCTAGCAGTGATACTAAATGCTTTTAAAAGAATTCCATTTGTCAACTAACCTTTGTCAGCACTTTGAGAAGTCATTTTTCAGCCAAGCCTGACTGACTTTCCTGCTAATGCAATACAACATCTGCTAAGGTTCCAGAGCACTTGTACCAAACAACAGACTTCAGCCAGGTCACAGAAATAAGCAGTGGGCTCAGAGGCGGCTCAAGACGTACCAGCCATCAGAAGTGCTGCTCACATTTTTTCCCAACAACCACACTAACGATTTTTAGAGGGTTTGAGTTTTCTTTTTTGTTTTGGGGTTCTCCTTAATGAAGAACTCATAAAACATTTCCGACAGAAGACAAGACTTCACGTAACACTCCTCTGTGATCATCATCTTTTTGTTCACACAGCAGGATGGCAATACCTACATAAAAGCTCAAAGTACTTAATAAATGGACAAGTACAGATAAAAGCCTTTTTCAGTTGCTCCTCCCCAGCCCTCCATTACTCATGAGAATTGTCAATAAAATGTTTAATCAATGAAACAGAAAGAGAGGAACTTGAAGGAAACTCATGAGTTACCAAATCCACTTCCTGCTCTAACTGGTCCCACGCCATCCCCTGCAGAGCACATAACCACTTCTATAATGGTCTTGAGCTATCAGAAAGCAGCCAGGTTTCTGCTAAGTCGTGCCAGAAGTCTCCTTTGTAAGTGTGGCTCCCTTTAAATGATCAGGCCTACACAGTTTCTTGGCACACAGTTCGATAAGGAAAAAAACATACCAGATCTAACTCAAGCTACATCAAAAATATGCAACATATGTGACTTATACTGGATAAAAGGGAACACAGTGCAAAGCCAAGCAGGTATTAAGGACAATAACTTGACTCACACTGTTTGAACAAAGAAATAAATCCACCCACCTCCTTCTTACCCTAACCAACCCGAGTAGGAGCACACAGGCTCCCGAATGACAGACAACGCAAACAAAGCTACAAGGTGGCAAAAGCTTTGTTTTTAGCCCAGCAAAACAGCTGTGGCATAATCCATATCAGCTACTGCAAGGATTTCCCTGGACTTGGCTTCAAACCTGACAGGACCTTGCTACTGCCAAGTCAACTGCAGGAATAATTACAGTGCAGAGAGTTTTTAAGTGATTGAGCCCAGACGTGTTATTTATCAAGCGGGTACATCCTAGGTGGACTCCATGGAGAAAACTTTTATCTTCTCCTATGGATATGCACATCCAGAGTCATATCTTATTTTTCAGTCTAAGTAAAATTTCCACCCCCACACGCAGATTACTACTAAGCACAGATGTGGAGCAAACTTTATTCCACTTAAATCCATCACCTGTTTTATCTCCTCCGCTGATTTTTCTTTCACCATCTCCACATTAAAAATCGAATCAAGTGTCTGCAAGAGAAAACATAAGGAATTTGGCATGATGACAGTTCTCTGATTCAAGTGAAAATCCAAAATACATGGATGCAATTACAGAGAACAAATTCAAACTAGAGGAACTTAATTCAATTTACAGTGTGACTTAGTCCTCTTAATTGCCAAAGAAACTAACAAATCATAAGCAGTAACACACTGAGAAGGGTATTAACACACTGAGGCAGGACAGAAGAGATTCTGTCAGCACACGGAATGCACTTAGCTCCAGTTGTGCAGATCTCTACTGAATCTGCAGGAGGAGTTGCAGCCTTTCACTTTCAGCCACCTCAGACACATGCTCTGTTGGCAGATTTACACAGAACATTTACCATGAGAATGTGAAAGAGAATAAAACCATTCTCTTGTCCCTCTGCTGGCTGACCTTTGGAAATATATTTACACGCTGTGAAGGCAGCTTAACCCTTTTCATTTATTACTGTGAGCATCCAGTACAGATGCCCTAACTAGGAGAACTTCCAGGGTGTTAGAGACAAAGGATGGGATCATAGAAAGCCAGAGTAATGGGAGTTTTAAGACTGAACACGATCCCCATAGTAAATTAAAATCTTATACTGAAATGCAGCATAAGGAACATTAGTTTTATGTCAGAAAGCTCTTAGCTGAAGCACTAGCAGCACCAATACAAGGTAATCTACATCCTTGATTTGCCAGCATGGCATCTCCTAGTTTCCCTTACCTTATCCTTAGTGAATCCTCCCTTTGATGTCTTTGTGCCCAAGCCTTCTGCCTAGAACAAAACATTCGCCTTTAGTTTTTTGCAGCTGATGCTTTACTACCATTTATTTGCCTTCCCTGCCCTGCATAATACGCCTGCCGACAAATGCTCCTGAGTAGGAGCTCAAGTTCACGATACTTTAAGATTCCTGCAGTGCATTTTTAACAAAATTCATGATTGGTTAGGAGAAGTAAATAAGATGATGAGTAACATACACAGATTCTGAATTTCAAGGCCAGAAAGGAAGAGTTATTAAATAATATTATTCAATATTATTCAAGTTTTCTTGCATTCCTTTAAAAATGGTAAATGTAAGATCATGTCACTCCATCTGGCCAAACTAATCTGGAATTAATTAAACACTTAACCAAGGCCTCAAGCACAGAATTAACAGTCTAACAAAATATCAAAATAATACACTGGAATACAGCACAATACTTTTAGCCACCAAGGAGTGAAATCCTGGGGCTCTTCACTAATGGGAACATTGTATGTTTGTAGCATTATGCTGATCCTATATACATGAAATTATAGCCTTTATGTATGTGAATTAGAAACAAAACTGGCCTTGCCTTCTCCTCCATGCATTTGATAAATTCTCCTTGCCTGGAAGAACCCACAGGCTGCTTTTTCACTTCATTTCTTTTTTCCATACGGGATTCAAATACATCTGGACTGGATCTAAATCAGAAAAGGGACTATTAACAGTACTGGGTGATTAACATAGTTTGGCCTTTTAAAATGTTTATCGTGGTACTAATTCATGTTCTCAACATAAAGTTTTCATTTCTTGTTAGCAAAACTATGTCTTATTAAGCTGATCACGTTGGGAGACGACCCTCTCCTTGACTTGGTGCCAACTATAGGTGAATTTTAAAGCAGTATTTTGCTTAAACTGATTAATTTCGCCCTGGAGGCACAAAGCTAAAAATGACCTCCCTCCTCCTAACAAACCTGGCANGGTCCCCCCACCTCAGCGCTCCGCCCGCCGCGCCGGCCCGGCCCCGCCGTTCCGTTCCTTTCCGTTCCGCCCCCAGAATGAAAGGGCAGGAGACACAGNCCAAAAAGCAGTCGAGTGTGTCCCCCGGCCACTCCTTCCCCTCAGGGCCCAGTCCCCGCGCACCTCCGCAGCTCCTGGATCTTGTGCCGGTACTTCCCGTAGAACGGGTTCTCCTCCAGCTCNTGGCAGAGCAAGGCCAGCACAGTGCGGCTCCATTCCCTGCCAAGGTCAGTAACTGAACTGAGAGTGGTCCCTACGGAGGGGGGGGGGGGTCACCCCAAAATCACAAATACAGCCCCAAAACAAACCCGAGAATCACGGCAGAGCAGCAGCTCTCAGCAGCACAGCGCCCGATTCCCACTACAGCCCAGACTGGTTGCACTCACCATGACATTCCTTCTGGTTTTAGGGATCAGTTTTACCCCAGGACTTGCCAACCCCAGGAGCACAAGTTGACCTCCAACAGGAGACCCTCCAGAAACTTGTGCTCTGCAGGCCTGAGCTACAGCAGAGAGCAGGGCGAGGCAAAAGGTATGTGGGTTTTATGCCCCCTGCCATCATCAGTGCAATAAAACCTCAGGGAGGCAGCCTGCCAACACCAGCACTGGGAAGCGCACGGGGTGGAGACCAGCAGCAGAGCGTAAGACACACAGCTGCCAGCTACCCTAGGCCAAACAAAAGCGACCATGGCACTTGGGGACAACCAGATTTCATTAAATTGATAGCACAAGTCCATCATACAATGGCAGCGACTACAGCAATTAGCAACTGACAATGCTTTTGACATGCAAATTAAGCAGCACCCCTGGACAGCCCTGCCCCAGTGCCAATTACTGACCAGCTCAGCTACTTGGACACGGGCAGAGGACATGGGTGGCTGGAGCGGCACACGCTGTCTGACAGCTTCACTACTGCTGTGGAAGAGTCTTCTAAAAGTAAAGCAGACTGTAACAAAACAAAACGCTAATAGATTCACGTGGGGATGCAACAATCCCTTAAATTTCAAGGTAAGTTAAATTCCATATAAATCAAACTTCCAAAAATATTTTGCAAACTCTGGCATATGGCTATGATACAGTATGTACAAATAAAATACCAGAATGGTTACATTTTATTGCTTTTTTTTTATTTATTTGGTTAAAGGAATTATACAGTAGCGTATAAAAAGGTGTGGGAAGCGGCAAGAAGCAAGTGTTGGCTTCTTGTCCTCTCAAAAGCCAAGGTTGGTTGGTTTTGTTTTGTTTTTAAGTACTATGTTTTCAAATGTCACATCAAAAGCATTTCCATATTGGGTCACGTCTGCATTACCCAAACAGGATAGAAGAGCAACAGTGAAAGAAGCCTAGGCAATGGGTAACAGCACTCCACTTTGTACATTCCTTCACTGATCCATACTTCTAGAATACAACTATTTGTAAAACATCCAGTCTAAAGTTATACGTAAGTCATCAATTATGAACTCACTTCCACAGAAGCTGACGTTTCAGTGAGGTGGGCAACTTCAATTCAGTAATCATGCAAAAAGCTCCCAAGAAGATCAGTGATATTTGTGAGAAAGATCACCTGACATGGCCCTGATCTAGTCTACAAAACAATCCCTTCGGTAAAAGTCTGTGTTCAAAAAGGTTATAAACACACTCTATGTGTTTAGATCCACTGGTATAAACAAACACTTAAGTTCCTTTCTAGTAAGGAAACCTCACTTACAAACCCTGTGTCTGTAGAGAACGCCAACTGCACACTCCTATCCTGCCTTTTGGATCCTGCTGTTGGCATGAACACAAAAAGTCAACATCCCAAGAAACCCTCATGTTCACATGAGGCAGAAAACAGCCCACAAGTCAAGTCTACTCTGGGCCTTCCCCACCAGCCCACACACCCAGTGACCAGGAGCTTTCCTTGGGACACTTCAGAGTGACCCAGACAACAATGGATGGAAGAAACCAGTAGCATCAGCAACCCTGTTCACAAGATCTCCAGTGACCAGGCAGTGACACCATCAGCACACCACTGATCGTTCCAGAGACATGAACTATTCGGGTGCTACTCAATAGGTTGTACTGTAGACTTTTACCTCTTAAGCATCTGTTAAAGTTATTCAATACTTTCAGGGTTTTTTTTTAAAAAAAACAGATAGGCTCATCTCACAAAATGTAACCTCGATGCAATACAGCAAAGCTACAAGTATGCTGAAGTGAAAACCCAAGCACCTGGCAGGTAATTGCTCCTATAGGCTCATGATATAAAAAACACTTTCAACTCTTCCCTCTAAAAATAAATCCTGTTATAGACGGACATGATCTCCTACTCCTGCTTTCCTCCGAGTCCAGACTCATTCATAGATATACTTAGTCAAAATCAGATATTTAGCTGAAGCTCTTAACCACCCCTTTTAGGCTCAGTCTCTCATTATAAACAGCTTACTACCAACACAGCCCCTGACACAAACTTCCCCTTAAATATGCATAATTTATTCTACCTCAAATATTTACAAGCAGAGGAAGCCCATCTTTACAAGACAGATTTCCTTCTGCTCTACATAAAGTGCAGCTCCCTAATTTAAGGCAAATTTCAGTGAAATATAAAATAAAGAGTTTTATTTTAGTATGTACACATTTTAAATTAAAAACAAGAACTCTGTTGGAAAGAATGAGAGGAAAATGGTTTCCAACTTTGGGAATTTTCCAGATTTTAAACACAGTCCCAATATTATGTCCTATTGACATACAGATTTGTAATTTTTATTATTTGTAATTTATATGCAAATGAAAGAGAGGTGGCAATGTGTACAGTAATTTAGCGCCAAAGATCAGTAAAACACTGGGAAAGTGCAGACGTAGTTTTTCATGTCCCGTAGTCTCCTTTAGCTACAGTAGCATCCATCGATATCACATTCCTAAATATATATCCTAGACACCTAATGCTAATCTCAGTTCTTGCAAGGAGAATTTCTCATCTCCATCTGTGTCAAATTTCTTAAAGCTCTGTGACTCTTGGGCTGTAGAGCCAGTCAGTCTTTGAAGATCTTCAGATGATAGTTTTCCATCAGCAGCTTCAGTTGCTTTTTCAAACAAATTCTGAAGATCTGCAAAGAGAACAAGGATTGAAAAGTAGGTCCTTTAAGTACACAGGAATATCCTATAAGCTGCTCTCCCACTTTTACTGCACTATGTCTTACTACTTAGCAATTAAATAAAGGATCCTCAAGTACGTACTTTGCCTTCTGCATTGTTGCAAGCTGTCAGTAACAGTTTAGGAGAAAAAAAAAAAGCACATTTCTGGATTAAATTACATTAAAACTGAAAAAAAGTAATCCCTATTTCTGGCCACAAGTAACAGTCCATTCAACAGCCACTAACTGCATACAGATGCAGTTACCCTCCACAAAAGCAGGCTCTGAGTGACTGTTGCTATACCAACAGCACAGATGATATAAAGGGAAAAGGCTCCATTCACTTCCTGATGCAAAGCATTGCCCTTTCAGTAGCTCAAGAGACTGAACAGCAAGATCCAGAAACCATTCATTTCACAGGCAGGGTTCTCTCAAAAAAAAACCAACCAAACAAAAAAAAAACCACCAAAAAAAAACCCCACACCAAAAAAAAAAACCAACCCAAAACACAAACACACACACTCACATCTTCCTTTTCCTTCAGCACCCTAGTTCTGCCCTTGATTTTTCTCCCAGTCTCCGGGGCACTTGGTAAAATACTTTGGCACTCAAAACAATTATAATTCACTTACAATCCACACTCCTGTTTAAATCCCAGTTTCTTTTCTTTTACATGCTAGCTATTCTTTTAATGATTTTTTTTTTTTTTAAAGTCCGTAGTTCTCAAGCTTTTAAAATTCATCTCACTTCTCCCAGAATGCCCAGACCCACTACCATAATTCCAGTTATACTTATGTCCTAAACATTTACATGAAATATTCATAAAAAGAACAGGTCAGTCCAGAAAGGACATACCTTTGATGCTGGAAATTCCTGGTAAGGACAGATGTCTCAGCTGTCTGTTACTCTCTGTGTCGTCATCAGCTGACCTTGAAGTCAGCTTTGAAAGGTCTGTAGGCTTTACTGTAGTACTCGGACTACTTTCAACTGTTCCAAAACAACTTCTATTAGTCTTACTAATTCCACAGGATTACAGTTAGCAGAGACAAACAAAAAAAAAAACCCTGAGAAAACTAAATGTTTTTGTTTTGTTTTTTTTAAAAAAATCACAGATGCTGTATGGGATAAGAATGCTGCAAAATTGTTTCAGAATACAGCGGTCTTGTCCCCTTTTACCAGTAACTGGAAGAACAGAAGGACGGAAACTTTTTTTTTGGACAGTTACATGGCTTTAATCTTCCATGCTGTACTAGGATATGGATCTTTGTAAACCCCATACAAAGAATGACTTGGAAGTGCTTTCCACTTCCCAGTTGGAAAGGGCGGAACAAGCTTTATTAAGTTAATTACATCCGCCCACCTGGGTTGTCTTCACCTTGTCAATGCAGGTACCTCTCTTCTCCACTCAACTTCCAAGCTGTTGCTTAGCAAATTAACAACAAGCACAGCTCTACTGTAAAGGAGTAATTCAAAACTTATCTTCATTACCACCGGAGTGTGTACAGCAAAAGTGTAGAGCTGAGCCAGCTCAGCAGGCACAGACCTTTCCCCTATGTCAGATTTTGAAAACGCTAAAGTAGACATTACCGAGTATAAATTTCTACAGGTTAATCACTGTTAGCTGAAATCACTACAAACTGAAATAATCTTCACCAAAACCTTATGGAATAGTCTAAATTATCCACATTCATTCGTTATACTTTGAATTACACAGGGAATCTTCAGGTTTATGGATTCTTATTATACAATAGTCTTACCATTCTTTGATGTCTCAATGGGTCTGTCACTGTCTGGCTTGCCTGTGAGAGCACTGATGATCTGAAGCTTCTCTCTTAGGTTTAGTACCTGAGAATCTCTAGTTTCTGTTTCCTGCATGTGTGGAAAAAAATTTTCTTAAAAAGCACCCCTTTAGTAGATGGAGAAGATCAGGAAACGAAGTAACTTAATATATGTATTTACTTTTAAGTGACTTGGAGGTCTACAGGTTGATCAAGTTTAAAACAATGAACATGATTTTTAAAAAAAAGTTCTATGGAAACATGTATAGAATAAATTCACATGGTCTGTAAAAAAAGAAAAACAACAGAAGCAGTACCTGAAACTAAAAAGTAGGCAGCTATTTTGCAGACACTGATGTCAAAAGAATCTGACATTTAATTTCCATATTTCTTACATAAATGAGAAAAATTCTGAAAAACTGTAATATAAACCAGTCGAATACACTTGGAGCCAACATTTATACGTTATTTGAATTGCATAATTGTTTCAAGTGTTTGTCTGCAGTATGAACTACCGTAGTGCAGGAGTCGCTATATTTCTGCCAAAGTAAAACCACCACATTTTTAGAGTCTGGAGCTCTTTTTATGAGTAGGTTCCAGATGACAAGTTGAGTTCACATCAATCCAAGCCTAGAACTGACAGTGTGGCCAGTCCACTCATCTGCCTTCTTTCCAGAAGACGGAAACTAAACCTCAGCAGTGCTGCCTCTTGGCTATTCAGTCTGTTCAACCTGATTACAGCCACTTACCAGATCATTACTGAGAGGTGGCTTTTACCAATTCCTAGACTCCACTAGTGCAAATCATGTCTAAGACAATCAAAGAAAGTTTTAAAAACTGGATAAATGCTGTAGCCCCATGTGCAGTGTGAACCCACAAGAGCTGAGCTAGCTTTGCTAGCAGCATGGCAATGGGTACTCAAACAAGCTGGCTGCCAGAGTTTCCTGCTCCACTGGACCATGGTCTGAACCTCCCAAGATTCTTTCAGCTGCACAGAAGGATATTGCAGCAGCTCTACTGTGTTACCCCATACGTAGTCAGAAGGGTAAACTTTAAATATGACAACTTTTCTTCCATCCTAATTGACCTCCTGCCACAAAAATGGGGTGGATAAGCTCTCCTTCTACTCTGGACTTTTAAAAGAAAGTTGATCAGATTAGCCTGCTTACAGATCTTTCCTCAGTTAAGTCTCATTCAAAGCATGGTTATGAAGACAATTACATGCTCTACTAATCCAGTGTAATTTGTGTTTCCTTACTTTACCTTCAATTCTTTATTTGAAAGCGTTTCATTATCTAGTTGATCATCATTTTCCACTTTTAGAGAGGTAGTTGCATCACTTCCCTACAAAAAACAATGGAGGAGAGACAAGTTTATTCATACGCTTATTATTTTCTACAATAGAGTTTCTCTCCTTCACATTTGGTAGGCGTGAAGTCGGAAAAAACCCAGAACAAATACATGCTAGAATAAACATGAAGACAGCGGGTTACGTAATTCACCACAGCAAAGCCAACATGCTCCTTATTGCTAAACACACAGAACACGCTTTAGAGATGGGCCCGGTATGGCACACAGAAAGCACTGGAAGGATTTATGAACTTCTTCTTATTAGCAGCATTTCAGCTCTGCTGAACAACCCAGGGGCCCACCTAGCTCCTTACTGGTCTTAACCAATCCATGTCAGAGTGCCCTCCTAAAATAGTTAGAGATGTTTGTGAATCTTGTCCCATTAAGATGAGATATTTAAGACTTGGGTCTTAAATATCACAGCATTTTGGACAGTCTT
This sequence comes from Baryphthengus martii, assembly GCA_013396935.1. NCBI lineage: Eukaryota > Metazoa > Chordata > Aves > Coraciiformes > Momotidae > Baryphthengus > Baryphthengus martii. The sequence continues at coordinate 604,313 of VWZK01012106.1, forward strand.
CTGTGGATTCTGCAGGGAAGAAATGACTACTTCAGAGATACTCTTAACATTGGTTATCTGTTCAGAAATATGGAATGACTTCCAGCCTTTTGTAATTAAATCCTAACGTCTCAAGTTTCATTCTGAAATTTTCTTCGGTTAGGTTTGAGAAGCTCTATCTGTAGTTTATAGAAAGTAGAGAAAATACTAGCCTGAGTAAACATCCCTAGTCACCAAATACTTACCGCACTGGTAGACAAGTTCTCTCTTTTGTCCAGATTATTCCCAGCAAAGGGAGAGTTTTCTAACAGCGTAACCCTCCGGCTAAGGTTACCAACGGCTGAATCCACATTTAGAAGCTTGATGTCATTCAACTTCTGGTACATCACTACAGTATTATTTAGCTCCTCCAAAGCTGTATGCAGCGACTGGCTTTCCTGAAACATAAACCCAGCACATGTCAGTTTACTCAACCTCTGCAGCACTCTTGCTGCTGACAACATGGTGACTGACCCACTTTAACTGGGCAGACTTCAGACTGGCTCTCTATCAACACTGCTGAAAACATCCAACTGGAAGTTTCCAGAAAGTTATTCCAGCTTTCAAAGTTTGAAATAGATTCTTCCTCAGGGCTAACCTCTTTGTTGCTAATGTAATCACTTCAGCTGTGCCAGCAAACACAGAAAGCCATTCATCTAATTTTCCAGGGCAATCTTAGTAACCATACCAACTATTTTCCCCAAAAAAACATGTACTAGGCATATTTATATACAAGACTAATTTTTGATGAAGACATCAACTGCATTAAGTGTAAATAAATGCAGTCGTTTGGCTAAACATCCACATATTATCCTTTTTTTTTTTTGGTCACTGAATCTCTGCTTTCCACACCTTATTACAGTGAGAGTGACTCAACACACGCCACTCCCAAATTTGCTCAGATTAGCAAGTACGTGCCATAAAAACCATTCCATAAAAGCCTTTAACTCATTTCCATTTACATGAGCAAAGTACACCTATAATTTGCTGGATAGTCATTTCAGTCTTTTTACTCCTCACTCAGAACACAAAAAAATACTCTCAGAGCAGGGTACTTTCCTGTTTGCACACACAGAGGAACAAAATACAGCAAAATTATCTTATATTTTGTTTTGAAGGATGCTATCTGTATTGTCTTGATAAAAGCCATACTCTTTTTGTACACTGTGTGCACTGCAAAACCCAAAGTTACGTATCAGCAATACTTGTACCAACATTCCTTACGCAAGAGAGAAAAATACCTTTTTGCAATTTTCTGTCTCATTTCCCTCAGTCCTTGGTGCAACAGTGGAGGGAAGTGAAGGTATCTGCTTTAATTCCTTCTAAGGAAAGAGGTAGAAAATGATGTTACTAAATGTCTGTGAAAAAAATGCTAAGCTTTTAACAACTGGCAGGCTGTAGCTGAGAATGTTTTGCTACAATTACAGACTCTGACGTCTGTTGTGCGTGTAGGATTTTAACTAGGCTGATACAGAGTTTTCTCCTTCAAATACATAAGGTCCAAATTTATTTTAACTATACCCTCCTAATTAGCTCATCTCCCTTCAGTGAAGTATTAGGATACACATTTCAGTGCTACCATACACACTGCCATATCTGCAACGTTTTTGTACCACCCACCAACTGAATCCAGCTTTATCACGTGTCTAATTTCAATTAAATCTGCAAGTATTCTTATTAAAGTAATGCTGTATTGCAGTTTAGCTGAAGAAAAACACCCTTAATTATTGGTTCAGTTTATTAACCTCGTGAGAAGTCAGTATAAATACAGTGAGTAGTTTCTAGTAAAGATGAACAGTAATTTCACCCTTACATGCATCCTGAATTCAACCAACAAACCATCTCAACATTTTTATCATCCTCAATCCCAAAGCAGCTCAGTTGTCACAAGCAACACACAGAAACAGATTGTCAAAGCTCCACACCTGTGTAGTAGGAAGCCAAAAGTCTGCGGAATAAGTAGTGCAGCAGGGACCAACAGTTCTGTCTCCAGAGAAATACCTATTTGGTACTATATAGAGGATGCCAAGCAGGCATTTGAAGACCAGCCTATTAATGTACCAACCAGCACCTACTGAAACTGCAGAAGTATTCTGAAAGCACAAGGCTGAACTCCACAGAGCTCTTACGCTTGCTTCATCTTAGACAGGCAACCATTAAAACACAATATTAAATCAGTGCATTTTCTTACCACATCATTCTGAAGTGTTTCTATGGATTTCTTGTATTCTTCAATAGCTGTCTGTATATTTTCAACATCGTGAGAAACACTGGTAAGCGTGCTACCTATGTTTGCTACAGTCTGAAATAGAGAAGATGACAAAAATCTCAGCTTCCCTCAAACTGCATTGCCCCAAAGTTCCAAGCTGCAGAGCACAACGTTTTGCTAGTGAAGCAGCAAGCAGGCTGCCACAAAAATATGCACATGAATTTGAAGTCTTTGGAACTTTCCTTGCAGACAAAACTGCAGATTATACCCATCACATCATGAGAGCTTAAGCTAGACAAACAACATTATGGGTTTGCTACTCCCACTCCCAAAACAAATGTTCTGGCATTAATTTAAAAAAAAAAATCCTCATATGAAGACATCTTATCTTCTGTCCACATGGAGTATTTGCATTGAACATCACTGCTTTCTCCTGCCTTAATTGTCTTTCAGGGCTACCCATCAGACACATCATACACCACTGCAAGACGAGCCTGGATTCCGATACAGGCCAGGATGCTGTTGGTCTTGGCCACTTGGGCAGACAGCTCACTCACGTTCAGCTGGCTGTCAACCAACACCACCAAGTCCTTTTCCACCAGGCAGCTTTCTGGCCACTCTTGCCCAAGCCTGTAGCATTGCAGGGGGTTGTTGTGACCCACATGCGGGACCCAGCCCTTGTTGAACCCCATAGCATCGGCCTTGGCCCATCAATCCAGCCTGTCCAGATCCCTCGGCAGAGTTTTCCTCACCTCAAGCAGATCAACACTCCCACCCAAACTGGCATCACCTGCAAACATAGAGAATGCCCTCAATCCCCTCATCCAGATCATTGATAAAGACATTAAACTGAACTGGCCCCAATACTGAGCCCTGGGGAATACCAACTGTGACCAGTCACCAACTGGATTTAACTCCAGTCACCACAACTTTTTGGGCTTGGCCATTCACTCAGTTTTTTCACCCAGCGAAGAGGAGGCCCATCCAGGTCACAAGCAGTCAAGTTTCTCCAGGCGAATGCAGTGGGAAACAGTGTCAAAGGCTTTACTAAAGTCTAGGTAGACAACATCCACAGCCTTTCCCTCATCCACTGAGCAGGTCACCTTGTCATGGAAGGAGGTTAGGCTAGTCCAGCAGGACCTGCCTTTCATAAAACTGGGCCCAATTGCTTGCTTGTCCTGTGCATGTCACATGATGGCACTCAATATGATCGGCTCCATAACCTTCCCTGGCACTAAGGTCTGAGTGACAGGCCTGTAATTCCTTCCTCTGATTCTCCTCCTGGCCCTCTTTGCAGATGGGTGTCAAATTTGCTAACCTCAAGTCAACTGGGACCTCTCTGGTCAGCTGATAGATGATTTCTTCCAGGAAAGGCAGGTAATTCCAAGGACAGATGGATGCAATGGACAGGAAATTTTTCACCAGGGCTACCAAACGCCAGGCCACCCACCTACACCCACTGAAGTTCTCCTGTGTGACAGGAGTTTGTGCAGCATGCATGCAGAGGTCAAAAAGAAGTACAAGTCTTGAAAACTACTGCTTTTCAATTAACATGACACTTACAAATCATTAAAAATACTGTATTTAAACACCTTGCAATATATCTTCTGGAAGGATTCCAGCTCTGGTTTTATTATATTAACCTTCCAAAATACAAATGCAAGAAAGATGGCATCAAGAAAGCACTGGAAACAGATGCCACATCTAACACCTCACTTAGACTCAACAGCAGAGACCCAAAAGTTCCCAAGATCTTCAATTTTCACAAAACGTGACCAAGGACAGACTTATTTCAACATACAAAAAGCCTTCTTGTTCAGCAGGTTGCTGCATGCTGAAGAAACCCTAACACTTTGCCCTGACAGTACTGAAGGCAGTAAGGTAACAACAAGGTTTTTCTATATGATATATATAAAAATAACGTAGGTGCAGGTTCCAGACTAGGTACTGCCTTAAGACGTACTTCTGATGTGATGGAGTGAAAACACAGCATGCTCAAAACAGCAAATTAGGAGCTTAGGCAATAGCTTTGTACTCCTCCCAGACAAAGAAATCCAAGCCTCCCGATCAGCCAAACCACACTAATTGCTTTGCATATGACTAGTTTGCTGATTATACATTAATTCCGCAGGGGCAGGAAATGAGAAGTGGAAACCCATAAAAGCCACAAAGACTGGATGGGCATTAGGTGTTAGCCCAATGGGAATGTTTATTGCTAAATAAACAGAACTGATGTGGAAGAGCGTGGGAAGTTTCAGTGAGCCGTTCTTTTTACCAAAATAAAGAGGACAGGTTTTTTGATGAAGAATGCTCAGCTACGGCACGCGGTAGGACACTGCACTAACGAGTCGCTTTACAAGTAAGCTTGTGTCACCCAGAAGGGCCCATCTTTCAAGGGAGTGTAAGAAAGCACAGCAAAACATGAACTGCACTGGGCTGGCGTGTACCAAACACCAAGAAAACTCCCAGGCTAATCTTCCAGGCCCACTACTCCCAAGTTAGACCCCTACCTACCTCACAACTGTAAACACTGAGCCAGATGTAGAATTATATATGGCTCAAGATGAGAAAGTTTTCCAGAAAGCAATTAATTTTCTTCTCCAGTTAAAACAGCTAAACAAATCACCTATTTCCAAGCAGGAGTTGTAAAGCCACAGACAGACTTTTTGCAAGTGTCTTAACCAATATTCAGATCACCAACCTGAAGAAAAGCAGCCAGGAAGATCAGCTCCAAGGTAAAGAAGTGACAACATAATATAGACAAATGCATCTCCAGAAAGGGACAAAACCTTTAAACTTTTTACTTTCCCTGTTATCATAGGACCATACAATATCAAGTACATGCAGTCCAATTTAAAAATGAGAGAAGCAACTATTCCTCACATGCAGCAATTCAGGTAACTCTTGTTGTCGCTGCTGTCCCCAAGGGCCCAGCTGCATCTTAGCATCACAGAAGGCATTAACCATACCACATTCACAGTACTTGCCTTCTGAAGTTTCTCTACTGTAAGAGGAAGAGAAATCAGATCTGAAGCAGACTTTATGTTGTTTTTGAGATGATTTACTGTTGAAGTCAAGAGCGATATCTAAAAATAAAGAGGAATATTTAGAATTAGTCAACATAAACCCAACTCGGATCTTCCCCAGTACTAGTGACTTAATACGCAACATTAAAACATAAGGCAAGACAAAATTATCCATGTACACACATACAAAACACCCCTGTCTATAGGTTAGAAATCCTGCCTAGGTTACATCAAAAATATTCTGCCTCTTGGAACAGAAGCAAGATATTTTATTTTTTTTTCTACAAAAACTGAATGAAAGCCGTAGAAGCCTGTTCTTTCCAATAAGGCTCCCTCTGTCCATTTTACATTCATCCTCTTAGAGAGGCTGCTGCCCAAGAAAGATTTTAAAAATTGTGCAAGAAGCACTTAGGTAGAGGAAACAGTCATCTCCTTTCTGTATTTAGCAATCAAAGCTGCCTGGCAGATGCCAGTGAAGCCACACAACTTCTCTAGCTGAGTGGTGGGCAAAGCTGCACCTATCCCTCACACCTTCTGCTCTGAAGTGGAACACCAACAATCTAGGGTCAGCAGGTTAGCTCAGTTTGACAGCTGTTTGACCCAGCCAGCAAGTTACTCAATGGGTCTTCAAGATCCATTCCAATTGAGAGGTTGTCAAGCATATTAAATACGAGTACCCACTAGTTATTAATTGCTAACGCTATCACATTATTTGTGGCCATCAGTAGTCAAAACAAATAAAAATAATTTCTTCTCACGTTTGACAACATAAAAGCAGAGCGGATAAAAGCCTTTTGGTTAAAAAAAAGTTCTTTTGCAAGCTGAGGAAATGGGCAAGATCCTAATGTTACATTAGGCCAACACTGATCAGCAGGCCTGCAGAGTCTCTGCTTCCACAGCTGAGAATATTGGCTGAAGTAATTCCCAGCACCACATTCCAACAATTTATTAAAAAAATAAATAAATCGGGAACTAAATTTTGATCCCCAGAAGAGCTGGCTCAGACTGTAACCAGACCCTGAAATAACTTGAGGGCCTGCAAGAGCCATGTGGAAGTACCTTTAACATCACAATAGTGTTTCAAAAGTCAAGTGAAGCACCTAAAGACCTGTGGATGATGCATACTGTCAGGGGCCAAAGAAAGCAAGTCAAATTTTCAAATAGATTTATGCGCCCCGTTAAGCACTTAACCACTGCACAGGACTGAAGAAAATCCAACCTGAGCAGACACACCTCAGTACTCATGAAAATTAAACTCAAAGCACCAGTGTGCAGGAGGGTTCCCCGCAGGCACCTTTTCATACCAACTGTGAGCAGCTTTGAACCTTTACCCTCCAAGGCAAGAATTTTAATAAGAGCCTTGCTGGATGCTTTGTTTAAAGCAGCTTTCTGTTAAGTGGCTTAGTTCTAGCCACGTAAACAGAGCTAAGATTTACACCAGCTCAGATTCCAAGTGTCTATTAGTAGATTTTACATTCACAAGACACCAGCATTTCATTTGTAGCAACAGGAGCTTGCACAGATTCAGGCAGCTCTTTTCCACACTTAACGAAACCTTTACAGACAATCTCAGAAATCTGAAATGTCAAATCTCTCATCAGAAACATCACAATTATCTGGCAGGTAAATTAAGAACCGCACAGTTCTCACGTCCTTTTAAGGTCTGCCTGAAGTCTTTCCATCAGTTGTATAATTTCTCATATTTGTGACCTGTCTCCAGTCCAACTGGATGCTCAAACTTTTTTTTGCTTCTTTAATGTGGCTTATACTCCACTTTAAAAATAAAAATTTTGCATATGGTCACAGAAGTCCTTAGATAAAAGCTCAGCACTGCCCTGGAAATTAATTTCTGTAAAAATAAATTTGAATGGAATATTTTATTATTTTTCAAAACCAAGCACTGATGCCTCTCACCTGTTTATTGATCTCTGTGATATTTATCCAGATTTTATTTAGCCCCAATTCTCCAGTTTCAATTTGTTCTAGTTGCTTTTGCTTCTCCAACAAATCTTCATTCAGTTTAGGAATTTCTTGGAATGATGTCTTTTGATTAGATTCCACTGAAGGAAAAAGAAAAATATAATTATATTTGTTTAAAAAGCCCCCAAAAGTCCAGCTAAACAACACTGAATAGCAGAAAACAAATTAAAGGCAGCAACATCCACAGCAGTGAAAGAATGCAGTAACCCCATCTACATATGGCTTTACTGCCAATTCAGAATTAAGTCTTTGTTCAGAATGGCAGCTCTTTAAGAGTACTAATGTCTGCAGAGAGAATCCAGAGAGACCATACTAAATTTAACACTTTGCGATAGTACTGTCATTCTGGCAAGGCTCAGCAGGTCTTTATTTAGTGCAGTTACTCTGCGTTACTTTCACAGAGGATCAGGAAATAGTAATGGGACTGAGAGTAAGAACTGGCAACGGTACCAGCGCAAAGGAGACACGTGAAATGAAGCTCAGTGCCCCTTCTCAAGCCTGCAGAGGGGCTGCTGATCAGGAAGGGAATTCCAAAGAGATTAAGGTGATTACAGTTGTTCTGTGTGACAGAGAGACAGCTGAAGAAAATGTATAACCTTACAGGCAAACATCTGGTGTTAAATCGGTAAACAAGGTCCTTAAAAACAAAGTCAGCTATTACTGCAACTAGTACTGTAGGAAGGGCAAAATATGTAACTCCAATCAATCCAAGGGAGCCTCAGAAATGCAGCTCTACCAGGTTGGCAGTGACTAAGCTGTTTAGCTGCAAGGGCTATTAGGCAATCCTACATCCCCGGGTCTGAGAAACAAATAAGCAAAGGTTTTGAGATGGAGATGACAGAGTTCTCCAAAACCTGCACCTCCACCCTGTAACTGGAATGCTCCACAGCAAACTGTCATTGTTCAGATCAGAGTGCCAAGGGCAATGAGTGGGACCCAGAACTAACTCCCACGTGTGACCCATCTGGTCAAAAAGGGAAGCCTTCACAAGTGCTTCATGCCTGTGGAGCGGATGCTCAAATACACACAACAGAAGAGCCCTGCATCTTCAAAAACCCACTTTTCTTGAAGCAAGTCCTAGAAGCCCTTGCTGGGTACAGAGTAATCTGCGTTGATCACCCAAGATCCAAATAACACTTCTGGTTAAGACCTTGAAAGGTGTATTTTAGTCAAAACAGACTGAGAGCTAATTGTGTGTTTGACACAAGCAGTTTGCACTGAACCTGGTGCTTCAGAGGCTCCTGTAGACAATTATTTTCTGTTTTGCCACTCTCCTTACGTGAGTCTGTCTGAAAAAAAAAAAAAGTTGTCTGCTTCTGTGTTAGTTTTAATGCTATGCCTCACTGTGAGACTCCCATCCAGCTTCCGGGCGTGCTATGACAGTGGCACGGAAATCTGAGATTATTTTATCACTAGAGGAAGTATTAAATGCACAGTTTTTCTCTCAGAACTATTAGGAGAACACAAGCACATCTGTAACAGCCGGGCAGTAAGCTCCAACAGAACAAATGCTTTAACAAAGAGCTCTGTGTAGAACAGGAAAGATGAAATTTACCTACACCATAGCCAACAAATGTTGTCATTGTGCAAAATTTTCCTCTCAATACTTAGACCAGCCCATGAAGAGCAGCAGTCAGCTTACCCAGAGTCAGAAACAGAGGCTGCTGAGCTGTTTGGAATGCTCACAGCAGCCTCTAACTGAGGCCATCCTCCAGAATTGGTGGATGCCAGTTATAGCTACCACCAACAGCAAAGAATTTCTACTACATGTATTTTCTCAATACCTCTTTTGCACTCTGCTTAGCCCCAGCCCTAGAAGCCTCCTAATTGTTTAATTAGAATTTGAATTTCACCAGCCTTATTTTTTAAGGTCATCTTCAAAAACTCTAAGATGAAGACCAAAGCTATGGGACAAAACCTGCTGTCAACAGCAGTGCTCATCAGGCAAAACATAACTACCTGGTTTTCCTGAAGCAGCTGGAGACTACCTGAATGATTAAGCTTCATAGTCTCCTGCTCCATTCACACAGCTCCTCAGATTATTCTTGCCTCTTTCAATATATAGGATTTTGAACACTACTAAAATAAGACACCAAAACATGTCTTGTGTCCAGAGGTGAGGTACAGAGAACCGAGAGCACACATTACAAGCAAGTCTCACCATTTGTTATACCTCAGCACTACACAAATTATAATATTGAAATCTTACATGGATGAGGAAAACCTGAGACCTACAAGCAAAATGCTTCACGTTAACTCCACACTTCAAAGTATTAAAGATGATGTAACTTCACACCATACGCAACACAACGTAAGAGGCTGAACAAGAATGAAGTCAGCACAAGCAAGATAAATATTCAGAGAACACAAAGAAAAACATAATAACAAAGCAATGTTCGAACTGCAGTAATGCCATAGGAAGTATTAGAAGTTTTCAGAAGAGATCAAGGCAAAAACATTGTTTCCAGTTCATGATTTTTTAAGGGATGCATCAAAATCCCCTGCACTGCTTTTTCAGGTCTGGTCAGATTTTTTTTTTTTCTGTTTAAATAGGGGCTTCCTTTGGAAGACAGCACTCCCAATACCAAAGTCAGGAATTTTAGAAACGTACGTACAACCAACTACAGGCCCACCTAGTCCAGTGTCCCTGTTCCTCAGAAGAAACAGAGCAGGCAAGAATATGTAATATTCAAATAGATTCGCCCAGCCTCCAAGTATTTTTGGCTCAGAGGACTCCTCAACTCAAGGACAGTTTGTCTCCTTAGTACTTTCAGACTTTGAATAAGCAGGTAGGAGACGAAGTTCTTCATACCACCCAAAGTAAATGTGAAATAGTGTAGCTATGTTTACACTTACTAGTTCGAAATTTCTCCTTTATTGCATCCAGATCCTCCTTGAGAGCCACCTGCATCCAGACTAAGCCAACACAGGCTACTACACAGGCAGCAAGAATGACAAATGCACATAACGGGTAACAGAATTTGCAGCATCGTAGGTAGTCCCCCCTGCATAAAACAGAATTAACTGATAGCATATATTCAACAGGACTTAGAAAAGTTTTATTTTAAATACTCTTCTATCAAAGAAAGAGACAGCTCCAGAGCAGCACACGTTTTGGCTGACAAGAGCTAACAAATAGCTTTTCCAAGAATAAATAAGACTATACAGTGAGATCAGGGCTATTACTCCCTATTCATTTTTTCCTCGGGAGGCACATGAAGCACATTGCTGAGCAGCTGTCATGTTTCCCTTACTAAAACTTCCAAGCGGGAAGTTATGCTCACCTAAACTTACATTAGGAATATCTGCTTGATAGCTTGGAAAGCAGGCTTCAAGAATGGGTATTATCATCATGTTATGACAAATACTTTTAGATTATACTAAACCGTGAAAGCCTCAGTTTCTCTGCAACTTGCCTACTTTGAGCTATTGTTCAAGGCCTATTAACAATGATGCTGCTTAACTGAGAAGTTCACTTATTGGCAAAAGCGCATCATGTCTACAAGATAAGCAGCGCTATGCCAGGTCAAAGATCCAGCACTGTGGTCCTGCCGAACACACAGGGATAACTGTGCTCAACACTCCAAGCAACTGACCCCGAGCTGCCCAAACGATTTCAGGTGTGGTGAGCGGAGAATAGAAAAAACAAGAAACAAAAACGAGAGGATGGTTCAGATCTCTCTCTACCCCGCGCCAGGCGACCTGTTGGGCCAGACACACTCAGTGCAGCTCCAGGTCTTTCCTGACGGCCCCCAACGTCCCCCAACCCCTCTCTCCCCAGCTGCGAAGCTGATCCGCTGAAAGCAACGCAGCGCCTCCAGCTCGGCTCCGGAGCCGGGTGCCGCGGCAAGGCCGGTGCCCGCAGCCGGGGACAGAGCCCCAAGTGCGATTAGGACAGCGCCGGGAACTCGGCGGCAGCCCCGGAGACTCACTTGCCGCAGCGTCCCTGCACCCCCGCGAACTCGTCCTCCTCGGAGCTGGACTCGGAGTCGGAGGCGGGC
>VWZK01012108.1:0-20443 GCA_013396935.1 Baryphthengus martii
CCCTAACATTCTGTGTTTCTGTGATCAAGCCCAACCATCAACCCACCATTATTAGGACCACTAAACCATGTCCAAAAGTGTCACATATATACATTTTTTTGAATGCCTCCAGGGATGGTGACTCCATCCCCTCCCTGGGCAGCCTGTTCCAAGTCCTCACTTCTCTTCCAGTAGAGAAATTTGTCCTTACGTCTAATCTAAACCTCCCCTGGTAAAGCTTCAGGCCATTTCCTCGCATCTTATTGCTTGTTACTTGGGAGAGGAGACCAACCCCCACCTCACCTCAAACCTCCTTTCAGGGAGCTGTCGAGAGCAAGAAGGTCTCCCCTCAGCCTCCTCTTCTCCAGACTAAACCAGCCCAGCTCCCTCAGCCTCTCCTCACAAGACTTCTTCTCCAGACTCCTCACCAACTTCATTGTCCTTCTCTGGACCTGTTCCAGCCTCTCAATGTATTTCTTATAGTGTGGCTGCCAGAACAGAACTCAGTACTCAAGCTGTGACTTCACCAACACTGAGTACAGGGACATGATCGCTTCTGTACTCCAAAAAAAAAGCGAACAAATAAACTTCATGCCCCACAGTGTATAAATTCAGGTATGTAATTAATGTAGTGTCTGTTTCCTGAAAAAGACTCTATAATAAACTAGCACTTAATGCACTCTACCTGAGTAAATAGATTTACTTTGTAAGCTATCAGACTGAATATTACCTCATTTTAAGAGTCATTTTAAAGTCAACTCCGTTCATAGTGTCCTTTGTGTAAGGGATATCCCATCAAATAAACATTTAAATAGGGCTGAAGACATTTCTGCTGATCTGTTTGCCACACCTGTACAACTGAGAATGGCATACAGAGATTTATTAAGTTTTTGAGAGAGGTCAAAATGATTGGAAGAATTTTAAGTTCATAACATAATCAAAGGTGGAGAATGTTTCTCATAAGATTCTTTATGAGGTTTTCATAGAATCATAGAATGGCTTGAGTTGGAAGGAACCTTCAAGATCATCCAGTTCCAACTCCCTGCTGTGGGCAGGGACACCTCCCACTAGAGCAGGTTGCTCAGAGCCTCATCCAGCCTGGGCTTCAACACTTCCAGGGAGGAGGCTCCACAGCTTCTCTGGGCAACCCCTTCCAGGGTCTCACCACCCTCAGAGGAAAGAACTTCTTCCTAATGTCCAATCTGAATCTCCCCTGCTCTACTTTCAAACTATTGCCCCCTGTTCTATCACCACATAGAATTACTCACCACCACATCGGCTGTATTTCCCAATATTTTTGTAAAGAATAGTTGTTCCTATCACATGTCTTTCAACCATGAGTCATGTAGAGAAAAGCATTTGCAAAGATTTCTTGGGATCAAGAATCTCTTGATGATGTGTCCAAAACTATTTAAGACTTTAGTTAATTATTATTCATTTGGATTAGGCCTAAACAGCCAATGAACAATCTGCAAATGCAGACCTTTCTTTCCAAGTGTCGATCTGCTGGNGACTGCCCAGGGAGGTGGTGGAGTCGCCATCCCTGGAGGTGTTTAAGGAAAGATTGGATGTGGCACTTAGTGCCATGGTCTAGCTGGTGTTGTGGTGTTGGGTTCATAGGCTGGACTTGATGATCTCAGAGGTCTGTTCCAGCCTCAACAATTCTATGATTCTATGATTCTAAGCCTTACTTTAGATGCCACAGGGCTCTTGTGTGATACCTAAGGTTACCCTGCCTCCTCTTCTGACTGTTCTTTGTGCTCGTGTGTAGTAACAGGCGCTTGGTTTCTCCACAGGCTTACCATCAATGCTGAGTGCCAGCTACAGCTGCACAATTTCCCCATGGATGAACACTCATGTCCATTGATATTCTCCAGCTGTGAGTACTACTTGGATGCTTTATTGTTTAGATATGACCACTATGCAGAGGCATGAGTTTAATACTGGTTTCTATCAGGTTGTTCAACCGTTCCACAACAGTCATAGGAAGTTGAGGTTTGCTTAAATATTTAGAAAATTTTTGCTTTCCTCTCTAGCATTCCTCATGGATGGACTTATGCCATGAAGTCTTCTGTAGATTTACTCTGTTATTTTTGCCAGAATCAGTCTTTTTGGTTGATACTAGAGTCACACTTTCAGCAGGAGCAGGTATTCATGCCAGTCTGTGCTGTGTTAATCTATAAAATCATGTGACTTGCAACTGAGAATAGAAATTGGAGTTTTCTGGTGGAGGTGCACAGCTTGGGAATATGCTCAGGAATCTCCAAACATCTGAGTTTATAGCAAGTAGGTTGGTAATGCCTCTCTGTTCTGTAGTAAAAGTAAATGGTGTAACTACTGTAAATCTCATTTTCTTTTTATTGCTGTTTGCCAGGTAGTTTCAGTGTTGTATTATATGTAGTGTTGTTGGTATATTTAAAACCTACCTAATAGGGGGAAAAAAATGAGGTGGATGGAAAACAGAAATCAGGTGAGTTAATCTTGAGGTCCAATATTACTGTGAAGAAATGTTATCTTCATGCTGATTCATTTGAAAAAACCTTGAGACCTGTCTGCTCATGGGTACACGTGTACGGTTTTGTGATCCAAAGTCACACGATACAAATGTTTTACTAAGATTTTTAAAGGGTCTCTACAAAAGATTTCTCTTTTGATAAGCTCCCTAGACTCAGGATCTCTGTTCTCCAAAGCTGAATGGATAATATATTGTTTTGTCTCTCTATTTAGAAAATAGCATTTTCTCTTAAAAAGCGATAGAAAAATAACATTATTCAATCTCTTCATAATACATAGGCCTTTGAGATAGTAGGGTATTGATTTCCATTTATGAATAGTATACAAAGTGTGATCCTCAGAAACTAAATTTGAATTTCAGTTGATCTAGAGTGTATTACTCTTTTTTTTTTTTCTTTTTTTCCCCCAGGAAAATATTTTTTAAAAATCTGCCAGTGTAAACCTCTCCAATTTTCTTGAAATATTATCGTTATGTTGCCATTTTTTATGATCTTTTTATATAAAGCGAGCCTGAGCAAAACTACACGGTGGTGTCTTTAATTCTGATGTGTGGAATACATGCACACTCAGCTGAGCAAGAAGCAGATAGCTCCTGAAGAAGCTTTCCTGCAAATGAACAATTGTCACTGAACTATATGCACCTCAGCTATCTTTAGTTACTGCATAAAGCCTCTCTTACGACGTGGCAATCTGCTGTTGATTTGTTGAGGTGCTGGGAAAGGAGTGTGTGATCTTATAAATTGAATCCCAGTCCAGAGATACTAATTAAACCTACCACATAAATTTGATAGGTCCTGTGCCAGCAACATCCAAAGAGGGTGAACTCTAATAAACAGGGAAGTTGCTTCAAACCTTTCATTCGGTAATAGCCAGGCAGTGGCTGGATGCAAGTTTTTTTATTTAAAGACAGAATATCAGTGGAAACTTTAGAAGGCTTTNAATGCAAGTTGTCCTCTGTGTTTTTTTTATTTAAAGAGAGAATATCAGTGGAAACTTTAGAAGGCTTTGCTCCATGACAAATTTTCAAATACATCTAGGACAGGAAGGCTCTGAAGAGGGACCTGGACAGGTTGGGATTTGGGGTCCAGATCAATTGTACGTGGTTTAACAAGATCAAGTGATGGGTCCTGCACTTAGTTCACAACAACCCCAGGCAATGCTACAGGCTTGGGGAGGAGCGGCTGGAAAGCTACCTGGTAGAAAAGGACCTGGAGGTGCTGGTGGACACCTGATTGAACATGAGCCAGCGTATGCCCAGGTAGCCAAGAAGGCCAACACCATCTTGACCTGGATCAAAAACAGATTCTATCTTGATTTGCAGAGGTTCCTCTTAATTTAGATCTATGATGTCAAAGCCCTTCTACCCTTGAAAATATACATCTATTATAATCATACGTGTACTACCATCCATGGAGATGGAGATTCCATAGGATTAAGCAGAAGCTGGATGTGTTGCATTTTCTACGTGCATTCTTTGCAATTTCTTGCCAGATGGAAAAACCCGGGGAGGAATATTAAAACAATGTTTTATACTTTTGTCAACACTTGTGGTCATGTTGATAGCAAGAGTTTATTTCTTTAGGTTCATACTGAATTGCGTATTTTCCTTGAATGCTTTTATTACTACTGTTATCATAATAGTAGGACATCCCCTGCGTGATTTGTTTCATAACTCAGTAGTATTTTCAGTGTTTCATACTTTCATAGAAACCTCAAAATACGTGGCACTCAATGGGACTTATGAAGTGAATGACTAAGTGAATGCTTGAATGATTTATTACTGCCTGCTAAGACAAGTTTCTGAGGGGACGAGTTGATTACAGATTCCAAGATGTACGTCTTTGAAGAAAGTAGAAATGGTTGTAGAATTCACAGCACAGCTCCGCTCCCCTCTGCGTCCTGGAACACAGGCAAATCTTTTCAGTTTCCACTGTAGCCAAACACAAAAAGAACCCCACAGGTTTTAGAGAATATTCCCTGCATTTCTACACACACGTGAAGAAGGTTAATATTTGAATTTTCTTACTTTTTAAATACAAATTTCCCTGGCTGTTTCAGGAATATGAAATTAATCTCAAGTTATTTTCTGGAATATTTTCCTCTAGTGCTAACTAATTCCCACCTTAACCTTGCTGTTGCTCTGAGGACAGTGGTTGTTCCTTTGTTGGCAATACTGAGCTCCAGCTGGTCCAGTTGCCAGGATGAATAAGGAGAAACCAGCTACCTATAAGCAAGAGACCATCTTAGTGTGCCAACAGTGGTTACAAAAACCTACCTTCCTCTTGTTCAAGAACAGTTCCTGGAACTCCCTACTCTCTTAGATAGAAATACTGAAATAATTTGAAAGCTCTTCACTATCTATGCAAGTTCCTCAATTCCAATCCATGGCATGAATGTGTGTTCCGCTGTGACTTTGAAGAAGGAATCAATGCTGTGGCTCCATCCCAGCGTAGCAATCTTTGATAGATTTTACTCTATATGATCACATTTTCTTCATACGGTTTTAAACTACTATATGTTACTGCACAAAAATATTCTGTCAATACTGTTCATTTGGGTTAATTTCTCCTCTTGAGCCAAGGGAAGTTGCTGTGCTACTTTTGGTGCTCAAGTAGCATATTAAACTGTCTTGGTTATCTTTGTTCAGCACCGATTCAAGCATTGTGGAAATAATTTCAGGATTTTACCATAAAATATAGTTTATTTCGGTAGTTAGGATTCATTTAAGCATCGATAAAAAGAGGAGCTGTTCTGTTTGATGGACGATGTCAGCACAAGAATAAAGAAATAAGACACAGGCAGCAAAATGCAGACTGGAAATAAGAAGTTAAGCACCATCGATTGTGGAGCTCCTACTATAGGATACTGTGAGTGCTAAAATTTAACAAGAATTCAAAAGCATTTGGACAAACCATTGGAAGAAAAAATGCATTGGGAGCTTTTAAGCATAAACTGGATCATTCTGTACTAATGACCATTATTTATTTTTTATTTTTTTTTATTCTGAGGGAGTAAAATATTCAGATTAAATAATCAGATGAAATAATTTCAGATTATATGGTAGACAAAAGTGGCTGCATGGCTAAGATACTTGAGGAACTCTTTTCCATTAGAGTTGTCATGTAACTGTTTTTCAGCTGGCCTGCATGGTTTTGATTTTCTTTAGACAGCCTCTTGGTGGGACTGGTGAATGTTCTGGTTTTTAATTTTAGTCGACTAGGGACACTGTAGAATAATGTGAGTCTGTTTGCACCCATACCTGCACAACAGTTAATTGCTTAAGGTGTTCATTTCTCCATCCCAGCAGAAATCTTCACGTCCTCTCCCCATCCATGTGCTCAAGATTAACTTAAATTCATGACACTCCTTTGGGCTATAGCACGTGATGGTCATACCAAAATGACGCTGAACAAACCCATTACACCTTGTTTAGAACCTCTGGTCAGCTAACTTTTTACTGCAAGGTTGTGCTACAGGCTTTACCAGATCCGGTAATATTGAGCTGCAGTGCAAGATGCCAGAATAAAAATTAAGACTGAGTGGATTAATAGATTTTCATTGCTTTGTTTTTCTTGCTGCTGGTCTGATCAAACTGCAGACACTGTTGTTCCTTTCAAAAAGCACCTTACATTTAGGCAATAGAAACGATGACACATTTTGTAGCCAATTACTTATCTTTTCCCTAGAGAGAAGGCTGACGGTGTCCTGAGTTGCAAGAAAAGGTGGGCATGCCCAGAGTGTTGTTCCTACTGAAAGCACTAAAATGAGCGCACAAAGATTCATGAAAAATTCAAGTGTTTTCAGTTCAGTTGAACATAGGGAAAAGCAAAATTTCCAGCTATTGATAGTCCTGTTTGCTCAGTCAGGGTTTAAAACATGTAGTTTTACCCTTCTAAGATTTCAAGATTTATTTTTTTTAAGCAATGTACAGAAGCATGAAAAGTATTACAGAAAAAAAAAACAAACAAAAAAGGAAATGTGAAATGCATTTAAAAGGAATTCAACTGAATCTGACACAGTGGTTGAAAGAAACAGATTCTACCTTTCTAAATATAAACTCAGTTCAATCAAACGTTACTCCTTTGAGCATGAAACCTCTTATGGATATGCAATCAGTACTTTGAGCCTCTATCATAAATTTTCTAACAGACCTAGCTGTCTTCACCAATTTTAATGTTTCTCCAAGCCTAGAAGAGTAAATGCTGGTTTTGTGGAACGAGCTGTGCTTTGTTTCGTCTCATGTATCATCAGCAGAATCATTAATAAAGTCTGAGGGTGGAATTTTACTCCTGATGAAGAATAGTCCAGAAGGAACACAGTTTAATGTTCATATCTCAAGAGAAGCTTCATTACAGATGCTGAGATGCACAGGAATGTGCAGAAAGAGTTTTACTCCACATCTGAACTTCCCATCTGTGCTCCCGGTAATGAGCTGAACCAGATCAGGTGGCATCAATGGAATTCTTGATTCAGGTTTTGTGACAAGCATATTTTAGCTGTAGTAGCTTTTCCGTCTTCTAGGAAGGTAGAAATTAAGGTACAGGGATGCACCCCAGCCTTCTCCTCAGAAGGCTGTCTTTTCAGAGAATAGTCAACAGAGAGAGGTCTTACAGAGAGGAAAAAATGAAAATATTTATGGAAAATTTGGCCTTGGCAAGTTTCCTCCCAAACCCTGTGTTTACCATGTGACTTGTGTCATGTATGACAATTCATGAATACAATACACGAAACATATCTGTGATAAACAAGAGGTAATGGTTTGAAACTAGAGATGGGTAGATTTAGATTGGACATTAGGAAGAAGTTCTATCCTCTGAGGGTGATGAGACGCTGGAACAGGTTGCCCAGAGAACTTATGGAGCCTCATCCCTGAAAGTGTTTAAAACCAAGCTGGATGAGGCTCTGAGCAACCTGCTCTAGTGGGAGGTGTCGCGGCCCATGACCAGAGGGTTGGAACAAGATGATCTTGAAGGTCCCTTCCAATTCAAGCCAGTCTATGATTCTGTGAAGTCCCTCCTTCAATTCATCTGCTAACCCCTCTCATACACAAACATTTCTGTATCTTCTTGTTTCTGTTGCCCTCTTTTAGACTTTACTGGTTTCATTACACATTTTTTTCAAACACTGGTGTGCAAGGCAGTATTCAGAGACAAGCTGACCATTTCAAAGATTTGCAGGGAGTATATTATTCTGTAGGGACCTTTTTTGCTTTTGTTCACCTGTAACCATTGATCTTCCTAAGTAATTTTTTTCCTGAAGTACCCACAATAACTCCTGGATGTAATGAACTTGAAATATGTTCTGAGTTTATGTGAGTAATTTCATTTCTTCATTCCAATAACCATTCTGAGTGTGATCTGTTCAGTTATTGACTCTCCTTAGATTTCCCTAAAATTCCCTGCAGGTGTTTCTTTTTTATCTAACATAAATAATATAGTGTTTCTTAGAGAGTCGAATATTAATCCAGTTCCTTGACTACTCACTACTGGCTAATTCACTGCTGCTTTTCTTTGCGTGATTCAATAAATTTCTAGGTATATAAGAGACACTACATTAAGTATCTTCTAGATTTTTTATGACTCTCTGTTTAATATCCAAGCCAAGACTCATAAAATTTTTACAAGTTCGTCTGCATTGGAAGTTCTGCTAATTTTTATCTAATTGCTTCAATAAGATGTCCTATATATCTGTGAAATTGGTCAAATTCTCCATGGTATAAGTACATTTACTGTGAAGTTAGACTTTCTAAATCTAATTTATGGCAGACTCATGTCGAACTGGTCATACTGGAACTACCATCATGGCACTACTTGTTCTGTTAGTCTTCTGTCTCATGGCTTGAGGTATATCAGAGACACCTTTCTAAACATTTCCAGCTACATGAGTCAATGCTCATTTCAAATTTATGCAGTATGTTGTATGTACTCTTACTACTCTTATGTAATAAATTTAAACTAATCTGATATTAGATCTGATAGCCACCAATACATAGAATCATAAAATGCCATGAGTTGGAAGGAACCCCCGAAGGTCGTTTAGTCAACCCTGCTGCAGTCAGCAGGGACATCCTTAACTAGATCAGGTTGCTCAGAGCCTCATCAAGCTCGAAAATAAATGACCTCTGCTTTGTAGAAAAAGCAGCGAAGCTTCCCTGTGGTTGAGGGTTCTCCATTGCCTCCCTGATGATCAGGGAGAGCTGTCGGCAGGGGTTAAATCAGGTATTATCTCTTGCTCTTTTGTTCCTCACAAAGAGTTTTGACCTAGTACCAGACTAAATGTCTCCCTCCTTTTATAGTGACTCTTGAGATTTTTCTCCATGAGATTGAAGCCTCCTCTGGAGAGGCAGCAGCTGCTGTTACTTCCAGTAAAAATGAGACCCTAGAGTAAAATTACAGTAAGTGCTAATTAGTGAAGCCTAAATGCTTAGCTCATGATATCTTGGGTCCAGCAAACTGTTCCTGAGACTCTCTGGATTGATGGTAGGCTCTTCGAGGAACCTGGCATCTACCCCAGTTTTGCAGAGGTCTTCCAAGTATCCTTGGTGTCTCTACTGCACGGTCGCCTAAGGAAGACGGAAAGTCCATGTCACGGTGTAGGTTCTCTAGACAATCTGCTGCAGAGGCCCCCAATAATGCTTTTATTCCATGATCTGAAGATTGAGATAGACGACTGCATTTCAGGGATAGGGCCACCCCCCAGCTCTGACTTACATTTAAGCAAGCAGACTGGAAGTCCTAAAAATCCCAAGCACAGTCTAACTTCTCAAGGAACCAGTCTTATTTTTCTGTTAGTAAGATTCGTATTATTTTTTTCCAAAACAAAATCAGTACCAAAACCAATTTTAGAAACAACAAAACCTGCCCGTGAGCCTGGTTTTGTTTTTTGTTTTTTTTTGGCAAGAATATATGTAGCTGACTAAGTTATGTTTATGATATCAGGAGAAAATAAGAGGAAATACTGAAGCGAGGCAGGTGGCTGGTTGCACGTCTGACAGCTGAATGTACCAGCAAAAGACCCTGCAGTCTCTGCCATGTGACAATCACTGTTAGTTCCCATGATTTCCTTAAAGATCTCACGATATTCAGTGTTTACTTGAAGCTGAAATGCCTTTAAGCACATCGTTGTGAACCAGTGTGAGGGGTTTATTTATTTATTTTTTTAAACAAATGTTTGAGAATGTGATACAAATGCACCACAAGCAGGAAGAAAAGAGCTTTCTCCTCCAAATGTAATATAACACCTAATATATACCACATTTTTTTATTTTATTGTTAATTACTTATTTAGATATAGCCTACAGGAAAGATGGGGACAAACATTTCAGCAAGGCCTGCTGCAATAGGACAAGGGGTGATGATTTTAAACTAAATGAGGGTAGGTTCAGACCAAATATAAGGAAGATATTTTTTGCAATGAGTGTGGTGAAACATTGGAACAGGTTGGCCAGAGAGATGATCGATGCTCCATCCCTAGAACCAGTCCAGGTGACGTTGGACAGGGCTCTGAGCAACCTGTTCTAGTTGAAGATGTCCCTGCTCCCTGCAGGGGGATTGGACTAGATGACCTTTAAAGGTCCTTTCCAACCCAAACCATTCTATGATTCTACGATGCTGTCAACATGAAGATGTTCTGGAATAGAAATGATTGCACTCTCTCGGTTAGGGAGTCAGAGCAGTATATTCCATAAATAAAGAATTGTCTGTAAATAAGATTAAAGTGCCCCTTTAGGGGTTTCATTTCAACATGAGAAAACAGAGTGAATGGCTAGCACGGTGTTGCTCTTACAGGCAACAGTCAGAGGTGGAACAACAGCCAACAATGCTCAAACTATTCACAGTGCCGCGGGGAGTTCACTCCTTTTGGGGTTACAGACAGATTTTGATCTCTGATTATCTTGATCCTTGAAGAAGCTTCCTAAGGCACCTTCCAAGATGAATACTCCGTTGTGTGTGCACACCTGTGATGTCATAGGCTCACTTGGGGTTCCTCTCTTTCGGACCGTTAACATTTTTGAAAATCCTGATATCATTACAAGTGGTTATTCCTTGAAGCCTCCCTTAATGTAACTCAAATGTACATCACAAAATAGAACACAAAACATGAAAGTGGAAATCAAGGCAACCCACTACCAGACAACTTAAAAGCTGCAATCATTCCCTTTCCCCCCCCCTTATTCACACATTTTCAAAGGCAGGAGACCTTGTTTGAATCCAGAACGTTCATGCTACTTTAGGTCCCTCATAGAATATGAGGCCATATATATGCCACAAAAATACGTGGCATGTTTTTAGAGAAACAAAGAGCATATACTTTTTTAGTTAGTTATTGTAATGAGTAGATTAAAAAAAAAAAAAAAAAGATAATTTGATTACATTGTTGTCTTCCATGGCCACCTAAGGCATTTATTTCCAAACTATGAAGACTGTGTGCTTGAACTCACTGGTATGAGAGGTGTAGAATTGTTCCAGACCTGCTTCCAAGTGTAGAGAAACCGTTTGGCACTTTGAGAACCAAGAGCTGTTGAGCAGGTGTCAGAACCAGAACAAAGTAAAATGGTTGAGGAGGAGAGAAAGGGAGAACGAGGAGAGATCGGAATTGCCACAGTCAGCCAGATAACCTGCAGTACCCCACAGCAGTTTAACAAAAATTGTGCCTATTGACTCTCAAATTAAACGCATCATGGCTAGAGCCCAGTTGATGCTTGTTACTTTTGCTAGGCTTGCCTGACCAATGATAATGAGGATAGTAGAAGCTATTAAAGTTTAACTTGTAACAGACTGAAAAAAAAAAAAATATCCCCAGGATGGAGACATCAAGTCCTCAATTCATTAGCCTTATCTTGTCAAATTTATTTACCTTTAACACAACCTGGAAAAACAAGGCAGCCTGGAAACGTGAAACTTTATAATGAGAAAAGACCCCTCCCTTTCTTGCTTCTACTTCTTCAAAATTGTTAGAAAAACAAACCCAAAGTGCCCACGGAGGTAAGAAAAGGAAGGAAGGAAGGCGGTCGTGCAGCTTTGGATGTTGTTTTGCCACCAGTGCTAGAGGACAATCAAGGAGATATCCTGTGGATCTGCTCTCATTAGAGGGATGTTTCTGAGGTCTGGATCCCTTGCTATAAAGGGCAGGTCTGTCTCCTTAAAAGGTGATTAACTTTGTGTAATGGGCATGCTGTATGACAGGTAATAAAACTTTAATCCTTTATCACAGCTGGGTAGGATATATGTCCATCAAAACAAAATAAACTGGGATTACGAGCTCTTACTAGCAGATAACCGCTCAGACAGACCAATAAATGAGTGGTAAGGTTTAGGAGGGAGAAAGCAGAAACACAAATTGAGACACCAGATTTGACTTAATTTTAAAACAAGTAGTTTTCTTTTCTCCCCTGTGATGCAGGTTTTCAGTTCATTCTTCTTTAAGACCCACGGCAGCTTTGTATGTCTAAATACAGAAATTATTTTTGTGGCATGGAAATCAAGTTGCAATTTAATGTTTAGGTTAGACGTGTATATTATAAAGTAAGTTATTTTCTTCCCATATCTTTTCCATAGAGTGTCTTCTGGCAGTTTTACCACTAATCTGTTAAATCTAGCTGACTTTTCCACAAAACCTTTCCATCAGTCCTAAGAAAGAAAGCAAGCATAGGGAAGCATGTAGATTGAACAAAAAATACGTTCTATTCTGGGGCACTGGACCAAACTGGAGAACTTGTGCAGAAGACACTGAGGTTCCTTTCTAGTTCCTTCTACCAGAGTTTCTTTCCCAGGGAAACCAAGATTGTATGGGGATGGCCGACGTGTGACTTTTTTATGTCCTGGTGGAGGTAGAAGAATCTAGGAGCTCAGAAGTTACAACGGGAGCTAGGGCAGTGGAGTCTCCATCCCTGGAGGAGTTTCATAGCCATGTAGATGTGATGCTGAGGGACATGGTTTGGTGGTGGCATTACCCCAGCATGGCAGTGCTGGGGTAATGGTTGGACTAGACGATCTTAAAGGTCTTTTCCAACCAAAACTATTCTATGATTCTCTAAGTCCTCCCAGCTACTTGTTTCATATTGTCTGCTTCTTTTGCTGCCACTTTCACTGCTGTCTTTTGGTGAGCACCGGTGAGCTGGGTTCGTTGCACTTGTCTCCTCTGCTTGGTCAGCCCTGAGTGCATCTGTCTGGGGAACATCTCACCTAATGTTCATTATTTTTTGACTCTGGCAACCTGACTTAACATTAGTGTTTCTACTCCTTGGAAAACTACCACCAGTGAAAAAACAGGGTCCTCATTAAAACAAATCAGATCATCAGGAAGCGGAGGGAATCGCAGTTCACAGTACTTAGGTCCTTCATCGATATCATTCTGATTTCATCCTTAGCAACACAGTTTACTAGAAAAACACATCAAAACTGTTCCATGCTTGACTTGGGCCTCTTACGCAAGAAAAAGGTGAACTAAGTTCATGATCTGGGTCCCTAAGCTCAAGTTATTCCATACCATGTCTCAGGGTATGTTAAAGCCATCTACATTCCTAATTGAAACTGTTGCTTGAGTAGAACAGAAGAAAATAATGCGTGAAAGGCTGATACAAAGTCAGAATTTACTTTGTAGATAAACATCTTAGGGGAGGAGATCCATCCTGATCTCACCAGCTTCTGCTGCAGTTTTGTCCTCTGTAAAAACATAACAAGAATAGATTTATGAAAAGAATCTCTTTTTTCTTTCTCAGATGCATCCTTCTGCACAGACCCACCCACTTACAGACACACCTAGAAGAATGAGCAAGGATGAGAAAACAAATAGAAACCTAGAATCGTAAAATGATAGGGGGTGGAAGTGACCTCTGGAGATCATCAAATCCAATCTCCTCTGTGACCAACATCATCTTTTCATTACTGGAAAGTCCCAGCAGTATGTAAGAAGCTGCATAAAACTAAACAAAATGAAGCAGAAAAAAAAACCCAAAACCAAAATAAAACCAAAAAAACAAATACTACTGTGAATCCTAAATGGATAAACTGACTGTCCTTTAACTTTTCTTAATGGAATATATGTCAAATATTTAGTTATGACCCCAAGGCACACTGATGCTGCTATGCTCATAGGTCTTCCCTTTATCTACATGAAATGATTTGACATTTGAATGTTCGTTTCCTGTAATTGTGTTTAAAAAAAAAAATCTGTTTAATATTATAGTCTTCATGAGTTACAATGGTATATTTTTTTAGGTCAGGCTTGGTGGGGCTCTGAGCAACCTGATTTAGTTAATGATGTCCCTGCTCACTGCAAGGGAGTTGGAATTAGGTGATCTTTAAAGGTCCTTTCCAACACGAACTATTCCATGACTTTATGATTGTATAATTGTACGACTCTACGATTCTGCATATCTCATCCTATTTGAACTGGTGACAGCTGAATGTTAGAGCTGATGAAGAATTTTCAAGGAATTTGTTTTCGTTTTTTTTTTCCTTTGGAAGGAGGTTATTCCTGTGAAATATAAACTTTTTGAGGAATATATGATTTAACTTTACGAAAGATTTTAGGAATTTTTGATCCTGAACAGAAAGATCTACCCTATAACCTCCTGAGGCATCCAAATCCTGAATATGTAATGCTTAGTTTCCAATCTTGCCTTAAAAGGACAGTGGAGAGTTTCTCAATTTATTTTTTCCATTTTCCCTGTAAGTGGCCTGATCACACACTGGCTGTTTTACAGTTTTTGAATAATTTCTGACTTGCTGATTCTTTCACTGCAGAAGGGAAAGTCAATATGCTTATTGTATTTCAAAATATAGCACCTAAGGGAAAAATAGTAGCTATTTTGCACTTACAGTACTTCCTTTGTAATTATCTGAAAGGGAGCAAAACTACCACCTCATTTAGGAGAAAAAAAAAGTGGTAGAGCAGTCAATGTCAGCCATGTTTTTATTCTGGAAGGTCAGTTGCTCTTTTCAAGTTAAAAGGAAGAAAAAGTATCAAGAGGTGCATGTTTATACCTCATAGGGATTTTCTTCCGGTATTGATTGATTTCAAATGAAGCTACTCGACCAAATGAGGGTGGAGAAGTTTGTCTGCAAGTGATGACTTTCAAAAGAAGGGAACTTTGAGATCTGAATGGTGTATTTGTTCACAGCCATTGTCTGAAAATCAACATTTCAATAGAACAACATCGCTTGCCTCTGGCAGCCAGAGAAGGCAACCAGAAGCACTTGGATAAATGTCTCGTATGATTAAAAGGAAACTCGGATATCCAAGTGGTTCAGAACATGGTTTTTCCTTTCTTTTTGTCCCCAACACCTTTCCCCAAACTCCACACCTGAAATCTTTCAAGCTTTTCTTGTCTAACCAACCCAAGACTGCAGGGAGGAAGATAAAAGGCTGTTCCCAGCAACTTGCAGACTTCAAAGTGGTTTGAGAGATTGGTACTGTAGGTTTCTATTGATTTATGTGAAAAATAGAGCAGCATTTCTTATGTCAAAGCGTAGCAGAATATGCAGCCAAAAATGCTGCTCTGTGGTTCCATCAGATTTCAAAAGCTAAGCAAGCTGGAATGGGTCACTACTTGTATAGGAGCTTCAGAAGGAAAATTGGGATGATTCTGTGAATCCAGAATGATAGTTGCACTTTTATTTTCAATTGTGTTCACTGTGATTTGTTAACACCACCAAAGGGGGTCTTCCCACTGAGGACTGGAACATGTGTCTTCTGGGGGAAGTCTGAGAGACCTGGGACTGTTGAGTCTGAAGAAGAGAAGCCTGAGAGGGGATCTTCTTCATGTTTCCAAATCTCTGCAGGGTGGGGGTCAAGGAGAAGGGGCCAGGCTCTTGTCAGTGGTGCCCTGGGATAGGACGAGGGGCAAGGGGCACCAACTGGAACCCAGCAAGTTCCACCTCAACAGGAGGAGAAACTTCTTTGGTGGGAGGGTGCTGGAGGGTGGCTCAGGCTGCCCAGAGAGGTGGTGGAGTCTCCTTCCCTGGAGACTTTCCAAACCCTTCTGGATCTGTTTCTGTGTGTCCTGCCCTGGATGCTCCTGCTGTGGCAGGGGCGTTGGACTCGATGATCTCCACAAGTCCCTTCCAACCTCTACCATTCTATGATTCTATGATCATAGAAAGAAAATGTGTAATTATTTTACTCTTCAGGACTGAAGCATGAAAAAGATACAAACCGATGTCATATACATACCTATCACCAATTCATACAGCTTCTGTAATTTTTTTCTAAATTGTATTTCATAAGCACCAGTTCA
The DNA here is from genome assembly GCA_013396935.1 of Baryphthengus martii. NCBI lineage: Eukaryota > Metazoa > Chordata > Aves > Coraciiformes > Momotidae > Baryphthengus > Baryphthengus martii. The sequence goes on from VWZK01012108.1 coordinate 15,734, forward strand.
AAAAATTAACTAATCTGATTTTTTTTTTCCTATTCTGAAACAAAGTGATCAGCTTTTGCAGTTCACTAAAAAACCTCTGCAGTTTTCTCTCCAGTAATTTTCTTATCATACGCTTTTGAATTTTTTTCATTTTAATCAGAACTTTGAGCAGAAGTGCTGAAATACTGTACAAAAAAAGCTCTCATATTATTCCTCTGATAAAGAAAGGCAGAGCATAGCAGAAATTTCTCACTGGAGGTTTCACCTCTGTAGAATTTCTGCACAACTCAACTGAATGTGAGACTGAAATATTGTTGAGATACATGTACATACTTCTTAGTGATGGTCAGAGCTAAACCTTTTGAAGTTCTAGAAAGAATTCATCATGCAAATACTATGATGAATGACTAACTTCAAGTCTGCACCATCATTTTCTTCTTAACTTCAGTTTAAAACCATTACCCATTGCAGGCTCAAACCACTTTCGTAACCATAGGAAAGGCCAACACCTGTAACAGTAAGAAAGATCGTAACAACTGTTAAAGTTAGAGAAATAGTGGTTTAGAAATCTCTCAAGGAGATTTTTGAATGTTCTTTGAAATATTATTTAGTTTCTTCTCACCTCTCAGCTCAAGGGTATAAATTACTACTTTTCCAACTATGTAAGGCCTTGAGAAACTGAAGAGGCCTTTGTTAACTGATCTAAAGTACTGATGTACTCCATTGAAGTGCCAGTAGTCTCAAGGTCTTTTTTATTAAGCCATTCTGTCTATTGAATATCACTTTCCTTTCCAGACTTGGAGGATTTTAAGATGTTCAATATCAAAGTTATAGAAATTTAATATCTAGTGAGAATATTAAAATTGCAAGGATTAACCTATACTATACCAGTCTCGTAGCACTGTGTGCATAGGATATATCAAAATCACATTTATAGAGTAATAATATACAAAATTATTATTTCTGATCTATCTCAATCAAGAGAGAAACCACAGAATTTGTTTTTAATGATTCTTTATCTAATTTTCTATGGAACTAGTCCATTTAGAGAGTTTTGGTTTGGTTTAGTTTTAATGTAAAGTTGGAAATTGAACAGTTGGAGTGACTTTCCTTGTATAACATAAACTTTTCAGATGATGACTGACGTACAGTAGATTTTGATCTAGACCAGAGTTTGATGTCACCTTGGGGGTGTTTTTTTCTACTTTCTTAAATGTTGCCTGTTATTTTGTTCTCATGTCATTGTGAATGGCACGCGATCTTGTAAATGAAAAACACAGCAAACCTACTAAAAAAGACAGAGATCTGAGAAAGCACATATGAACAAATCAAGGGTTTGTAGCTGTTATTACCTGCATATTTATTTTTAGTAAACATAACTTGGTTTTCCTATGTTTTATTATTAAATGTTGTTCCCATGAAAGCAATACTTGAGCATTAACATCAGATATATGTAGCCTTACCTCAGGTATAGTATGCTCAGGGTTTGTACAAAGGTAAATAAAACTCTTAACGTCTTTGCTCTGTTTATGAGATGTCTAGGTAGGTTTGGACATCTGTGTTACACTCTGATAATGTTAGATGTCTATAGCTGTCTGTAACACTAATAGTTTGATGCCAGAAACACTTCAGGTTATTAGGTTGGGGCGGGGGTCTCGTGATATGTTGCAAACCAACCCAAAACTCACTTGTTATAATGGTGCAGAGAGAGAAAATTCACATACTATGATGGTATAGAGATGAATCTTAAGAGGTTTAGCGCTTGCTGGCAGTATGACATGGGAGATCTGCTAAAAATCTTTGAATACCAAACTAGCTGGTCTGTGAATTTAGATTGAGTATTAGAAATAATTTCTTTACTGAACAGGTTATCAGGAGCTGGAACAGCTTTCCCAGGGAAGTAGTTGAGTCCCCACTTCTGGAGCGATTTAAGAGTCGCGTAGACATGGTGCTGAGGGATATGGTTTAGTTGAGGTCTTGTCAGTGTGGCATTAATAATTGGACTCCGTAATCTTAAAGGTCTTTTTCAATCTAGGAAATTCTGTGATTCTGTGAATCCATGCATAGTTATCAGCAAAACCTCAGTGCCTTTCCTTTTGATGCTGTAGGCATTGACTAATTAGTTTACTGTGAACTGCCAACACCAAGTGTAAGAAAACTGTGTCAGGTACCTAAGCTATCAGATAAGAGAAGACATTCCAGAGAGTTTCTGTACTAAGTCTTATTCTCAGATGTCTTTCTGAAACTCTGAGACTTAGGAACTTCATTTTAAAGTGATAGCCTAGGAATGTGCATGTTCCTCCTGTTTCCAGAGGCTAGGCTTAAGTGAAATAGCGACTGCATCAAGAGGATTTTTATACAGCACACAATTGGAGTTGCCAAATAGTAAAGGAAATTCCTGGAAATTTTTCAATTGCTGGCTTTGCTATTTATATTTCTTTATTGTATTCAAATTTCTAGTTAGTAGTAAAGAGAATCTAATTTTTAGTTGGAAGAAAAACATCTCAATTACCATTTCTCTTCTATGTTGTCCCAACCCAGGATTCCTCTCAATTTTGCCCCTGAGCATACATCATGCAATATCAAGTGATTCTTAAGCATAACAGTGTATAACTACTGGCTTGTATATTAGGGAGTGACATTTTTTAACTCATCATTAGATGTTTGAAGGCTGATGGTGGCCTGAAAGAGATCTGGGGGTCTGGCTGTGGATCAAACCATTTGTGAACTGTTAAGGTGGAATAACTTCTAAATAGGTACCACAGTCCAACCTGTGTGAGCAAAACATGTATTCGTCCAAAATACTGAGACTGTATCTATATTAATTAACTAAAAAAAAAAACAAAAACAACCCAAAGGGTTTGTTAGACAGTGGAACCAGATGGCATGACTGGATTGTTGAGGCAGCCCCTTGGTAAGGTCCTGTTCTTTGCTTATTGACTTTATCCCATTTCCAGGCATGGATTTGTGACAGGATCAGAGGTAATGGCTGCAAACTGCACCAGCAGAGATTTAGACTGGACATTAGGAAACATTTCTTCACTGAAAGGGTTGTTCAACATTGGAATAATTTTCCTGGGGCAGTGGTGGAGGCACCATCCCTGGAGGTATTTAAACGGCGTGTGGACCTGGTGCTGAGGGACGTGGTTTAGTGGTGAGCTTGCAGTGTTTGGTTGAAGGGTGGACTAGATGATCTTGAAGGTCTCTTCCAATTAAAGACATTCTGTGATTCTGTGATTCTGTGATTTGGGAAGGTGAAATGGAAGGGTTGCGCTTCATTTAAAGGAGTAGCTGAAATACCTAGAACTCTGCTAGGGAATGAGTGGTAAGCACCTTGAGAGCTTATGGCTGAAGATCAGAATACAGACCAACAGGGGTGACATCGTGTCAGACACCTGACACAGATCACCTGACCAGGAAGATGAAGACTTTTTTAGGTAGCTAGAAGAAGCTACTTGATCAGAAGGCCAGGCGCTCATGGAGGACTTGAAGCACTCTGGTAACTGTTGTAAGGGTGGTACGGTTAGGTAGCAGGAATCCAAGAGATGTCTACAGTGAGTTCATGACAGTTTCTTAACACAAGGGATTGACATGCAGCCTAGGACATCACTTTCTGGTGTATTTATTGCACACAAGGAAAGTATAACTGTCTGGGGATGTGGGAGTCAAAGACAGCCTTAGCTGAAGCTATTGTGAGGTGACCTAGCTAAAATCCTGGGAAATGAGCAAGACAAATAATGGAATTACAGCTCTAGAGTTTAGAAGAACAGAGTTCAGCTTGTACAGAAACCTGCCTAGAACAGTCCCATGAAAGATCGCCCTGGAGGGCAAAGGGGCTGAGGAGAGCTCATTGACCTTCAAGGACAGCCTTTTCTAGTGTGACTGATCAACAAAACCCTACAGTGGAAGAAGACTTAGAGGAGATGGGCAGGAGTGATGAGCTCAGGGAAGGATGTGAGGAATGAACATCAATTATCATCAAGATATCTGAATTTACCTCAACACAAAGGAGATTGGAGGGTGACCTTTGTTTTAGATATAAGATTTTATCAGTGCATCACTGAGTTGTGGCTGCAAACAGCCTTCCCAGAGATAATTAATTAAGATTAATGTTCACCTTAACTAGCCAGACCAGCATGGAGGGCAGAGAACTGCAGGTGACCCAGCCCAACATGACTGAACAACTATCAAAATGTACTTCAAAATGCACCCTCACTAGAAAGAAGTTTTTCCTCCTGTTGAGGTGGAACTTGCTGGGTTCTAGTCTGTGCCCATTGACCCTCATCCTATCCCAGGGCACCACTGACAAGAGCCTGGCCCCTTCTCCTTCACCCCCACCCTGCAGAGATTTGGAAGCAGGAATCAGATTCCCTCTCAGGCTTCTCTTCTCCAGGCTCAACAGTCCCAGGGCTCTCAGCCTTTCCTCCCAAGAGAGAGGTTCCAGTCCCTTCATCATCCTCATAACCTCAGTTGGGCTCTCTCTGGTGTTCCCCTGTCCCTCTTAAACTGAGGAGACAAGAAATAGTAAGAAAAGCCAAAGAGCAGCTAGAGTTGAAACTAGAAGCTGATGCACTAGCAACAGGAAGAGTTACTACAATTACATTGGCAGCAAAAGAAAGGTTAAAACAAATCTGGGCCTGCTACTGCGCCTAGTGACAAAGAACATTCAAAAATTTGAGGTATTCAGTGTCTTTTTTCCTCACTTTTTTTTTTTTTTTTTTTTTTTTTTTT
>VWZK01012108.1:20467-53862 GCA_013396935.1 Baryphthengus martii
TTTTTTTTACTGGAAAGGACTATTTCTACATCCCCAAGCCTGTTGGCAGGGTCCGTGGAGTAAACTGTGAAAGACAGAGCTAGGAAGCACTTACACCACTTGAACACACACAAATCCACGGGACTGGGTGGAGTACGCTCAATGGCCAATGTCATTGCAGAGACACCTTTGAGAGTGATCACAGTGATTGAGGCAGATTACTGATGACTGTGAAAATGCAACATCACATCTGTCTTCAAGGAGGAGGGTCCACGTAACTATAGGTCACTCAGCATAACCTCCATCCCTTGGAAGTTCATGAAGAAAATCCTCCTTGAAAATACTTCCAAGCAAATGACAAAAGCTGCTTGACGGCATCCAGCATGGATTTATCATGGACACATCATGCCTAACCAAAATTACTGCCTTCTGTGATGAGATGATTGGCTTTGTGAATAAAGGGAGAACAGGGAATGTTATGCAGACCTTTGACATAGTGTCCCATAGTATCCTTGTAGCCAAATTGGTGAGACATGGATTGGATAAATGGATTGTAAATGATGTGGAAAATTATCTTTGCTGGTGGCTCAAAGGATCCATGGTACAAAATCTACCTATGCCCAGTTACTAGTGGTGTCTCTCAGAGACCAACATGGTTTAATATCTTTCTTAACAGCATGACCTCTTAGCAAGCTCGAGGGTGATACCAAATTTAAGGAAAGGGTAGGTAATACACTGGAGGCCAAGGCTGCCACACAAAGAGACCTTATACAAGCTGGTGAAGTGGGATAACAAGAACCCTAAATGAAGTTTAACACCGGGAAATGCAAATTTCTATGTCTCTGATGGAATAATCCCATGTAACAGGAGGTTATTGGCTAGGAGTTGACTCGTTAGAAAGCATCTTTGCCAAAAAAGATCTTGGTGTCCTGGGTTACTTTCTATAGTTGAGAAACCTTCAGTGAAAGACATGATGTATCAGTGGGAACAAAGGGATGAAATAATTTGAAAAAATATCACAAAGTGGGATGAAAAGCTATAAATCTCAGAAATTGTTTAAGAAAGCATTTATTAGCGAATTAAAATCAAGCACAGTTATTCTGAGTGCCAGCATATGGATGAAATACTTGACAAGTAACATCAGTGAAAGAGAAAGGGGTGGGCAATCTACTCAGAGTTTTTGGGAAGTTGCAACAGTAAATGGAATCTTGGTATCTAGCTTTAAGTTCATTTGCAAATCAAATACTCCCCATGAGGGCACACAGTATTCAAAAGAGGATTTGAAAGCTAGAAATTGCTCTTTCATTTCTTTTTGGCTAGCTTGAATAACGTACATCAAAAGGTTACATCAACTATTATTTTTTTATGGTCTGTATTGAAATTAGATTCCTTATATCTATTCAACAAAGTCATTCAGCTATTCAGTCTTCATCAGTTGTGTTATCCTCCACCTCATTAACCAAACAAGAAAGTGAAAGAAGGAATAGGGAAAGAAAACCTTCAAAATGTATTCTGTTATTTCTATAGCAAAAACTGTCCTCCAGTTTTTCACAATTTCAGTAATGATAGTATTGGGAGAGAAATTGTGAGAAACACCTGATGGTTCGCCAATACAATGGATAATGTCAAGATTCACGGAAGTCTTTGCTTGAAGTTTAAAGAGGATTCTGCATAATGCATTTTTCCTCTTTACTGAGAACATTTTATAACAGCGAACAACCCAGATAACTGTTGACAAGGTAAAAATGACAGGAGTTTTTTTGGAAAAAAAAACAAAAAAACAACAAAAAAGCCCCCCAAAACAGGGGCTACTTTGCAAAAAAAGTTGATGCTCCTGAAAAAGCCTGGTGGAAATTTTTTCCTAGATCTGTTTCTGGGCAATGTAGACTCTCCTTCAAGATGCTGTTATTGTACTCCCATTAGGACCACCTGCTTTTTCCCTCTTTCTCATTTTCCGTGGATCTTACGTCATGCATTTAGTCCCATCTCTTCCTCTTTCTTCATTTGCCTTATTTGCATCTGTTTCCTGGATGTTTCTGACTATACCACCTCTGCTCTGTTTCGCTGTGGACTCAACACTTGTCACGGGTGAAACATTCTGCCTACAAAATCAAAATCAGCATAGGAAGGAAATTTGGGAGCATGGAACCATCGATCTCTGTAGTAATTGCCACTTGTTATCATGGAAAAAAGCACCAGCTGCTTTCCCGTTCTGAACACGGTGCTTTTCTGTGATGAGGTGGGCATCAGAGAATTGGTGCTGTCTATGTGTACATTAAATATAGATTTTTCAGTGCTCTATAGTTGCTACTTGTCTTCCCTATAATGAAATTCTTGGATATCTTGCATAGGTTTTGCTCTAGGGTGTAGTTATTTTTCACTCTGTTTTGTTGGTGGTCATTTGTTTTGTTGTTTTGTTGTTTTTTTTTCCTAGACTATTTTCCACAGCAGTCTATGTGCCTGAGTTAATTTTAGAAAGAGAATAAACAGACTCCTAATGTAATGTTCATGGTTCTGTCAGTGATTCTGATTTTCCAGATGTCAAATAACACTGAAGGTTCTTTCATCATCTTTAAGCCAAAAGTCAACATAGCAAGAAGCATCTGGCCAGGTAGTACTAGTCACTCAGACACCGTAATGTCACATGTAATCCTTGTCCTTCTGGGATATGCCAGTGCTCAATATCACTTTCTGTCTGTCAAGTCCTGTATTGAGTGACAGAAAATACATTTTTATCTAATCAATGTATTTTCTGTGTTTCAAATTCAACCAATAACCGTGAGTAAGGGCTGATAAGATAGGCAATAACTCTTCTTGGCAGGTATGTACTTCCATTTGCATAGTAATCCTCTTAATAGCAAGTAGAGACAAATCTCTTTTCAAAATACAGACCAGAGGACAAAAAACTGAACAAAAATTATGTATGCTTTTATATTCAGGGAGAAAAGACTCTCTCCTGTCCCCAGGTCAGAGGAAGCGCTGTCTGGCATCTGTTACTTCACCAAATGTTTATGCTACGATTTTCTCATTGTGTTCCATCTTGAGGAGACCTTCAGCCATGGGATCCATGAAATGAGAGATTCTTCAATGATGTTCCTCCTTCAAATCACTGTTTCCTGGCTAGTACAGATTCTCTTTCTACCTTAAGAAAGCCTTAAAGACTTAAGTTGTGTAGGGACAAGATACTAACTTACGAACGGCACGCCAGGAATTCCACCTGTGATGTATTTATCTTAAAAAACTTGCTCACTTTATTTCCATTTTTCCATGAATGTCTTTTATAAATTCCATTATTTTAATCTAACTACAAAATGAATGACAAAAATAAATCTCTGTCAATTCCTTTGATTGTTACAAAGAAGAATAATCCGGACAAATGCCATTGACCTAATCTTGAATACCGGTGTTTCAACTCTTTGAGTCAACTCAGCCTATGACACAACAGATGAGTGCTCTGAAGGGTACTGACTGTGAACTCTTGGGATCAGTGAGTCAGCTGATGAACTGAACACAATGACCTGATCATTACAAGGAACCATTGTGGCTACACTGTTCATAATACAGAAGTTACATATTTTCTTTGCAGTGTTTTCAACCCGTAAGTATCTATGGATTCTGAAAGAGCTTGTATTCACAGGCCGATTACACTTTATTGCACTGAGTAGGGGTGTGGAAAAAAAAGCGACTTTAATCACAGAGTCACTGAATCACAAGATCACAAAATATCTGAGGTTGGAAGGGACGTGTGGAGGTTGTCTAGTCCAGCCCCTTGGCTTAAGTAGGGCCACCTAGTGGCCGATGTATCTGTTGGCAATTGTCACATTCGTTGTCTACGCAAAATGTCAAAGTTTATAGCCAATGCTTTTGAGGATCAGTTGCATGATTTTCAGGACTTTAACCTTATCCCCACCTAATAAGCATATTTATGATGACCTTGAGGAAAAGCTAAACGCACAAACCTCCTTTTCCTCCTGGCAGGATGTTGTGTGAAGTGAAAGGTAAATATAGTAAGAGATTAATCCCTTTGCATTCTAACCGGTCCTCAGAGATTAGAGGGGCTAAAGGCAGCTAGATTTATCTCTTAATAGAAGAATGTTGCTATAGGTCCAACACCAGACGCATGAACAGCCTGTTTGCTGTAGGTTGGATGTATGAATAGCACTAATTTGTTGTGTCTATAGGTCCAACACCAGATACACCAACAGCCTCTGCTGTAGGTTTGGTTGCATTAAGCAGCTGAATGCACAAATAATACGGTTTATTTACCCTTGCAACGTACGCAGATTCTTTAAGATTGCTGGTAATAAATACACTAAGCTGCAGAAATCGCCGTATAGCTTAAAAATATAGCTTAGCAATACAATTGTAATTACAAGCATAAAATCCCAGGGAAAAACAAATAAATATTCACTCGGCATAGCCAAGGCTTAAATCTTACCAAAAGGCATCCCTTCTGGGATGAGCAAGGAGAAAAAACCCATCAATTGGTCCTAGTATCAAATTCTTGTCCCACAAAAGAGGTCCGAAATAAGGGTGATATTTATACCTCAGTTTTCTATTAATGTGTAGTGTGGGGATGGGACTGTAGGCAAATCATTAAGTGGGCTCATCAGTCGCACAAACATCCCTTGATGAGCTTTTCAACCTTGATATCTTCTGCAAGGTACAGGCAATTGTTTTACTATCTTCTGCCAGACCCAGTTAATTGCGCAAAAAGCAGGAGAATGGGAAGGCCAGGAGCACACCCGGCCCCGCTCCACGTTCCTCCTCGATGTCATCGCAACACTGACCACTGGATCTCCACCCAGACTCTGTATCTGCTCTAGACACTGGATGTTTATCAGCAGTGATGAGTTTTGATGCTTTTGTGAGTTCTACTTCCAACACAGGAGCAGCTGCTCAGCTACGTAGATGATTAATAACAGGAATGTTGGTGGGTTTTTTTTGTCAAAATTTATTTTAGTAAACTCAACACTTTTATCTACTTTATTTATTTATTTATTTATTTTATTTCGTTACTGGAATTTTGCTTAGTTTAATGGGATGCCATAGTTGAAACACTTGAGTAGCAGCGCTTTGTTTGAATTGTTGTGTGTCAACCACATGCTTTGGCTTTATCTAGTCTTGAAGAATACCATGTCCTGATCTGATGTAGAGGTTTTGCTTTTAGGTGAGCACCTTTCTACATACACATGGACCAGCCAGTATAAAAGAGGCAGGAGTAGTTCTTCAGGGAGCTATGAGAGAGAGTGAAAAATATGACCTTTTTGTCTACGTGTAGTGGTGATCTCGTGGTAATCACCAGTGACTAACGGAGAACTCAACCTAAGTCTCATAAACCTTATTCTGTGGTGGTTTGTGGATGAAGAAACCGAAGTAAGGCAGTCTTTGATCAGGCTGTATGAACCTCATGAAACTGCCTGTGCAATTAAGTTACTAATAGGAAATATTTTCCATGTAAATCAGTGTTTTTGATTAAAAAAAAAAAAAAAAAAAAAGCTTTGTGTGAATTCCATTAGAGGTGTTTGAGCAGTATTCAACTGTGTAATAATTAAACTGCCTCCAAAGACTTCTGTCGATTCAAATTAGACAAGGACTCCAATTACATCTTTCTTAGGCATTAGCGAGCTAACCGCAGCCTTAAATTGCACTGTCCAGAAGGCCAATGAGGATGAGATAGCTGTTTAAAACTAGGTGAAATCTAATCTAAAATACAAGCTGTTTCCAGAGGGCAGCTCATCCAGAAAACAGGATAAACAGCTTTAGGGCTGAGGTGAAGTACTGTGTATTCTTTTTTAAAAATCTGTATGTGAAAAATGTATTTTTTTAAAATATTCTGTTGAGCAGAGGATGTTCTCAACCTATGCAATGTCATCTTACTCAGCACTAATCTATTCAGATTTCAAGATGGGTATAATCAGCAAACCTTTTGTCTTAACTGTGTTCTAATTCAGAGGGAATTCATCAGGTAGGGAATGTGATTCTACTTAATATAAATTATATACCAATATGAAAAATAATTCACAGATACATCAGGGTTCTTTGCTGATTCTTTGAACTCTACATTTTACAGATTTAGTAGCCTAAATAATAGGGTTTTTTAAAGATTATTTTTAACCTTCTTTTGGTCTCTAACTGTAGCATCTTCCTTTGCCATCAGAGATTTTCTGTATTTTACATTCATAGAGGCACTGGAGAAATCCTGACTTTCATCAACCACAGGAAGAAACCTCAGTAGCCAATGTGGCTGTTAAACCTTTGTCCTACTTACTTTGACAGTCGAATTTCCTGAAGTCAACTGGGTTTTGTGCTTTTTTTTTCCCTCTTCCACATCTAACCTGTTCCTATGTGCTTCAGACTGTAAAATTCATTTTTGCCAGAGCGAGCTACACGCTTTTTCATGTGCGACGATGTGCTGAACGGCCTCGGCTGTGTTCGACACAGAGACCAGGCAGATTTGCTGAATGGAAAAAGAATGGAAAGGAATTTGAAGTTATTTTCTGTCCTCCCCTCTGTGCCACTGGACACTTTGGGTTACACTGCTGAAATAGTCTGAGTAAGGTCAAGCTTTGCCAGGCACAAGGCCGCCTTTTTTCAAACGGTATTTGAATGCATCAACATGTGGATTTTAATAACCCAGTAGATACGAGAATGGTAGTCCTGCTGCAAATCAAAACACTGTCAGCCTGTTCCCATTTAGGCATTTATCAAGAGGCTTTTTTTTTTTGCCTGTGGCTCTTAGTTTGATATCATCCCTGGATAGCACAGGGATAAATGACTTTTTTTTGTTTTTGTTTTTTTTTGTTAATAAAACATATACATCGGAGGATTAAAATCTGCCTGATTTTGGACTTTGCAATGAAAATCCAAAATTAGAGGCAAATGAAAACTGTATTGACTACATCTTGAACAGTTTTTTGTCATCTAAATCTTCTGGATTTGTTTTTTGGTGGTGTTTCATTTTCATATTATCCTGATTAGACTACTTGTAATTTCCAATTAGGAGTAGAAAAAAATCATTGAAGTATTTGTGATTGGATTTTACAATTGCAGAAAAAAGGAGAAGTGTATGAGTGAAAGAAACATTTTGTGAACTTTCTTTGGGACATCTTCCATTCTCCAAACTCTGTCAGATAGCAACATTTTCACACTTTCTCCTAATATATATCTGTTCATATCTTCTAAGAAATTATCTTTTAAGGCTACCTCCTACTTTGGTTTCATTTTAAAAAACTCTAACGTCGAGATTGTTCCTAGTGATGTCATTGCTGTTTGCAAAGCATGTATTTTCTGGTGATGCTGTCACCCTAACTCCATTTTGCTCACTTGATGTGTATATGAGAATTGTGAAGGCTTTTTATTCTCAAGTCAGACGCAATCTACACCAGATATCGCCGTGACAGTGGTTCCCCAAATGACCTACATAGCTCAGAAAGTTTCCCAACAACGTGCAAGCAAAATAATGAGATTATCTCTTTGTGCATTATTCTGAGCATGGTATCATGCTGTGCCTTAACTACATGTAAGCACTTGCATTCTTTTTGATGATTTCACTGCTGATGGTGATAGCTCTATGTTTTGAATAGAGAGAGATTTTTTTCCAGACTCAACTCACATCTAAAATTTCCAGAAGAAAAGTGAGTGACTGGTTAAAATGAGTTACCAGGATATTCCCAGTTAGACCTATGGAAAGATTTTTTGAAAGGAAGAGAGAAAGAAAAAGTGATTGGTTAATATAGGTTATCAGGATATTCCCAGGTTGGTCTAAGAAAATGGTTTTTTGAAAGAAAGAGAGAGAGAGAGAAGAAACCAAAGGTATGATCTCTGTAAAGTTGAAGAGCGTGGACAGAAAGTGCAGAAAAAAACCCAACAGGTCTCTTTCAGGATTTGCTCAACAGACCATTTTAATACCCAAATCTACCAGCGGTAAAGCTGGAATTCTGTAGTAACTCTCAGAAGTACTTGAATTGAATGAGTTTGTGGAAGTACCACTGCCACATGAGGTGGATTTATGGGAAGTTACTTACCTGACTGAGGTATTCCACAAACTAGAGGATGAGCTCCAGAGCAGGTTCAGCTACCCTGGCACATAGGCGAGCTACCTGAGCTAGGAGAATGATCTCAAAATCAAGAGGTCAGTGATCCCTTTCCACTTTTTCCGAACTCCTGGGTTAGCAGAGTAGTGCACCGATTGTTCCTTTCTGCTTTGTATCTGCATCTCTAGACCATGGAAGTACCTTCCTTACTCTTTACTATGCAGCACAAAGCTTATTTACACAGGCAGTGTGCAGTATCTACTCTGCTAGTTGCATAAATGAAGACTTCAGCTGGAAATAAAGAGCCGAGATTCATGTTGTTTCCATTTAGTGTGGATGAAAAGAGCCATTAAAGGTTACTTTTTAGGCTAAGTTTAATTCTGAGACTTTCAAATAACAATAGATAAATTCTTCACAGTGACCACTTTCCTTTTACAATGGCCTCTCTACTTACTGTTGAACTAGTTACAGTAATATAATTATCCCTAATTATTTCTCTTTTATTTTAAGCCCAGCCATAGAGAGATAAATAGTGGATAGACTGTTTCAAACCACAAGTGTGCGGGGACAGTTATAAGTCTGTTAAAAAGATGTAGCAATCCTTTAATTAAATTACAATTTTCTTTCTTGTGCTTCAGTGCTACAATGAGTGTTTAATATTTTATCTAACCATTGGGTGATATCTGGAGAGAAAGGAGAGAGTGAAAGCAGATATGCTCATTGGCTTCCTGAATTAAAGAGGTTTTGATTAGTTTAAGGCACAATGACATTTTCACTGTAAATTGAATGTATGACAAGCCAGAAATAGTTGATTTCTGAGTTAAAAAATAAATGAGTAGGGAATGCTTTTCACTGCTTTGGAGGATTGAGTTGACGAATGTCGTCTGAGGTGGAATGAAGAAAACCGCACAGCAGATCATCGTGTGGGTCGCGCAATGAAAAGACAGGTTGTATGTACCGGAGAAACCTAAAGCACATCCAGCAGTGCCTCAAGCATCATGTCCTCAGTATTACCACTAATAACAGAAAGTCATCTGCTCTGTAAACAAACTCTTCTTCTTCTCATACCCCTAATAAAAACACATTTCTCATTTATTTACCTTGATCCCAGCATCCACTAACATGTTAATGGTTACTAGGGCACTTTATGACTGTTCTTGAGCTGTGTGATGATATTGGGTGGGAGAAAACACGGTGTGGTTGAGTCTGGAAAGCACCTCTGGAGATCATCCGGTCTCAACCCCAGGTCAAAGCAGGGTCAGGTACAGCAGGTTGCTCAGGGCTGTGTCCAGTCATGTCTTGAATATCTCTACAGATGGAGACTCCACACCTTCTCTGGATAGCCTGTTCCACTGTTTGACCATCACCATGGTGAAAAAAATGCTTTCATATGTTAAAGTGGAATTTCCTATATTTCAGTTTGTTCCTGTTGCTTCTCATCTGTTCATTGAGCATCACTAGGAAGAATCTGTCTCCATTTTATTTATGCTCCCCATCAAATAATTATACAATCATGGAATGCTTTGTGTTGGAAGAGACCTTTAATAGTCATCCAGTCCACACACCCTGCACTGAGCAGGGACATCTGAACTAAATCATGTTGCTCAGAGCCCCATCCTACCTCACCTGGAATGGTTACAGCAATGTGGCATCTACCACCTCTCTGGCCAACCTGATCCAGTGTTTCACCACCCGCATTGCAAAAGATTTCTAGTCTGAATCTCCTCTCTTTCAGTTTAAAACTGTTATTCCTTGTCCTATCACAAGGGACTGTGCTAAAAAGATTGTCCCTATCTTTCTTATAGGGCCCCTTTAAGTACTGCGAGACCACAATAAGGTCTCCCTAGAGTCTTTTCTTCTCCAGGCTGAAGAACCCCAGCTCTCCCAGTCTTTCCTTCTCATAGGAGAGGTATTCCGGTTCTCTAATCTTTTTTTGTGGCCTTTCTCCGGGCCTACTCCAACAGCTTCATGTCCTTCTTGTGCTGAGGACTACAGAGCTTGATGCAATACTCCAGATAAAGCCTCACCAGAGTGGAGTATAGCAGCAGAATCACCTCCATCAGCTTCCTTCCTTGCTCACTTCAGATGGGGGTTGACTAGATGACCTTTAACGGTCTCTTCCAACCCAAAGCATTCTATGATTTTGTGATTAAGAAAGTGAGTAGAGGGAATGGGACATGTTGCAGCAAATCCTTCTCCCAGGTCATACATAGTCCATCATTTTTTGGTATGTAGGAGACTCAGACCACCACTCTTCACTGTCACATGTTCTGAGCTCGTTGCTTCTGCCTGGATTGACTTGGAACAAAGACAGATCTTGACAATACAGGAAAGTAGAACAAGTTAGCTGTTCAGTCAGATTATTTGCTTCTCTCATTAACTTTTCTGAAGTCAATGCAAAGCTGTCTTTGGCGTCAATTAAGTGAAAAAAAAAGTTCTTTCTCCCAAAATTTTTGACATTCATTGAATCCGGAGGAAGAATAAGAGTCGCAGTTCTGGCTTTGCTCGTTATTGGAGTAAAATAAAATGTCAATCATACGTAAGTTGCATTGAGATTTAGAGGCTGTAGTCTAATGGTCTAAAAGCATTCTATGTTGTAACACTACTTGAAGAAAACGTACTTTGCGATTTCAGTTTGAATTCAAATATACGTATTACAGGTAAATTGCAGCTTTTGGTAGAGCTCTTCAAGAGCCAACATTTTTCCTTTGAAGGAAATTCATGACTGACTTTTCAGTTCTGTGTTGCTGTGGAAATCAGTGTGTTCCTGCAGAGAAGTTTCATGCAGACATTGTCTTTTCTGATGGAAAAAAAAAGTGTTCAGCTGGAAATTTTTCACTTAGTTCAAGTATTACAACTTACAGAGAGTATCTTTACGAGCAAGTCTCAAATCTTATTTTAGCCTGAATCTGTATTTCAACTGAGTCAAGCTAGGTGCTTTCTGTAGCTTGACCTCTAATGGCATCCGATCTGAGGGTACTAACTGACCTCATTCTCTGTGCCTCTGGACACGTTGCTTCCTTCTGATGGGCAAAAGCAGAGGTAGGTGTCATCACCATGGCTAGGCTGTACAGCAGAGGAGAAGTGTAGGTGGCTCTACTTTCTACACCTGTAAGTATTTGAATTACCTTATTGCATTTCAACCATGAATTTTGACAGGTGGTGCCACCGTTTTTTTCTACCTCTACTTACTAAAGGAAGAAACTGGTGTTCATTAGAAACAGTAACATGGAGAGAAAAAGAGTGAATTCTGGTTTACATTTGAAATGATTTAAAGTATAGCAGAGGTCTAACAAGTCTTTCCCAACTGGATATTTTTAACATTATGAATATATTTTATTATCGTGGTTGAAATGCTGAAGTTACCACCAAATGCGGTGATACTGAGTGTGTGAAGAGGTCAGTGGCTCAAATTCTTTGGGAAACAAGCAATAATGCTAAGTTACTGCAGATGTACAAAGAGAATTCTTTACAAAGATTGATTATGAAGAAGAGGATTATTAGAAGGGAATATTTGATGGTCAGAAGTGCAATGATTTAGAAGCCAGGTTCTGATTTGTAGGACTGAAGAAAAGAACTTTTTCAAATGCTAGGTGCTGAAATGGGACAATAAAAACAAGCTGAAAATACATGCTCTCAAACTTATTTGAAAATAGTGCTTTCTTTTGTAGGAGTCTTTGGAAAAGGTAATTTTCTCATTCTACAAAATTGCTCACCTAATCTACATGTACTTTTTTCTTTAAGAAAGTAGCTTTAAATCTGTTCTTCATACCCCAGTATATCTCTCACTCTTAATGGCGTTCAGTTCTTTGCCCTCGTCTTTCATGCATATGAATAAAAAGGCACAAGGGGGACATGCATTTGTTCCCTTAAGTATTCTGCTTCAAATACTGTCCTTATTCATTCCACATCTCACAGTGTTCTGGGTGGAAGAGTCGATTATTTTACTTAGCTTCCCTACAGTCATCAAAATACGTTGGGTCTTTTATTAGTAATGACAACGTAGATGAAGCAGGAAACGTTGAAAATGTCCTGTGGGCTCCAAGCAGCATTAGTCCGCTCTTCTTCCATTACTGCACCCTCTCTAAAACTTCTTAGGTATAAATTATATGTATATATGTGTGCGTGGGAGAGAGAGAGGAGGAGAATGGGGAGATTTCCATAGTCTAATTGAACCACCAAACATCTAAACCAAGAATCTCAAGGCAGTCCATGGAGAGAGTTTGGCTCTTCATCAGGGTGATTCAGAGCACCTGAGCTATACAGGCTCCTTGGAGACACTACAAATCAGACAATTTAAGTTAGGTGGTATAAATAATCATTCCTACACCCCCATGTGTTAAATTTGCCATATGGCCAAATGTAGATTCATGTCTGGATAGCTGAAAGCTAAACTTTTAAAATAATCTTTATGTATTTTAACTGATTAAGTATTGTTGAGATAGCTACTCAAGTAGTTATTAGGGATCTGTTAACCTCCACCCATACATATTTATCTCTTATCTCACAGAGAGCAAACAGACAGAGGTATTGTTAAAAAAAACCAAACAAAATCAACAAAATAAATTTTAATAGAATATGTAACAATTCACCTGAAAACTGGAATATTCCCTTGGGATATTATGGAACTGAACTGATTCCCGTGAAAGGCTGTGAAAAGTGCTTCTCTACCAAACCCCATGGTCACATCATGCCCTTAATCACAGAAACACAGAATGACGGAATGTTAGGGGTTGGAAGGGCCCTCATTGAGTCCAACCCCCCTGCCAGAGCAGGATCACCTAGACTAGGTCACGTAGGAAGAGATCCAGGTGGGTTTTGAATGTCTCCAGAGAACGAGACTCCACCACTTCTCTGGGCAGCCTATCCAATGCTCTGTCACCCTCACTGTAAAAAAGCTTTTCCTTGTTTTTACATGGAACCTTCTATGTTCCAGTGGAACCTCCTGTGTTCCATGCTCTTAGTTGCACTTCTTCAGTGTTTTCCATGTGCAATTCTCAACAGAATTTTGTTTTGATGGTAGCTGTCTTCATCTCCTTTTAACTGCAATTATGCAGATACTTTAATGGATAGAAATATCAGCTGGAAATAGAAAAACGTGCATTTCTCTGCTAAGGTTATTTTCCTGGGAGTGATGGAGTGTGTAATCTCTCACTGAAGAAGCAACAAGAACTATTACTGCATTCATCTATTCTCAAAAGGAAGTGTATGGGTCACTATAACACTCTGGGTCAAATATATGACTTTTATTGCCTTACAATGTCTCCCTACATATTTGTCTTTGTTGGCACAGGCTTCATGTTGCTCGTATCAACACAATATGCTCACAGATCTGTGCAGCAGCCTCAAATAACTGAAGACTAGCTAAGAACTAAGCCCATGTTACTGTAGAGTTAGATGTCTGGGCTATGAAATTCTCTTTATTCAAAGCATTCAATAAGCTGTCTAGCAAATAGCATTGGGCCACTTGTTAAACCATTTTTGGTAGAAAACCATGTAAAAGGAATTAAAAGACTGTCACGTTTACAGTGTAGTTCCATGCAAGCTAATGCAATGGAACATAATAAATAAGACCATGTTGTGTCTGATGAACAAAAGCCTACCGCAGGTGTGTGGAAGGTTTTAGCAATGGACGGATCAGACCGTTAGTAACGTAATTACAGAGCTTCAAATACTGTTTAGAATACCTGAATATTTTACCACAGTATAAGAAAGACCTTGAGGTGCTGGAGTGGGTCCAGAGAAGGGCAGCGAAGCTGGTGAGGGGTCTGGAGAAGATGTCTTGTGAGGAGAGGCTGAGGGAGCTGGGATTGTTTAGTCTGGAGAAGAGGAGGCTGAGGGGAGACCTTCTTCTTCTCTCCAGCTCCCTGAAAGGAGGTTGCAGTGAGGTGAGTGTTGATCTCTTCTCCCAAGTAAGTAGTGACAGGATGAGAGGAAATGGGTTTAAGTTGTGGCAGGAAAGGTTTAGATTGGATATTAGGGAAAAAATTTATGCTGGAAGAGAGGTGAGGCCTTGGAACAAGCTGCCCAGGGAGGTGGCGGAGTCACCATC
Organism: Baryphthengus martii; assembly: GCA_013396935.1. Lineage (NCBI taxonomy): Eukaryota > Metazoa > Chordata > Aves > Coraciiformes > Momotidae > Baryphthengus > Baryphthengus martii. Next base: position 34,535 of record VWZK01012108.1, read on the forward strand.
CCTAGAGGTGTTCTAAAGACGTGTAGCTGTGGCACTTCAGGCCATGGTTTAGTGGTCATGATAATGTTGGATTGACAGTTGGACTTGATGGTCTCAGAGGTCTTTTCCAACCTTCATGATTCTATAAATCTATGACTTTACAAACTTGGATATCTTGAACACCTAGTAACAGCAAGAGGTCCCAAAGTGATTCTAATTTTCATTGTATGCTGGTCATCAGAATTTTTCTTTCTGCTTCTTTGAACAGGTTGATTTGATCATTTGTACATTATTCAATTTTCTAGTGTAAGCATGAAACATTCCACTACATTGTTTAAAAAAGATAGTAAAATAATTGCATTTGAAGTTTGGACATGCTTCAGTTCTTCCATAAAGTAAACTTCAATAGAGCATATCAGATGTGCTCTGAAAATGATACACTTTGTTATGTTGCATTGCAAGTTTCTTTCAAGCTCTTGTATAAATATCAGTATTTCACTATATGTTCTAGAGAAGAATGATTATGTATGCAAATATCATACACTAAGCAGTTATCAAAAGGAAAAGATAAAGATTATTTTGTCAAGGTAAATATTTAACAAACATTTTAAAAATAATATATTTGCCATTGGGATATTAGTGTAAAATACAACCACCAAGGCAAATATGTTCCAGTATTTGCAAACAGAACAGAATAAATAAATGTAAACCTTTCTTAATAGGGACGTGTTAGAGAAATTAACCACAGTGGTGTCTTTAGTGATGGAAATACATCATCTTTCAGATGAACTTTGCTGTATCAAGTGATGATTGTTACAGGGGGGGTCGTTAGCAAGAATGACTGGATGAGCTAACATGAAGCAGGCACACATTTCTAGTCTTGATTTCTGGCTTGGGAGTTTGGGAGTTTGCTTGTGCCTATCTTAGCTGTACCACTATCCCGTCATCTCTGCACTATCAATTCTTATTAACGATGAGACACGAGTAAAACTAGATTACTTGCAGTACAAAATAATTTGTAGCTCTCAAAAAAAAAAACAACCAACAAACCGTATTTACAAATGTTTGCAGAACAAAATAGCGCTGCTGTATTTCATCTGTAAGCATTCTTCTTTCTTTCTTTTTTTTTTTTTTTTTTTTTTTATTTTTTGCCAGGAGTTAGAGATAATCTGTTTAGATTTGGCAAATCTTCAGCATCTTTGAAGCAGAGTATTTTTCTCACAGTAAGGCTGCTGGTAAATGCTGTGGAAATCAGATTTTGAATGGTTTGGGTTTTTTGTGAACAAAGCAGAATATTCCATAATAAAAATTTCTGAACATCATCCACCAATGTGGCCACAGTTTGCACACAATTGGGTAAAAAAGATGACAATTAAAGCATGTATATTTACAGAGAGCTAAAATAAGGATTATCCCTAAATTGTTGTAAAATTTTATTGAAACTATGCCATCTCAAGTTAATATTTTAAAGATTAGGAAAAGCACAGAAAGCACAATACATAAAATAAACAAGGATAATTCTAACTAGTCTTCTGTGTAAATGAGGATTTTTAAGCTGAGTGAAGTATTTTGGAGCATATACTTTGTACAGGTATAATTACATTAGCCATGCTAGAGTTATGTAAAACATACTGTCTCATTCCTGACTGATCTTAAAAAAAAATTCCAAACGTAGAAGATTACTCCAAGAATGATTTTAACTTGCTGTGAAACTCAATAAAAACACTTGGATAAAGTTTTATATATTATTTAAACCACTCTAAAATAGAAACCTAATTTCTCCAGTGCCGCAGTTTGAAAGTTTCAAGGAAGAGAGACAATATATTATTTCTTTATCTATTCATTGTTTCAAATGTTTTGTTTGTTTCATTTGTTAATCTAGTCTTGAGGAAAAAAAAAACAAATGAAAAACAACAAAAAAAAAAAACAAACAGAAAAAAACATGTTTTGTGATCTTTACATGTAGAGCAGGATCTTAAATGTAGTCTTCTGATTCCTGGACTGGGTTTTCTCAAACTTCACTTTAACTCTTTCCATTCTCAATGAGCTAACAGGTAGAATCATATTATCATAGAATCATAGAATGTTAAAGGTTGGAAGGGACCTCTGGAGATCATGGAGTCCAACCCCCCTGCCAGAGCAGGAGCACCCAGGGCAGGACACACAGCAACAGATCCAGGGGGGGTTGGAAAATCTCCAGAGAAGGAGACTCCACCACCTCTCTGGGCAGCCTGGGTCAGGCTCTGGCACCCTCACACCAAAGAAGTTCCTCCTGCTGTTGAGGTGGAACTTGCTGGGTTCCAGTTGGTGCCCATTGCCCCTCGTCCTATCCCAGGGCACCACTGACAAGATCCTGGCCCCTTCTCCTTGACCCCCACCCTGCAGAGATTTGGAAGCAGGAATCAGATCCCCTCTCAGTCTTCTTTTCTCCATACTCAGCAGCCCCAGGGCTCTCAGCCTTTCCTCATAAGACAGATGTTCCAGTCCCTTCATCCTCCTCGTAGCCTCTGCTGGACTCTTTCTGGTATTTTCCTGTAAGAATAGATCAGACTGACCACAACTTTTATTTTCCCATAGGCTTTCATCTGTACAACTGAAAAAAATACCAAAGTAGTTCTGATGATTGAATTAGTGCTTATTTGAATAAATATAATTCTGATCAAAAGAAAAACGCATTTTAGTTCCCCAGCATATGGAATATGTCACTAGATTTATCTTTATTTCTTTTTTTTTGTTGTTGTTGAGTATTTTGATTGGTATCTGATAAGAATTTAATAACCGCTTTAATGGTTTTTCCTACTGAGTGTAATACTCACGCAGTCCAAACATTCTCTGATATTTTATCAGCTGCTTCAGAGGAAGATCTTTCATAGAACCGGCACGTCAATTCTAATGTGTGTTTTTTAAAACAAGCTTTTTGAGTTTTACATCTATCGCCAGACAAATTGTAATTTCCCCAAGCATGAAGATCGGTGCAGCAAAATGCATTAATCACAGCTTTTTGACGGTTCTAATCATCAATCCGTGCTTAATGTACAAATTTACAGCAAGACAATTAAGTAACTAATTTCAGTTCCTGTGCCAAAGGATGCACCATAATAAGCTTTAAGTAAACACTAAGTGGAAAAGATTAACATTTCACGAAGCTGAGCCTTAAGCAATTACAACTCAGTGAAAGAGGGTTGAATTTATACAAGTATTTTAATCCCTTGCCCAAAAGTTTGTTATCACAGTGATAAGAGAGTAGAAGAAGGACAGTGGTCTTTGCAGTGTTCAGGAACAATAAAGGTGTTCTGTAAATGCAAAAACAACCTTCTTTGGACAACTGACATGTTAAAAAGTTGCCAGAGGATGGGAAACAAAGAACCAAAAAAAAAATTTTTTTCTTTTTTTTTAATGTACATAAATAAAATCTGACAATCAGAAAAGTGACAATGACAAAGTGTCTATCAAGTTTTCATGAACTGTAATTCAACCAGAACTTATGACCAGAGATAGAAGTTTAGATCCTAGCACAGGATTGTTTACGCTGAATTTTTTTGGAGATGATATGGAGGAAAAGTTTCTGAAATCAACTGTCACAGCGCTGTCAGAATGGCTACCTGCTGGTTAACGAAGAGTGAAAGGTGGCATCTCATCAGAAGGGCCTTTATTCACTGCAAATAATGAAAAACATTCACACGACTTCACCATAACCTTCCAGCTGACAAATGCTGCTTGTGCTTTATTCATGCATTTATACGGGAAGCTGTTCTGAAAGCACAATGTTCTTCCCACCCTGGTTTTCAGAGACCTTCTCACTCAAATAACTTTATCAAAAGAAAAGCTATAGAAAGATTGAAGGAGCACTAAATGAAAAAGCTGAGATATTAAAAAAAAAAAAAAAGCACAGTTCTGTGAATAGAACTATTTATTCAGAGCCACAAAGATGGTGAAGGGAGTGGAACATCCCCGTGCTGAGGAAAGGCTGAGGGAGCTGAGTCTCTTCAGCTTGGAAAAGAGGAGCCTGAGGGGTGACCTTAGGAATGTTTATAAATATGGAAAGGGCAGTGTCAGGAGGACAGAGCCAGGCTGTTCTCGGTGATGTCCAGTGGTAGGACAAGGGGTAATGGGTGCAAATTCCAGCATAAGAGGTTCCATGTAAATGTAAGGAAGAAGTTTTTCACAATGAGGGTGACAGAGCCTGGAATAGGCTGCCCAGAGAGGTGGTGGAGTCTCCTTCTCTGGAGACATTCAAAACCCCCCTGAATGCATTCCTGTGTGACCTACTCTAGGTTCCTGCTCTGGCAGGGGGGTTGAACTCAATGATCTTTCAAGGTCCCTTCCAACCCCTAACATTCTATGATTCTGTGGTTCTATTCTACAGTGATGAAATGTCTGTTGTCACTGTCACCAAGAAAATAAAGAATTGAACGGGTCAAGTTCTTCCCTCCTGTGTTCCTGTGGCTCCTCTTGTCCACAGTAAGAGACACATTATCACACGAGTGCGTTGTCTGAGGGTAATAACTCACTTTGTCTCTCAAACTGGGTGGAATGGAAAGCTCCCCCAAGTTGGGGTATCAGACATGGGTCAAATACGTGAGTGTGCACACGTGTGCTGGGGGCAGCTCTGCTGATGGAGCAAAACGACTCGCCGCTTTTTGTAACGGTATCTTAAGGTGAACTTTGTGAAATACTGTGAATAAAATACTACGCCTTTTACCAGTGTACACAGCACAGTGCTGGAAGTTAAATGTTAAGGTTCCTGAGAGGACATGCTTCCGGCCTGATACAAATCTAATACAGCCTCACTGACTTCATCTGATCTTTGACAGTGCCTGAGAGTCTGCTGCTTTCAGCTTTATTCTCTCCCACATTTCTAGTTCAAACCGAGATTTCTAATGAGAACTGATCAAAAATGACCAGAGAGATGGAACATCTCTCCTACGAGGAAACCTGAGAGTGTTGGGGTTGTTCAGTCTAGGGAAGAGAAGGCGCCTGGGAGACCTTGTAGTGGCCTATCAGTATCTGAAGGGGACCTGTAAGAATGATGGGGACTATTTTAGAAGAGCCTGTTGCGACAGGACAAGGGGTGATGGTTTTAAACCAAAAGAGGGGAGATCTAAACTAGATATGAGGAAGATATTTTTTACAAAGATGCTAGTGAAACTCTGGAACTGGCTGCCCAGAGAGGTGGTCAAAGTCCTATCCCTGAAAACATTCCAGGTCAGGTTGGATGGGGCTCTAAGCAACCTGATCTAATTGTAGAAGTCCCTGCTCACTGCACAGGGGTTGGACTAGATGACCTTGGAAGGCCCCTTCCAACCCAAAACTTTCAATTATTCTATGATTAAAAATAAATACATGAGGATTGTTCCTTCACCAAGAGTATCTTGGCAGCTCAGAAGGTAGAAGAGAGTACAGAACAGTCATGTCATGATGGCACTTCATGCTATGTGACACAGAGGGTATGAACAGATGACACTTTCATGTGATGAGACCTCGAGCAGACCAAAATAGGGTAAAAAATTTCACCCTTTCCCACTCCTAAGCTGCCTGTCACTTCTCACTTTCTCCTCCACATCTTACAGACCTCTCTTCTGGCACATAGCTGTGGGTTTACCTCCCTGATCACGTGCAAAGTGCAGATGTGCTCAGTCAGAGAGGTGTAAACCATGAGGAGGGTGTGAGAGCAGAGGGAAGAAACTGGCTTTGTCCGTGTCAGAGAATTCAAAACGTACCCCTAGTTACAGCCATTTTGTACAACTATATCTCTGGTACTCCACTGCAGATTAATCTATGGAAACAGCCTAAATAAATAGCATATGTTTGATTTAAATGATGCGGGGTTTTTTATTTGAGGTAACACTATTTATTTCTGTTGATGCTAGGCAGCGTAAAGTGTTATCTGTACTGGAAGGCAGCAAAATACTTTGGCAGTTAAGCAGAGAGAATGAGTTTTGAAGAAGTTCAAATCATTCTAGTATCAGTTTCACTAACAGTGAACTTACAGTTTCATGGAAGTTTTGCAGAGGGTTAAAACTTAATCCCTGTCGGGTATTGTTGCTCCCATAGCTTCAGAACAAAGCTCTCTTCTCTCCAAGTTATCCATCTTATTCAGTTCAACACATGCTTCATTTCTAGTCAAACTGAATAAAAGATTTTTAAAAAAAAAGAAGAATGCTTAGTTTTTAATTTGAGATACCAGGAGCTCTGAATTAGTTGCCCTAAAATCATGGCTCTATGATGGTCTGATATAAATTGTTCGATTAGCTAAGCGCAAATAGTATTTCATTTCTTCAACAAAAGGCTTATATTAAAATTTAGAACATGTTAATAAAGTTTTTTCTTCTGATGTACAACAAATTTAAGGCGTTTTGTTTAAACCACTGAGTACTGTCTTTATTTACTTTAAATTGAATCGTATTTCCCTTTAAATATAATTTGATGCAAATCACCAGTAAAGTATGAAGTATACCTAGTAAATTGTTTACACGAGATTTATATAGAATCATAGAATGATTCAGGTTGTAAAGGACCTATGAAGGTCATCTAGTCCAACCCCCCTGCAGGGAGCAGGGACTTCCTCAACTAGAGCAGGTTGCCCGGAGCTTTGTCAAGCCTGACCTTGAATATCTCCTGGGATGGGGCCTCAACTGCCTCCCTGGGCAACCTGTTCCAGTGTTTCACTCCCTTCATGGGAAAGAACTTCTTTCTAACATCCAATCTAAATCTGCCCTTCGCTAGTTTAAAACTTGCCCCCCATTCTGTCACTCCAGGCCTTTGTGAACAGTTCCTCTCCAGCCTTCCTGTAGGCCCTTCAGGTACTGGAAGGTCGCTATAGGTCTCTCTGGAACCTTCTCTTGTCCAGGCTGAACAACCCCAGCTCCCTCAACCTATCTTCGTAGCAGAGGTGTTCCAACCTGCTGACCATTTTCGTGGCCCTCTTCTGAACTCATTCTATCAGGTCCATGTCTTTCTTGTAATGAGGGCTCCAGAGCTGGACACATGTTTATTACATGGACACAAATTTAGTACATGACACGATAGCACACAGCAAAATGGAGTCTCTGCCAACATGTCCTGACCCTTAAAGTCAGCACCGTGGAGTGAAATTTGGTCTGATGGTGTTAGGAAGGACCTTTTCTTCTTTTGTCCCACGTCTGCTAGACAAAAGCCCCACACAAAGCTGGACTTCATATATTCTGTAAAGTGATTTGTACCTGCTCTCAGCTGGTTTGAAGCGCTCTGTCTTTAGCTCAGTTGTGTCATAGCTTGTCCAGGTGTGGATATGAGCACAGCAAAGAAACAAGCATAATGAGATTATTTGATGTCTTTTGTTTTTACTAACCTCTGGAAATTCCGGAAGAATCCTTGTCTCTGAACTGTCATCCCCTGGTATTGTTTCATTCACAGTGTACTGGGGCACTTTACAAATTACATTTCCATAGCAACAATGTTCACAATATTTAAGTTTACACGGTATTTAAGTTTAGTTATCTTAAGATGAAAGAATGTTACCAAAGTCACCAAAGAAAAAAATAAGCAAAGCTGAAACTTTGAATGCTCGGGTTTCTTTTTTTAAAGTACTTTGCTTCAATATCTGTTTGAAAATCCATATTCTGTCTCCTGATCTAAAAGGACTGTCAGCATGAGAGGTTTGTGAGCTCTTACACCTTCATGTTTTCAGCACGTGGAAAAGTATCATGTCTCCACTTCAAGTTTGCTTCCCATGGCTTGGAAGAGTTTTAGTGTTCCTGGTGTGCAGGAAAAATGAGGGTAACAACATAATAATGTTTAGACTTTAAATGCTGGTGTGTTACCCCATACCGTGTCCAGATTTACAAACAAATTAGTGATAATGTAATAAATTGGAAAGGAATAAATGGCTAAATGGGATAGGCTATGGTCCTCACTGTCACCCCATTCCTTCTCAGGGCAGAATGGAAGAACAAATGAGACATTTTTTTTAGTCCTGGTTTTGAAAGAAGGACTGGAGAGCAGCCATGTCGTGCCTCATACTCGCCCAAGACTCAGATACAGCTGTATCAGTGTTTTGTCAGCACTTTCTCCAGGACTCAGCCCATGTGTAGGCCTCAGCAAGCAGGTGTTTTCTCTCCCATGTGTAAGGACCTCATTAATGTTTATAAATATGGAAAGGGCAGTGTCAGGAGGACGGAGCCAGGCTCTTCTCAGTGACATCCCATGACAGGACAAGGGGCAATGGGTGCAAACTGGAGCAGAGGAGGTTCCATTTAAACACAAGGAAACACTTTTTCAGAGTGAGGGTGACAGAGCCTGGAACAGGCTGCCCAGAGAGGTGGTGGAGTCATTCAAAGCCCACCTGGATGCTTTCCTGTGTTACCTACTCTAGGTGATCCTGCTCTGGCAGGAGGGTTGGATTTGATGATCTTTCAAGGTGCCTTCCAGTCCCTAACATTTTGTGATTCTGTGACTCCGTGCTAACATCTGGAGAATAGTATGAATAGCACTTTGGAAGCTTCACGATATATTGGCTTGTGAAGTGCCAATCCATTTTCTGTTTTACTGTAGCAGTCTTAAATTTATGATTTTCAGCAAGGAGCTGACAAGAACAATCTGTCAGTTTGTTTCCCTTCTTTTATATTATAATGAGTTTGGCTTTTTTGTTTGTTTGTTTCATTCAAAGTTGTTTTGTTTCCTTTTTCAAGTGCTTATTTCTTGAGCTTGTAAAGCAGGCAAAGAAGCAGTCTCCTTCTTGTAGGTGAGGGACCATAGTACTGAGCTGATGAATTGGGTATAAACTGAAGGCATCGCTCCAGAGCTTCCTTGGGGAGCACACATTTCCTTCTTCTAGACCAGAAACAAAACGAGAGGTGAAAACTTACAACAGCTCATACTTATTTAAGAAAATTCCAAAGTCAAGTCCTACCAGGTATGTGGTGGCCCCATGAGCACACCACAAACCTTCTCTTTAGAGCCTCCATCAGTGCAGGCTGAAACTAGGCTGCCCAGGTGGGCTGTAACCGTGGCTCACTGTCCTTGTTTTCTTGATATCTGGCTGAACCCTTCTGGTGCAATTTAAAGCCATTATGGTTTGTTCTGCCCATTCAGAAGATGGATGTATTTGCTTCATACCTGCCTTTTTATGAAATTGAATGAATTACCCTGCTTTCTTACACTGTCCATAATATTCTTTAAACAGCTTTTTCTGGTTCACATACTTCAGACTGGTCTTGTTATTTCCCAGTCTCTAATTACTTTAAAAAAAATTAAGTTCAAGTAAAAATGCAGTTTTCTAACCAGCTCAGAGTGGAACATCACAGGTTGAGCATGTTACTTCCTATTGCACTCTGTCCTGTTTTCCTCAAACGGTTTCCCCTCTTTGTTCAGTTTTCTTTTATTCCAATGTCATCTGAAAATTTAGTTTAGATTTATTTAGTAGAAATACTGAGTAACACTGGATCCAGGACAGATTCCTGTGGAACTCTACCTCCTGCTTAGGTAGCAAAACGCTGGTAAGTGCCATTGAAAGACTCAGTGTATATTGCCCTTGCACTCACTCTTCTGTTGGAGAATTAGCACTTTAGTTCATCGCTGACCTAAAACTATTTCAGCTCCTGAGTTTTGCACAAGTGGGCATGTTGCCATGTTGCAGTCCCTGCACTGTGATTGTACCAGCATAAACTGCTGACCCCTTAAGGTGCCAGAATGTAGCATTTTGTAAAGGAAAGTAGATCAGAAAGAAATAGGAAAGTTATTTTGCAAAGTTCTTTGAAGCAATATTCAGTACTGGACCTCAAACTTTTTTTCATGACTTTTACAATAAGTGAGAGCATAGAATCACAGAATCATTAAGGCTGGAAATGACCTTCAAGATCATGAAGTCCAACCTTTAACCCAATATTCATGACCACTAAACCATCTCCTGAAGTGCCACATCTATATGTTTTTTGAACACCTCCAGGGATGGTGACTCCAACAGGCCCCCTGGGCAGCCGGTTCCAAGGCCTCACCGCTCTCTCAATAAAGAATTTTTTTCCTAATATCCATCCTAAATCTTCCCTGGCACAACTTAAGCCCATTTCCTCTCATCCTATTGCTAGTTACCTGAGAGAAGAGATCAGCACCCACCTCACCAGAACCTCTTTTCAGGTACTTGTAGAGAGCAATAAGGTCTCCTCTCAGCTTCCTCTTCTCTAGACTAAACATGCATGAATTAAAACTAGAATGAATGTAGATATAATTAAACTCCTCTCAAAGTCATTAGATATTTTAAGCTGTTGAGCCATTTTTCCAGCCCATTAACTTTATTTAGACGTAATTAATATTTTTCAACATGCTAGTCCAAATAATGTTTTGATCATGGTTTTACATACACTACAGTGCTGTCGACACACTGCATAGCAAGGATATCTTTGTTTTGAGTTTCTGTATGGCCCCAGATATTTGATGATGAGTTGTTGTGGTTTTTTGGGGGAGGGAGAGGGTCATGGAGATGCTTTGAGGTGATGGTAGGTTTTTGTTTTGTTTGCTATTTGTTTGTTTTTGCTGGAGTTTTTACGTTCTTTGTCTCAGCTGTCTTTGCTTCTCAGATTGTTGTTCCTTTTCCTTTCGTGTCTATTGTAATTAAACACCAGCTCTTGGTGGTTGGCATCCTGATTGCCAAAGATGATGGGCTCACATGGAACCATTCCAGAATTAAGATAATCCCTATTTTCCTAAACTTGTGTAACTATTGTGGAATTTAAAGCTTCATTTACTACTTGGCTTCCGGTAGCCTGACGAGTAGTAGACAAGAAGTAAGAAGCTGGCTAAATATTTCTCCCTGCACAGAGGTAACCCTCAAACTTTCAACCAGGAGCACCCTTATTTGATGGATGGAGATTGATTTGTGAGTTTGGAATATGCATGTCACGTTTTAAGGAAAAGAACACATTTTATCTCTTAGGAGGATGTTCAGAAATCTCTTCCTATGGACTGGAGTCTCTGAGAACTGCTAAGGTGCTATGTTTGAAGAGCTTAATGGAATTGAAGATTCAGGGATAGTTTCATTAATTCCAATCTACTTTGTGAATATTTTTTTATTAGGTCAGACAGGAGCGTTTTCAGTCTTTATTGATACTATACCATTTTATACCTTATTGATACTATGGTCTTCTGGGGTGCATTAAGAAAACTACGTCCACCAGGTCTAGAGAGATTCTCCTCCCACTCTACTCTGCCCTGGTGAGACCACACCTGGAATACTGCATCCAGTTTGGGCTCCTCAATTCAACAGAGACAAGGATCTACTGAAGAGAGTCCAACGGAGGCTACGAGGATGATGAAGGAACTTGGACATCTCTCTTGTGAGGAAAGTTGAGACAACTGGGCCTGTTGAGTCTGGAGAAGAGAAGCCTGAAAGGGGATCTTATTCATATTTCCAAATCTCTGCAGGGTAGGGGTCAAGGAGAAGGGGCCAGGCTTTTGTCAGTGGTGCCCTGGGATAGGCCGAGGGGCAATGGGCACCAACTGGAACCCAGCAAGTTCCACCTCAACAGTAGGAAAAACTTATTTGGTGTGAGGGTGCCGGAGGCTGGCCCAGGCTGCCCAGAGAGGTGGTGGAGTCTCCTTCTCTGGAGACTTTCCAACCGCCCCTGGATGTGTCCCTGTGTGGTCTACTCTGGGTGATCCTGCTCTGGCAGGGGAGTTGGACTCCATGATCTCCAGCGGTCCCTTCCAAGCCCTAACCTTCCACGATTCTATGATTTTATGATTCTTTTATGAAGACATCTCCTAATTAGTTAACAAGGCACCTTAGATCAAGCAGAGAGTTTTCCTTAGATCCAACAACATACTTCTGAGTTTAAAATGAGGCAGTTTATCCCTGGACTCCAAAACACATCCAGACATGGTCCCCCAGCTCCCCCACGCCAGTGGTGCTGGTACTTTGGTACAGGCTAGTGAGATCCCCACAGGCTGGTACTCAGAGCTGGAGCCTGCTAGACAAGGTAAGGGTAGGGATGTTTAAAGGCTGTTTTTCTTTTGAGTCCTTAAGCGTCTTCACTGAGGCTTCAGAAACATGGCTGCTGCTGGTGTCCTGGAGTCTCTTCTGAATTATGTCTAAAAAACTTAATGTAGGGTTTGTGCAAGTGGTATAGAACAAAAATATTTTCATCCCTAGTATGCCACAGCTTTTGCCTTAGAGGTGAGAGAACTGGATTCGGCTCCTTCTTCAGCTTCAAGGGTTTTACATCCTCCTGCACAATATAATGCTGACAGTGGAAAAATACAAAAATAGATGTGGGAACAAAGACCAAGACGGTCCTAACCACAGGCCATGTTCTTGATTGATCCAGTGAATCCTGCGTTATATTTAGCCTGTCCTTCCTGGAGGGCATGGAAGTTCTAATGCCTCCAACTTTGTCTGCAACATTGGACAATTCTGCAATGAGTGGATCGTGTGGATTTGGATCCCCAGAGACCGAGGGAGGAATTTTCCAACAGTTTCTCTTATCTTCTGGGCTAATATTAAGTGAATATCACCTCCTGATAGTTTCGCTTAAATGCCACATGAATCTGACAGTTTCATCTGGTATCATTTAGATGTGATCTGAAAATGTCTACCAAAAGAGGGGCAACAGTTCGAAACTAGAGCAGGGTAGATTTAGATTGGACATTAGGAAGAAGTTCTTTCCTCTGAGGGTGATGAGACATTGGAACAGGTTGTCCAGGGAGGTGGTGAAAGCCTCATCCCTGGAGATAGTCAAGGTCAAGCTGGATGAGGCTCTGAGCAACCTGCTCTAGTTGAGGATGTCCCTGCTCCCTGCAGGGGAGTTGATCTAGATGACATTCAGAGGTGTCTTCCAACTCAGGGCATTCTATGATTCTATGAAACCGTGCTCTGAGAAGGAAAGTGTTCCCCCACAGAGCTTTTTTGGACTCTAATCAGTTTTAGTTGTTCTTACTCCAAACCACATCCTAGCCACAGGTAGCCTCCCAATGATCAAAGTTGAGCAGAGAAGCACCTCATGGATTCAGACACTTCTCACATGACACAGGGATAAGAGAAGGCTTTAGGGAGTTAGGAGTGGAACTGATGCATTTTCATTCCTCTTAGCACTTTGGTGGATTTTGCTATTTATGACTAAAATGAAACAAATCTTCTCAATTATAAGGATTGTATGAAGAGATGAAGCTCACTGATGAAAAGTGGGTAAACCACAGTATTTAATTAATGGCTTTAATTACTGCATCTAATCATTATGTTTAATTAAGTACTGTGTCTAATTAAGATAACATTAGCTATGAATAAGCTGTGTTGGTCTGGGTGGAAAACCATCTCTCCACTACCAGTCTCCCAGGGAGAATCTGCCATTACATATTGAACTGTCATACTCTTTGGATATTGTGCTCTTCCTCCCATGTGAAGCAAGGAGACATGTTCAAAGGGTTGCTCAAGCTTGATGAGGTTCTGATCAACCTGCTCTAGTTGAGGATGTCCCACTGCAGGGAAGCTGGACTAGATAACCTTTGGAGGTCCCTTCCAAACCATGGTATTCTATGATTTTATGCTTCTATACTTCTATGCTTCTATGATTCTATAACTCTATAAAAAATAGTTGCATATATAGTTCAAGAACCAAAAAACTTCCTTTGTTCCAGTTGGTGCCCGTTGCCCCGTGTCCTATCCCAGGGCACCACTGACAAGATCCTGGCCCCTTCTCCTTGACCCCCACCCTGCAGAGAGTTGGAAACATGAATAAGATCCCCTCTCAGGCTTCTCTTCTCCAGACTCAACAGCCCCAGGGCTCTCAGCCTTTCCTCATAGGGGAGATGTTCCAGTCCCTTCATCATCCTCATAGTCTCCATTGGACTCTCCAGTATTTCCCTGTCCCTCTTGAACTGGGGAGCCCAGAACTGGACCCAACACTCCAGATGTGGTCTCCCCAGGGCAGAGTAGAGTGGAAGGGGAACCTCCCTTGACCTGCTGAACACGCTCTTCTTAACGTCCCTCAGGAGACCATTGGCCTTCTTGGCCACAAGGGCACATTGCTGCCCACGGAGAACTTATTGTCCACCAGGACTCCCAGGTCCTTCTCCATGGGGCTGCTTTCCAGCAGGTCAGTCCCTCCCCTGTACTAATGCAGGGGGTTATTCCTCCCTAAGTGCAGGTCTGTGTACTTGCTCTTGCTGAACTTCATGAGGTTCCCCTTTGCCCAGCTCTTCAGCCTGTCCAAGTCTCATTGGATGGCAGCACAGCTCTGGTGCATCAGCAACTCTTGTCAGTTTCATATCATCAGCAAACTTGCTGAGGGTGCACTCCATCCCTTCATCCAAGTCATTAATGAAAATTTCGAACAAGACTGGACCTGGTACTGACCCTTGGGAAACACCACTAGCTACAAGCCTTCAACTTGAGTCTGAGCCGTTGATCGTGACCCTCTGAGCTCTCTCATTCATCCAGTTCTCAACTCACTTCACTGCCCAATCATCTAACCCTCACTTCTTATTTATCCTCTGAGGATGTTGTGGGAGACAGTGTCAAAAGCTGACGTCCAGGTGGACAATATCCACTGCTCTAACCTTATCTACCCAGCCAGTCGTGCCATCACAGAGGACTATCAGATTGGTCAAGTATGATTTCCCCTTGGTGAATCCACACTGACCACTCCCATAACCTTCTTCTCCTCCACATACTTAGAGATGACAACATTTCAGAAAAAAATTATGTTTCTTCTAGTATTTCACAAAGGTATAAAGAATGCCATATTTTGTCAGAAGATATTTCAAGTGAAAAGCAGCTGACTGAAGGGAGTTGGCAGCTCTTATTTGGTGAAATTCTTTAGTGTTTCTGCAGCAGATTCTCTTACTTAGTTATTTGTTGTAAGGTCTAAGATACAGCTGATCAAATAAGGTGAAGAAATAGAATATACAGTATGAATTTCTCCCAGAATTTCCCAGATGAATTGCATGCTTTGAATAGAACAGGTATAAAGGTTGCTCTAAAGATTATGGTTCATTACTCCTGACTAGTCTTTGAATAAAGAAGAAAAAAAAGTAAAAAATTTGCAATGATTTAGTCTAATAACTGGAACTAATAAAATTCATAAATGTCACTTATTTTTATAATGACTTGCAGTTTTCACTTTCAGCCCTGCAAGTATAAAATCACTGCTTCAGTGCATAACATTTTTTAATGGTGTTTTATTTACTTTTTTTTTAAATATCTGAAGGATTTCTTATACTGAATTCATAGGCAAATAAATGAAGTGGTCGGACATTATACCTCTCGTTTTTTCTTGGCTGATTTGCATCCCAAACAAATGCAGAACTTCTTCCTGAGTGCAATTTTCAGCAACGCCGTGCACAAAACATTCGTTAAGAGTCATAGAAGTGACGGGAACCAAATTAGAACAAGAACATTGCCGTTCCTATGCATGTCCAATCTTGACGGGCAACGAGAACGAACAAAACCACCAAGACCGTTTCAGTGAGTGCCTTTGCTTGTGGAGAAACAGCTAAAGCATAGAAATCACATTTCATTCCTTTATAATTACAGCTGGGAGAGAACAGTCTCTTGTGTCTCAGCCCGTAGAGTCAACTGTTGTTTTAAGGTGAACCGCAACCGATATTGATTGTAACGTAAGGTCAGAGATAGAGCCAAGGTTATTTTGCTTTCACGTGACCAAGAAAGATAAGATATTACTTTAGTGACATAGTCATTCACTCGTTCTTGAAGGTGAGGGAAGCAGAGGGCAGGCAAAGAACATACCGCCCCCCCCAAGTAGATACCAGCACAAACATCTCGAATATTTACAGCTGTATATTTGGGGCTTCTCTCTTCCATTTCTGTGCTTCTTCTTAAATTAACTTTGACTTTCCAGCTGAAGGCTTAGTTCTCTACCACTACTGTGCAGAGACAGAGATATCTAAGCAGCTGGTCAATCAGCTTTCAGGAGGGTGAAGCAGGAATTTTGTTAATGGAGAAATTATGTATGGATTCCTTGAAAATTTCCTTTTTTTGTTATTTGCGCGCTTTTACCACTAGGCACTTTTGTCAAGTCTTCCTCACTGGTGACACCGGCAGTGCCTCCAGGATTTGGGTTGCCCAGTCCTCCAGGAGACTTATTCGACAGCCTGTCAGTCTTCTCATCATCCCCATAGGTCTCCTTTTTCAGAAAACCTAAATGCAAGTGAGACTGATAAGCACCCAGATCATGGCCTCGTATGAAGATGTCCCACATGGTAGCACAAATATAGATCTGGGAACCTGCAGGTGTCCCAGGATCAAGCATAGAAATAATTATTGCAGGGGTGAGGAGCTCTGCTGTTGCCCCATGGAGGTGCTCACACACAAGACACCAAAAAACCTCCAGGTTGTTGGGGGTTGGACCTTTTTTCCTTTGTGAGAGCACCATTGTCAGGTCACCTGGACACCATCCACCTCCTTGCGGTGTTGTGCCTTCCCACTGGTAGAGTCCAGCCCCTTTTAGACAGGCAGCAACTGCTGGAAATCATCTCCAGCCTGGTTTGAGAATCCCCCACCGGCATCTTTATTTGATCTGTCTCATAGATGAACAACATTATGCTTTTTATTTGAAAGACAGAATAAATGAGTGCAGTTGTAATTTCTCCTACATGCTGTTAGTAAGTAAGACTGGTAGGTTTTTGGTGTTTCGATTTCTCATCCTCCCCCAGATTCAGCCACTTGGCCTCAGCTAAGAATTGCAGTTTAATTTATTTTAAGTAGAGATGTTCTGTTTTCAGTTATTTTCTGTTGCCTCCCAAAGGACTGGTCTAGCTGGGTATTTATTTTTCAGATGGAGATTACTGTTACCATCCTTGGATCATTTATTAGCTGATGACAGTTCTTGCTGATTTGGTGGAAAGATAGCTGAGGAAAATTAATATACTAGCCTTCCCACTATATTAAGGACTTCAAGCTGTTTTCAACAGAAGTAAGGCGAAGAGTTTTGTTCCCTTCACATTTTAGCAGCGATCAAAACTGAATCATTTTACCTCCTGAAATTGAAAGCAACGTCTCTTAAGGCGTAAGTGGAAAAAAACTACTGTACTGTGCTTCCTGTTCTTGCACTAAGAATCAACACGCTAAATCCAGTCTTCATTTCCATATCAGTTACCTAAGGAGTGTTATCTGATTATATCTCACTGACATTTTGTCTGTCACATTTCCTTATTGGAGATACCGCTTAGATTTTGTAAAGCCAGTCTAAGAACCCAGTGATCATAAGTCTGCATAAGTCTGGTGAATATATGTTGCTTATTTTTTTCAAAGCATGTAGTGAAGGAAGTGTAATAAAATACTGTAGTCACTTTAAGCTGAGAATAAATTGAGAAGATAATTCCCCTCATTTTAGCAAGTTTACTTCCCCTTTTTTTCCCCAGATCTTAACTGCTTGATGATTACAGCAGAATAATATGTGTATCAGCCTGTTGTTTCCAGGAATGGCAGCCATTAGTCTGCTTGTCAGCTTGTCATGTGTGTGCATTAGGATATCCCCTTATCTTTTAGCAACCTTATTTGTATTGCTCTTCAATAATATTTCAGCTGAAAGCTTTAGGGCAAACTGAGCCTTATAGAAGCAAAGGAAGTGACCCTTCGCTTTTCATTCAGTTCCACTCACTTCCATTTTTCCCATTTTCCTCTCTGTGTGAACATGTGTCTGGCTTATTAAAAAAAAACAAAAACCCAAACAATCAAACAAGAAATCACCAAGAAAGAGTCCATTGGTTTTTAAAAGATTTTTTTTTTTCCCGTTTTTGACCATACTTTCTCTGTACTTCTTCTACTAACTTTTATGTAGAGTCCTATGGACTCTGTTTGATGGAGACTCGTGTTTTGTCCTTTTCATAGAATCTTTGAATGATAGAAAGGCTTGAGTTGGAAAGGACCTTCAAGATCATCTGGTTCCAACCCTCCTGCCATGGGCAGGGACACCTCCCACTAGAGCAGGTTGCTCAGAGCCTCATCCAGCCTGGGCTTCAACACTGCCAGGCAGGAGGCTCCACAACTTCTCTGGGCAACCCCTTCCAGGGTCTCACCACCCTCACAGGAAAGAACTTCTTCCTAATATCTAATTTAAAGCTACCCTGCTCTATCTTAATACCATTGCCCCTTGTCCTATCACCACATGCCGTTATAAAAAGTCCCTCTCCAGTTTTCATGTAACCCCCTTCAGATACTGGAAGCCCTCCCTCCCTCCCTCTGATCATCTTTGTGGCCTCCTCTGGACCCTCTCCAACAGATCTGTGTCCTTCTTGTGTTGGGAGCTCCAGAGCTGGACACAGTGCTCCAGGTGGGGTCTCACCAGAGCAGAATAGAAGGGCAGAATCACGTCCCTTGCCCTTCTGGCCATGCTTCTTTTTGCACAGCACAGGACACAATTGGGCCTTTTTGGGCTACCAGTGCCCATTGCCGGCTCACGTTCAGCGCTTCATCAGCCAGCACCCCCAAGTCCTTCTCTGTAGGAATTCCTTGCCAGAGTTTCAGTATTAGGAGGACTGTCGCCCATGGAAAGAGCAGGTTTTGCAATACACCCCTGACAGCCTGACTGGTCTCAAATTCCGAGTCACAGGAGGAGCTGCCTAACAGATATTGAGTGTTGTAAATGGGCTGTCAAAGGAATTCCTCGTTTTCTCTATCCCCCAGTGCTGTGCAAGCATAAATAATAACCGTAAAGCTTTCTCCGTAGGGCTTGCTTTGGTTAGAGTTCCTCAGCAATCACACAATCTGACAGTCACGGAGTGCAAGAGTAGCATTTATTCATTAAAGTGATTTTTTTTTAATATTAAAGCCATTTGTGAGTACAAATATAAAAGCATATGTGCATACATATGTCTACTTCGGGGTTACCATCTGCCCACGAGATATATGCGCTCACTGGCGTTTTGGGGAAAAGCTGGATAATCTTTATTATTATTATTATTTATTATGATTATTATTTTAAATTAAAATAACATCTATCATTATGTACATAGCCCAGCTCAACAAGCCTTGGCTGGCCAGTTCTGAACACAGCAAATGCTTGTGGTCTCTGTCTCCTTCATAATACGTTAATCTTTTAGGTGTAATTTAATGACAGGCAATGGCTTGATTTCTATTCCTCTCCATAGGATCCCTGAAGGGTCTTAATCTGCAGTGTGATAACGGGCAAATATTTTTAAATGTCTGATATTACTGTTCCACAGGGTAATACCGCAAGAGGTGATTTCCGAGTAACATAATCCTCCTGAATTACTAAAGAAGCCAGAATAATAGAATTCAGTTGACAGAAATATGAAACAGTTGCTTTGTTTTGGGTTTTTTTGTGGTTTTATTTTGTTTTATCTTATTTTGTTTTATTTTATTTTGTTTTGTTTCATTTTATTTTATTTTATTTTATTTT
>VWZK01012109.1:0-61221 GCA_013396935.1 Baryphthengus martii
CAAGGGTTAGTGAATGCGAGAGATGGACAGGATAAGGCAGAATAAAGAGGGCAACAACAGCAGCCACGTCTCCGGACCCTCAGGCCAGTGTCTGCTACCTGGAAGATGCTTCCTGACACATCTGGTCACAACCCTCTGCACAACTTTTGACTGCAGGTGAGATGAATTGTCGTAGTACTCTGAAGTGGCTATGAGCACACATGCAGGCTTATTGAGCCATAAATCTAGGAAGCAGTACATTCAGGTGGTTTCCAAGTTCACCTAAGTTTTATGAAACCTATTTTTTAGTCAAACAACTGCAAATGAGCAGTGCCTGGTGACATTTTATTACATTTTCCCTTATTATGTCTTAGTGGTAAATTGTTTTCACCAATCAGTGTTGCAGTATCAGAAAGACTGTTCAAGCCAGTAACCTAAAGAAAAAGGAGATAAAAGATTTGACTGTCTGTCTCCATGAAATGGGTTCCTTTTCATTTTTCAGTGTAGCTTAGAGTCCTGATTAAAATAATAAACCAATACAGTGATTAATTATGATAGTGGAGAATTGGGTATGTCAATCAAAACCAGAAGCCATACTACAGGAACAAATCAAAGTAACAACAGCACTGAGAAAGGAGCAGTTTATCCTGAATGCCATACCCAGTGTTCTTGAAACCAATGCTTTACAGCAATGTTATTAAGCATATTATTTACACCACACTAATGAGGAAGAGCAGACCATCAAAGATTTTTCTTTTCCAATTACATGCAATAACGACACGAGTACCTGATTTATTAACTTACAGTTATCCCTACAACACAGAAGAGTATCCAGCCATGGAAACACTCATGTTTTTATGGCGTTATTAACAAACAGCATCTTCACAAATTTTTCAAAGACTGGTAAAAAAACCCCAGGAGCTTAAAAATAAAGTCATGTTTATATTTCCTTCCCGTACATTTTGGTTAATAGTGTTGGAATGTGCATTTTATTTCCATTTCTGAGATTACCACAGGGTCACCCACTTTGTCACTTGTGACTTCTGCAGGCCCACTTAATGGACACCAGAAACCTACTGTCGTGTCATCCTCCTCTCTCATACTTCGCTTATGAGTTGGCAGGCCCTGATAACCATTTGGAAAGCAGGCCTATTGTGAGGTTAGCAGCTCAGTAAATGCTGTTCCTCAGAGCTAATAAACTCACATTAGCTGGATCCTACATTGCAAGTGACTGGCAAGGCTCAGATCTCCCTGTTGTTGCACTCCCTGGCCATCACACCGCACGGTGCAGAACAGTAATTAACTTGAAAACGCATGCTAATTCTGTTGATATTTGATATAGAGCCGTGTTGCCTCAAAGCGGTTGTCAAAACCACGTTTGCTGACACTAAATGGTTCCTATGCAAGTGAATGTGACACCTTACAGCCTCTATGTTTATCATATTACTGCATTATGGGCTCTCAACTCTGAATATTCATGGTGGGAAATCAAGCCATACTTTTTGGATGCTAACGGTAGTCAATGTTTAATGTCATTGGTAGAGCTTTAGGTTGTGTAAGAAATAAAAAGCTAGACCACGATCCAGGTTTAAAGTAGAAACTGGAAGGAGGCCTCCCAAAAGGTCACATTTAGGCATCAAAAGACATGTAAACAACTGCAGATTTGTAGAGTTTAGAAACAAACAGAACACTCTAGGCCCTAATTCTGCAAATGTTTATACACATGCTTCTCTAAATATTTGGGAAATTACTATTTTATGTCAATGTCTCACTTTCAGCACTTACTTTACTAACCCCCAGACTTCTAGCCTATTGAAATACTCCTAAGCAAACAATAAACCAAAGGAAGAGCAAGTAACAAACCAAAGGAGTTCCTCTGGGGATACATCTATGCCCTGCTCATGAATCAAAGGGTCCACCTTCCTCCAGCTTGTGTTTGTTAAATGCTCTAAAAACACTGATTTACTGTTTTCAACAAATTGCAAGAAGGATAAACAGATTTGATACCTGAAAGATAGATCCATTTGGGACAGAGTCACCAGGAGGAATAACGGCACACAGAGCTAAGAGCTGTAGCTCTTCACAGCAGTCAGAAGATGATCAGAGGAGGGGCGTTTCCAAACGAAGGACTTTCCTACCTCTCTAGGACATTTGACATCAAACTCAGCGAGTAGCTGGTAACTATCCTAACTTCCTCTAAACACACACTGTACATACACATACAACAAGGATTGATCTATTCAACGGAGTCAGACACCAGACGAGAGCAGAAGTGGCACAGCAACAGAAAAGCAGAAGACGGCACAGACCTTGAAAAGCCTGAAAGAAAACTCACAGAAGGCACAAAGTAAGTCTGCCACCCATTTTATGTGCTCCATCAGTTCATTGACCTTCTTGTACACTCTTCTTCCACTGGGCCCTGAAAGGAGCTAAAATATCATGTCTTACAAACAAACATTTATTACAATTAGGAAACAGAAGCTTTTCATAAAGCAGGCTCTCTAGGAAGCCTATGCTAACTCATCTCATTCTTCTCCCTGATCCTCAATAACTAGTCCTAAATACGATGTTGCTTTATAGAGCTTGTTGCTCTGGTATTACCCTAGAGCACTGAGTTTGTGGCTTTCAGTTGCTATGCGATTTTTAATTGTAATAAGGGAGTCCTTCCCAGCATTCTTGTGTTCCTAAGGAATGTATGATTCCTATCCCAGAATGCAGTTTCTCACAGCAATCATACATTCCCTTGGATGAGCATGCTAATTAAAATGTCATTGTGCCATTTCTTTCTGCATGAGATTTTGGGTTTGCTTTTAGGAAGAACGTGGCAACAAGGCAGGAGCAATTCGTAATGGGAAGATAAGAGTATTACTAATTACATCTTCCACCTGCCCACAATCCTGTGATCCTGCTGCAATGTAAGCATAAGATCCAGCAGAAGCAACAGGCTGCAAATGGAATCCTGAGCACTGACCAGCTCCCCCCGTTCCCGCAGAACCAATCTGGGTGACTTGAGCAAGTTGGTTGTGCCTTTCAGCTTTCAGTCACAAGGCTTGGATAGAAGACAGAGATTGATTTAATGGAGAATGAGTGTAATGCTCTGCAAGTACCTTAGACTGCACCAATTAATCAATTATCCAAGTACCTTCCGCTTTAATACATTCATTACTATTCTATTCTAATCTTTAATCAATTGCTTGTTCCACACACTCTGTGGTTCCTGTGTTTCTGTGAGAACAGCAGCATTCGCTTTGCAAAGGAAAAACACTGCTTCCATTGCTGCACATGGAAAACCAGAAGTATGTTGTCTGCTGTATAATATGAATAATCTTATAACTAACGGCTTACAGACTATGTTGGCACTTGCTGGGGCTTTGTTTGATGCACCTGCTAAAAATATTTATTGCAGATTAGTAGCAGAAAACGATCTGAAGACTGCTTTTACCTTCAGGTCTCAGCTTGGCACAACGCAACTGGAACTTCTACAACCAGCTACTGGATTTCTTGAAGTCAGAAGTGTTTTCAAGTAGGGTGGGTTTTTTTGGTTTCTTTTTTCGGTTTTATTGTTCTAAAGGAGGAAGAAAGTTTGAGAACTGTTTGCATCACCTCCAAGTTCTCAGCTGTATTGCTACCCTCTCTCCTCCTGGCTCCAGTGTAGGGTAACTCCACACCCAGAGGAAAATGCCTCTGCCCACCCCAGCAAAGGCCTGATCCATTTAAGACTGGAGAACTCCTCCCTTGATTTTGATGGGTGTCAGAGTACGTCCATAACATACAGTTGTTAATTTTTTGATCCACTTATTCTATAAAATGAACAACCTTTATCTGATCATTTTAAGCCTGTTAAGTCTCTGCCTCCATAGGAATTTCATGTATTCATTCCAATATAGAAGAGTTTCTTCCAAAAGACGCTCTGACCCCCCCATCACCAGCCAGGAGCTAAGGAAGGTCTTTCTGTAAAACTCTTCATCAGGCAGCCATAACAGAGTCCTGGTGAGAGAAGACCGTGGGGTGGGGTGGGGGAGGAAAAGTGAGATCTCAGATTGAAGGTAAAAGTGCATCAAAAATTATTTGCAATAGTGAGAAAAACGCATTTGCTGATAACAAGTCTGGTGTCTGATGTGCATACATACTTCACTATCTAGCCTTACATCAAGAGCGAGAGGATTTATCCTGCAGGCATGAAAGATGGAACAGCGTAAAGCGGTCAGTGACCACAGAAAGGATTAGCACATTATTATCTTTTTAATCCACAACATTTACTTTTTCAGGATTTCTTTGGGCTAATAGAAAAGTGCTTAGTGTTCTGGTTTTGCCAAAGAGCGAGCTTGTTTATGACTCCCTTCCCACACATGACCTGTAATAAACAGATAGCGCTGGCTGGAAAGTGGCCAACAACAGAAAGTTTCATCATCTACAATATATTCACAGAAATAGAAATGACTTGTGCAATTCCTAATAAGCACTTAGCCCTTCGAAAAGTAAAGCAAAAATATGTTACATTACCCCGCCCTGCAAGCACACAATAAAAGGTAGCATGGAAAGAAAAGTCCTTCAGCTTTTTTGCCTTTGCCAGGCATGTACTATTTTTACAAATGTGAGACAACCAGCCCCCAACATTCCAGGATCTCAGTCAGCCCCCAAGAAGTCATGACTAAAAAATGCTGAGATGTTAAAAATAATCAATGTTAATTTTTGTATGTGCATTCTGCATAGCTTCGGAGAACTCAGGATTCCTATTTTTCATTTTAGCTCCACATTTGCGATAGCTAGAAATGGATTTATTTGTTTTTAAATGGAAGCTGAAATTTTCAGGCAATCACAAAACCTGGGCGCCTAAGATTTTAAGAAGAATCCTCACACTGCTTTTCTCAAACCTGTCTATGTAACTTAGGACGTTTAATCACTTTTTCAGAATAGCACAAAAACCTGACACTTCAGGCTTGTGTCCGACCCTTTCCAAACCAAAACTGTGTTCCTGGAGTGCATAGCATTTTGAAAGGTATTGAGATGGCTAACTCCTACTAATTTGAGTTGGATGCTTCTCTATTTTTAAATATGTGGTCCTTGTCATCTTTTGAAAATAGGGCTTATTATTTTAGGTCTTCAGCTTTAGAAAGTTGTACTTAAAATATTGCCACATGAGCAAAAAAGTAGAAGAAACCACTGGTGAGCTGAAAAGGTGGACAGATGGATACCTGTAGAGAAGTAATAAACCAGAAAACTTCCTTCTTCCTATTCTCTTATTTACACTGATTAAATTTGTTTCTGTGTTTGGAGTAGACTTAGAGAAGTGGAATTTCTCCAAATCTCTGTAACACTTAACAGACTCAAACCAAACTCTGTAAGAGTAACGAATGAATGCCACCAGTCATTTAAATATAATTTTTAAGTTTTCCAAAGACAGAGATACCAGAACACCCTTTAGTTTCGCAAATGGCATGAAGTTATACAAGGCAAACAGCACAGCTCCTCCAACAAACCCTAGAACGTGATAGCTTTGTCTGCTACAAAATCAGCAAGCAACGTGTGCCTGCACACACACGTGCACGCACACACACACACAACCCAGGATTCTTACTTCACTTGGTATTTGAAAACACATCCCAGGCCTTAGCCCATTTGCAATGAGTACCTCTACTAAACCTCTCCAACACATAAATGTTTCTTTCTCAAGAAAGATGCTAAAATCAAAGTTGAAGAAATTTAGCTGTGGGTTGATGCCTCTAGTTCTTCATCCACCTTGAGGCTTAAAGGACAACCGACAAGCTTGGGAGAGCTTTCTTTTCTTCTCCAGTTAGGACTGCAGATGAACTGTAAATCGCTACAGAACTTTGAAGTGGATTAGGATTTCAAAGTGCCTTTTGTCATTTAAAGGTTACATCTGTATTGCAATCACGGTATCTCTAGTAGATGTTCTGGGTTGGCTTCAGACCAATTAGATCTCGTACTGTGAACAGTGTGACTTGGGTAGCATGGAGATTGTTTTTTGGCTTGCCGCCCAAATGTTTCCTTCATATCTAGGGAAGCCTTTGTGGCCTATGCTGCGTTCCCTTGCTCCACTGCCAAGAGCCGCTGAGGCAGGCAGCTAGCTGGGGTTTAAATCCCCGGCTTCCACAGCACGGACATGCGCTTCAGCACTTGTGCAGACAAGGCAGAGCGCACGACCACCACCTTCCGCCGTCAGACCATAGCATTATGAAGTTCTTCACACCCTGAGGTTGCCATTCTCACCTCTCACCTGGCCTGGCGCTTTGTGAGGCAGCACCCGTGTTGTGTATTCTCCGCGTTTCGTGTGTTAGCAAATACCTTTGTCAACCATACGCACTTGTAAACCTCAGTTTGGACAAAACCTGTGGGTGCTGGACTAACACCTGGCTGTTGTGCTGAGAGTGTGCTGCCAGCTCACACCAGTCTTTCCTCTCTCTCCCGGCCTTGGGTGCTGGCTGAAGGTTCACAACTCCAGAGGGAGCTAACTCCCTTGTGCTGGGCAGCTGCCAGTTCATCCCATTCTGCAGTGCCAGAGCAGTCCCAGGGGGCCTGGGAAACGAAGGAACTGTCCCTATACATTTACATGTGAAAAAGTTATAAAGGATTTAAACTAGTTGTCACTCATCTTCCGTTTCCTGTATACATGTCATATCTGCATCTCAATTTTCATTAGGATCTTTACTTGTAGAGTGAAGCTTTTAAGACAACAGTGCAAAAAGCTCTGACAAGGATTCGGGTAATACACTTCCCAATCACATGGCAGACAGGTGGAAAAAAATGAAAGCAAACCAGTCAATAGCTGCTTGCTATCTCACCCTCTCTGAACTGCAAACATTTCTCAGGGAGCTGTGAATTACTCCCCTATTGTTCTTGCTACATTATTATTTTGAAGTGGCTCACGCCTGTGTTATTTGGCTGCCTGCTTTGTTTGCCTTATCAGTATGCTGGGTGATGTGTAATTAAAAAAGACCTGTTTTACCACCTCACTCACAGATCCCTTTAGATAATACACCAAGTGTGATAGCAAGAAAAACACAACATAAACTTCAAGCACTGCAGCTTCCCTTGTGCATTTATTGAAATCCTCCCTTCTGGGAATCATGTCTCTGATCAGAAATGAGCCTGTGCTACAAAAGTCAGTATTTGTTTCCTGGTGACATCCGTGAGCAGGACAGTTTGTGGACTTAAGAAAGCAGGGACTCTGACAGCAGGTGAGACCGGGAAATTCTCCCCAGTCACTCAGCACCCGCAGTTCCTGACAAAACCTCCCAGGAGGTACTTGGCTTGTGGAAATATCCACCTGGAGGTGGTGATTGCAGATCAGAGCCAGACAATACATTTCTAAGTGCCAGGATAGATACTCGAAAGATGTTTACTGCAGAAAACACTCTGTCCTCGCTCTTTCCAAGCCAGCCACTGCGACCAGTGCTGCCAACTGCCCCAGCGATCAGGTGTCCTTTCTCCTTTCACCTCTCCTCCAGAGTCTCAATCCATGTGACACAGTTGATGCCACCTTTGTTCTCTCTAACATAGCCTTTCTTGTCCATCATTGAATCCATAGTTCCTGTCCAAGCTCTTTTTATACCTTGACAACAGCATCCCTCCTTTATTTTGCCCTTCTCTGTTTCCTTCCAAATTCCACTGTGATGACTACTCTAACTCACCACTCTAAACATGTCTCTTCTCCCCCAATTCATGTCTCCTCATCACATTGAAAAAAAGCAAATTTTATTCACTTTCAGGATCTTCTAGAGCTTATCATTCTCTCATACACTATTTATGTCTTGTCCCACCTTCAATAAGCCTGTCATGCCACCTTTCATCAAACACAAGATACATTTTCAGACATCTTTTATTCTTTCTTCGGTGCACATCTCAAAAATGTGGACATCCAGCAAGCTATCTCATTGATCTCTTTCAAATACTTCCTCTCAAACCTTTGCCTTCATACAGAAGTAAAGCTTGGCTGCCTTGGTAGCTATGAACATGTAGAGCTGAGGCTCCCCATAAGAAGCTGCTCTGTCTCCCTGTGTTTGCTTTACCCACCTCTTCGGCTCTGCTGGTGGCTTCCTGCCTTAATCATACTAAGCCGGTTAGGGCAAGGGGCTTTGCTCTTCTAGGAGTTTCTGAGCTATGATTGGAAAGAGTTGCTTACAGAAAAGTCCTCTGCAAACTGATGTTCCTTGTATTCTAGAAAATAGTAGCTCGGGTCTATACATTCACATTTACGAAAGTTTGCATTTACTTGCAAACTTGTTGGTTAAAACACGAACACAGCCCCTAATTCAGAAATGCCTATGCAGAAACACTTTTCTAAACAGGTAAGAGAAAGTTCAGTGTTTATTGAGAGTGGTTTCAGGCGATTGTGCTGTTGCTGTTTAACACTGTCCCACCATCTGAACCTTGGTAATAGGTCCAGTAATTCTCTGTGAAAAGAACGCAAACTACATTCCTGTAATCCGTTTAGGGTGTGAAGAGCATAAACATCACCAGTTATCACAGTTCAACTGCTGAGTGATAATTTATGAACAAGCAACTCGTGAGGTGTTTGGTACCTCACACACCTGTAATCACCTTCCACAGCCTGTCTTCACGGAAGATTAAACCATGGCCCTCGCTGCATGCCCAGTGGCCAGCTCGAGAAGATGGGCTAGGTTTCATTTCCTCTCCATACTGTTGGTGGAGCAGAGATGTGGTCAAAAGTGTTAGTTTGGGCACTTAAGATTAGCTCAGATAAAAACATCCTGTCAGCTCAATGTTTCAAGGAACTTTGGTATATAGCGCAAAAAGACACCAAGCTCAGCCACAGCTGAAAGACCCTGAAAAGAGAAAGAAGCTTTTGCTTCAGGGCTCTTGACTGTTCTTGTTTGGCTTGGAGGATATTAAGCAGAATGGTAGAGAAGCAGGTCTGTAAGTCTTGTGTTCCTCTTCCTTTCTTCAGATACTAGGTAAGAGTGCATCTGGAAACAAAAGGATTAAATAAACAACCCTCTTCAAACGGCTGCCTTGCAGAAAGAAGGCTGCTCTGACAATGTTCAGGCAATGCTACTATCACTTCATGGTCAAAATGAGGGACAAGGTTAGTAGGGCACTCCAGCATTAAAGTCGGCAGGGCAAAAAACACCTTTTCCCCTAAGTTGTCACGTTGCTCTGGGTCAAACCAGGAGCAACAAATAAGAAAGGCCTATTCTTCACAGGAGGCTTGCATTGCTTTAACTAAAATCACTTTTGAAGTCAAGTCAGTTCAGCAGGTATGAAATCCCAAGCGAATGCACTTAACTTAGGGCGCAGACATCAATTTAGCTCATCTGAGTTACTGTAGTAGGCTAAATCAATACAAGGCACTTGTAAATAGATTTAAAAGAACATTCGTGTGGGGTTTGTTCAATTTTACAAGTTGCTTTAAGGAGCAATTTTAGTTAAACCCAAGTAAGGTCTCCTTGTTGGCTATCCTTAAACCCTAGATTACAGCACTAATTACCCACGTAAGAAAACATAGAGGAAAGCAACCTTTGTATCTGAGTAGGCTATGCTGAGCCTCTGCATCGGATCCCACAGATGACGGACGTGAAATCAAAATTTGTATCATAAGCCTCCCACGGCTGGGGCAGTGAAACTACCAGCACGTAATGCCAGAGCATGCAAACACCGGTCACATGCTAATGCCAAGAGAGACCCAGAGACCTTCTCTGGCAACCTTTGAGATGCCGCAAACAGTACAGCTTCTGTCTTCGAGGCTCCGCCTGTGCCGAGTCAGAACAGTAAGGCAGGTTTCATACGCAGCTCATGGAAAGATCCCAGACTTGGTCTGGATATCAACAATAGACAGGCACAAAACTAGTTTTCAAAATGCCCTGTAAAGCACAGGTAGCCGATCCACCCAGTACCTAGCTGTAAGGCAGTGCTCGCCAGGAGACACAACCAGCAGCACTGCTACTTCTTCCTCAGAAGCAGAGCTGTAAGGTTGGTTAGGCTCACTGACAAAACCGTGACTGCAATTGGATGGTTCTTCTATTTATATCAGAGGCTAAATTAACAAATTAATGTTTACCTCCAGCCACTGCTACCAGCCTCAAGGGGAAATGGAGCAGAAGCAGGTCACCAGAGGTCATAGCTCATTCAACCCATCAGTATTAGCCAAATTTGCTCAGCAGAGCTTTGATTACTTTTCCAAACTTCAAGGCCAGTCTGTGATTAGAAATTACTTTAGAAAGGGAGGAATAAAAGGGTAGAAGTAAGGCCACGTTAAGATACTAATAAATCTCTCAACTAGCAAAACCATTATCTTTATTTGGGAAGCCGAATGCTTCTGAATATTACATCAAAACCACTCAGCTCTGAACATCCAGAAGCTGAATGAAACAGGGGCTATAGTGAGATTTACCATCTCACGTGGGGCTAACTGTACAGCCCATGGAATTAAGCTGTTACTCAGTCACGGCCATTAAAACATCCCTCTCAGCTCCTCTTCTAACACACACAGAGGAGGATGCTGCCCTTGCAGCTTTACTCTATGCATATTTTAGCTGAGCGTCTCCTTTTTAAGACATCAACTCTCTCAAATATCAGCACACTCTAAAGCAGAAGAGCCTCTGAGTCCAGCTGTTGTTAAAGCATTTTATGACTGTCACCTTCACCTGACAGCAGCACTACAGTGCACGCCTGGAAACAGCCTGTATCAGCACTTAAGTGTGACTGCCAGAAGCACGGCTACCACAAGCAACAGTTAACTCAGCAGGAGTGAAGAAAACCACAGCCGTGTGGTCACAACATCCTCATTTCAGAACTCTTACATACTATTGTGTAAGCAAAGAAAAAAAAAACCAAGGAGACTCAAATCCTGATCTGCCCAGTTCATCTTCTACCTGGAGCATTTCACAACAAGAATCCCTTTCACCTTCAACTGCTTTTGTCACTTCCCCAGCAGAGCCTCCAACAGGGGCTTGGAGATCCGTGTGGACAGCCCGAGCCAGCAGCACTAGTCCAAGCTGCTGGCTGCATCCGCGTGGCACTGTTAGCCAATGCCAGCCAGGGGCTGCTCGCGGTAGCAGGGCTTTGACATCTAACTGAAGAGCACTGTACGGCTCCTGTTAAAGATATAAACAGCACTTTGGTCTGTAAAAAGAGCCAACAGTGTGCTTCCTTCTCAGGGGAAAAAACTAAAATTAAAATTCAGGAGTGTAGTATCACCTTCTCAGAAGAAAACGCAATTCCTGCTCGGTCCCAGTAAGGCTGGCAGAGAGCACCGATGCTATGGACACGTCAGACGTTGGATGTCCTGCCAATGCTGATCCATGTCTGACTCTCCCAGAACGGAGCTTGTAACTATCAATTCAACATGAGGGAAAATCTTTTATCAGCCTCTGCAGGCTTCTTCCACAGTCTTTTCTTCCACGGTCTTTTCTTCTAAGGCCTCTTCTTTGACAACCTAGGACACATTCAGCTGTGTCCATCCCACCTTTCCCATGCCATGGGACAGGGAGCTTTGCTCCTACCCCCTCTGTATTTGCATTTACCCTTTTCTGCATTGCAACTTTTTTTATTATTATTAATGGTCGCCCCTCTTCTGCATTACAGTTTTTATCAGTGTTTGCAACACTGTGCTCAGGATAATGGATCTTTAACTGGCTGAGGCTAGTAAAGGATTCAAGTATTAAGGGAAGATAATCATTACTATTTCATGGAAATAAAACTCAGTTAACTCTAGCACAGATGAGAAACCCATCTCCTGGGCTACACACCCACTCTGTTTCTCTAGTGAAGAGTAATTTCAGTAGGATCTGGACTGGGCCCTCAAGCCAGGGAATGAACTCAGTTATGACCTAAAGCTTGCCGTAAATTCTGTCACTAATTCGGGTGCACTTAGATGACGTTGCTTTGGGTTGAAAAAAAAAAAAAAAAAAGGCACTAGCATGCTTTTGTAAAAGAAATAACAACAGTAAACCACGGGCACTACTCCAAGACACAATTCTCTGCTCCAGAACCAGACAGAGACATACTGGGAATCCAGAGCTCATTGTGTTCCTTAAAGATTAGCAGCAATGCACAGAAGTTAGAACTATGGATCCAGTATAAGCTCAGAAGAGATTGAAACTATTCCTAGGGACATCCACAGTAGTCTGAAGGTTAAGGTCAAATACGGCAGCAAGAAGCACCTGAAAACAGACAATTCACCCTACCAAGAAGCAGGTAGTTCATGTCAAACCATGTTGACAGACCTGCACCACAACCAGCAGCTGAGTTGATTCATTTACAACTTGCTCTGTGCATCTGTTTTCCATTGGACACTCTCTTACATTAAAGAAATTATTTTATAACTAATATTGGGATGAAATACGAGCAGAAAACAACTTTTCAACACTTTTTAAGGTTTTTAAAATCTTATCATTTCCTAGATCAGGTAAACAAGCCAAGACCAGACACTTCAGTGAGTAGGAATCTGCTGCAAAAGAAAATTCAGTCTCAAACAGACTTCATTATTGTTTAATTAATACAAATTATTTTTATTTGTTTGGTGTGAGATAATTTATAAAAGAAAGCAGGAAAAGTTACTAAATATCCTAAGCCATACACTTTCTTTTTTAAATGAATGATGGTGCCTGACAATTTCAGCATTTTTCTCCTTGTTTTTTTTTAAACTATTCCCTTCTCACAGAAAGCTTCGCTGTCAGATACTGTTCCATTTCAAAAGAGTTCTCTAAAAAATCTGCTACTAGCTCTATCTAAATTCTACATGTAGGAGATTTTTTCATGCTATGCAACAGTCCTGGCAAGAACATCTTGAACCTCTCCGCATAAATTCTGCCTCTGCATCCTGCCATCAGGAACCCATGCCCCAAGGCCATTTTCAAAGCTGACTGCCTTTACAGCCCCTACTCAGTGATGGAACCAGCTCACAGAGTTTTCACAGCCTTTAGCATCAATCTGAATACATGCCCAGCTGACCAGTTCACAAATAACACCACAGCCCCCCCACAAAGCCAGCACCACAATTGCCTCTCTCCAGCACAGTAGACAGAAGACATCTTTGATGCTGTCATTCCTCCTGTGCCCCGACATGAGGAGTACCTGTGGTTTCAAACCCAAAGCACGCAGCTAGGCTATTTTTGATGGGCAGAAGCAGAAGTCAGCTCCCAGGAGGAAATCCAGCATGAGCAGGGTGTTTGTAAGATGACTGGCCAGATGGACGTCCTCTCGCTTCTAAGCTTTAAAGAAATGAAAGTACACCTACGAAGGTTTCACCAAGGGGGAAAAAAAAAAAAAAGGGAAAAAAAAAAGTCAGGAAAAAGGTTTCAGAGAACACAACCCCTTGAGCAATTGCCAAACATCAAAGAAAAAGGCCTCCAGCATGTTCTCCTCATCTGATACCTTTGTTCCCCCACTCCACGCCTCAGGCTCCTTCCTAGTGATGCACAAAAGACTCCTACAGCCCAAGGACAGCTCTGTGTCCACATGCATTACCCGTCTCCTGCTCTGATTGCCTCATGCTGTCACTTCAGACCAATCAAAGTTCATTTTATATGGAAAGTGGCTCCTGTGAAGCTAGGTAGGACCAAGCAGGGAATCTTGAGTCCCAGAGAACTCCAGCAGTTCTGTATCAGACACACTCTTGTGCAGCCTGTCTGCTCCTTCATACTTAATGCAGTTAGAGTTCAGGTGAGTCCTCCTGCTCCATCATTAGATTGTGGGGCACACTTCCTCACCTCTTTCCACATGGTGATTTCCTTTCTTCCACAGGTCTGCATTTTCGTTTTTATGTTCCCCTCATGGTTACCTTTTCCTGCTCATCTCTGCATTTGCCTCAGTGGGTTAGCAGAGATGCAGGGCAGGTGGCTGCATGTTTCCATGTTTCCAAAGCACACTCACAATCACAGCACACCCAGCGGCCTTAAAACTGCTGCCGTGGAACACAGCCCCGTCATTACATCCACTCTCACGAGATAGACCATGAGTGGCAAATGAGGCAGGCCAGGAAGGGTCTCTTGAGACAACTCCGACTGTTGGTCCCTTTTGCTTCCCCCAGTCAAGAAAAGAAAGCTCCTGATGGTAAACACCTCATCACAAACAGGTTTGTGTGCCTACAAGGAACAAGCAGCCTGGGATGGAGCCGGTCAAGCCTCTGTCAGCCTGCAGGCAGCGAAGCTACGTGACAGTCTCGCCCCTCTGCCAAGAGTCTGGGAGGGCTTCTCTGCCTCCTCTGTCTGCAGGGGCTTCCCTGGAGCTAGATGTAGTAAACGAAACAGTTTTTGGTTCATCACCCCTCCAGTCATTCCATCTGGAGTTTTCTACGGAATTCCCCTCAGCAGCAAACGACATAAAAATGAACGGTCGTGAAAATACAGCAGCAACACCAAGTATTTCCACCCTGTAAACCTAGAGGTCTGATCCAACCTGCTTTTAACACAGTAGGACTTCTGCGTTTGCAGTGAATGGTGTCCTTACCAACTCCTTACTCCTAGAGGCTGGGTGAGAAAAGCTAGAAAAGGGAGCTCACTCTTGGATTTGGGTGTAAATCCAGGTCTATGAGCATATGCTGCTTTGTAGACACACAGTGAAAAGCCACTGAAAGGCCTTGGCCAAGCTTTAAGCAAAGGCACTAAAACTTGACACGTGCTCCCCAGAGTTTCACGTCATTTTGAGCCCTAGATGACAGCAGTCTCATGCTGCTGGAGGATGGTCCCTTTGCCACATCGGTGGCTTACAGCTCCCACCTCTGTCGTGGGTGGGGAGAGCCCGCCACCCCATCGCAACGCACAACCTGCCTTTTGCTATGGAGTGCTGATAGCTTACATTCCCCACGCAACGCAAGACTTTAATTATTTTACAAAAGCACCAAATTCCTTGTCAGCTGTAGCCTGTCAGAAGGAAATAAGAAAATCAATGAATTCAGAAGACTGAAGAAAGAGGGAAAAAACCCAACCAACCAAACAGAAAAAAAGCCCACTGAAATAAACACTTTTTTGATTCATCTGAACTGAAGAAGATAAACTGCTAAAGTAAGAAGGATTTTAATTTCTAAAATACCTAGTTCAAGACCAGAACCTGGCATGGGCTGTGGAGTACAGCCCAGCCCCTTCTTTCCTTTCCAAGCAGTTGGGGAGCTGGGCCGTATTTTTTCAGTGGTGCTGATACTATAAACTGTACAATTTCTTCCTAACTGCAACACTTACTACATTTTACAAGTTATAGTGTAGCTCAAGACAGACCTGTCTGCCAAAGTTGGATGTTTTGAAATGCCACCCATTCCTGACCCGTCTGATTGAAACGGAGGGATTACTCTGGTCAGATACTTAACTCCCTGCAAAGTATGTGGCCAGTGAAATCCCTGGGCTGCTAAAGCTCTCAAACTCAAAGAAGTCATGCAAACCTACTCTATTACTAGAAGGTTTCAGTATTACTGGATTTATCTTGATTGCCCATATTTCTAAAAAGCTAAAGGGTGTTTCACATCTCCACAACATGGAGAATTTCTTACTTCGTAACAGAAAAGTACAAAGACAGAGAGAACTACTGCAGAGAGGTGAAAAGAAGAAACTGCCAAGAAAAGGTGAATGAATGGCATTATTATTTTACATGGCATTATCGGGTGACAATGGCAGCGTACCCGTATGTGTTTTACAATGACATTTAAACTAACATTTGTCAGTGTTAAAAGTTGAATTTCTCATTATGCCAGATGCTCCCCGAGTAGCATTTTCACACCAAACTCTCAAAATATTTCTAGTTAAAGCAGGCAGGCATTACTGGCTCTGTTGCAGAAGTGGCGATTCACAACAGAAAGCAGCAGAGGTACAGGTTATAGCCCACAGGGCTAGGAAAGATTTCCTGTACTGATCTAGACCCTTCCTCCCAGGCCACTACCCTTCTTTATGCATCAGACATATAATTAAAACCCTGGAAGCCGAGGACAACATGCTTCTGTTTGCAGAAGTCATAGCTAGACAGGAGCGATCTGCTGTGTCCACTTGGCCAGGTTCTTCAGACCACACACAGGACCCAAGCGGTGTGGTTGAGGCTCAAGGATCCCTGTAGAGAGCTCTGCTGCACGGCGTATGCATGCCTTGAGTCGCCTATCATTAGCTGGTATTAATCCTGAGCACAACATCCTTAAAAGGGCTTAAGTGGGAGTTAGGCACTAGTTAATTTATAAATTAAAGTATGAATTAAATTATCCACTGAAGAAAGCAAAGGGCAATTTAAATTTCAGTTCATTATGAAGTCAAAGGAAGCCAGCCAATTTACACCAGCTAAGGGTTTGCCTTCGTTTCTCCTGCCCATGATTTTGAGCCCTGTTTTGCTGCAGGAGAAGCTGCAAGATGTGAAGTTATCCTGCTGCATGTCATTGGTGACTAATGTCAAACATTCTGCATATTACTTTCAATAGACTGGTTTAGACCATTTGCAAACCACTTACATGCATTTCATAGTTTATGGGAAAATACTGTGGGGCGGAGTGATGCCAGAAAACGATGTTCTGTTTGACCCTTTTAATTTTCAGTTAATAACATTTACTAACGTATCATTATTATGATGAGCTTTTTGTTTGGTTCCTTGCCATAACCATTTCAAATGGAGTCGTGTGTTTCTAACACTGGAGACAGAACTGAAAACAGTAAATTACTTTGAAATAAAGAAAACTGAGCATAATTTGTTGATCAACAAGTTGCAAAAAATCGTAAACACTAGTTATTCAATTTAGCGCGGACAAAAGAATACTCCAATCCTGCAGAGAGACTGTGCAAAACTGTAGCCTTACTGCAATTGAGAAAACAATGTCCCACCCATATTACTGAACATCATAAACTCCTGAGTATAAATCTCATGGGGCTCAAAATGAATGTTTATTTCTGGTCATATACAATGCCCCTATTTGCCCGGATAAGACCGGTAAGCAATTTTCTGCTAGCTGGAGACAGTTGCTCCTCAGCCTGCAAGTCCGTTATCTGGGATTCCTCAAGGCCACGTCTGCAGCCGTAAGCTGAGGAGTGCCTGGAAGGGTTCCCAGGCACTGATGCCAACTGGCAGGGAGCAACCTGAATCCGTGCTAGGACCAGCCGCTGTGCTCAGCGCAGGGCGGCTGCGTACCGACGGCCAGCAGAGATCCGTCTCCGTACTCTTCTAGCCATCAAATCACACCTATGGGATCTGAGGAGAGCAGTAGTTGGAATTTTTTTTTCCCGGTGTCCTGGCGGAAAGGAGACAGACTCGTGCTAGCAGGCACATTGCATTTAGGAGTGTGGGGGCAGCCACGAGCCTTGGCCCTTATTCCCATAGAGGTGAGGAAGGGGAACCCCTGGCAGGTTCTGCACTGTGCTCCCAAGGTCTGTGCCACCACACAGAAGAGTCCCCCTGTCCCGAGGGAAGCACAGCCGTGCTCAAGGTGTTCTTCCCTTTTCTCCTACCTATCAGATTGTCAGTAAAGATGTGCTGGGATACAAATGCCTTTGTGGCACATGCGGCCTCGAGGATACAGGGACAGGAGCACTCCTGGGCAGTCACAGGGCCACTGCAGCTTCTTCTACAGGGCGAGTAACCCCTGCAGCAGCCCTGCATGCAGAGGGTACCAAACGGATTTTTTAAAACAAATTCCTCATCCCTCCACGTATCTTAGCAACCTCTCTCTGAGGTTAGAGATGCGATGCTTTGCTCACCTGTTGCATAGGAAGCCTGAGGCAAGTTACATACTGCTTGCTTCCCAGCTCGCCCCACTAGTGTGAAGCCGCAGCGACTACGGAATGTGCCACAGTCAGCACAGGCCAGCCTCGCTGGCTCAGGCCGGGCGTCACACACAGGCCTTTGCATCTCAGAACAGTGAACTCAGCAGCGGCTCCAGCACTGTGCGTGTGGTCCAAGGAGAGCTCTTGCTGACACAGGTCGAGGCTTTTGCGATCAGGGCAATAAAAAGGAGGTGGCCTTAATCCCTGCCACAAAAAAATGCTTTATGTGCAGTTATACAGCATTGAAGGAGCTTGGGCCCTGAGTGGGCATCTAAATAAGATCTCCAAAAGCACTACAGGTCAAAAACATGCAAAGTGAACAAAATTGAAAAAAAAAAAAAAAAAAAAATTCAACTCCTCCCATGCCCCTCCCTGCAACCTGATCAAGCAGCAATATAATTACACCAAATGAGCAGTCCTTGTTTAAAAAAAACCAAACCAAAACCAAACACGAAACTCATTGAAAAGCAACCTTGCTCATAAGAGGTATCATTCTTTTCCTCCCTTTGCTAAAGCATTTTATAGAACAATTAAAAATAAATTTAATCAACTCCTATTGCAAAAATCTGTAGACGGGGGAATTTACACCAGATCCCTTTCTATATCCCGTGAAGACAGTCCTTTCCCTATGATTCTCCCACCCATCAAATTAGATCACTTTCTTTGGCTATCACTAACCAAATCCTTTCAGCTACAATAAGCATTTGTCACTTGAACCTGTTACCCTGATTTATCATTTATTTGCATTCCTGCAAAACAAGCAGATCAGAAATCCCGTATTTTGCTGCTTATTTGTGTTACTGAACTAATCACTGCTAAATTCATTTTATTCTGATACAGAAAAGGAATTCAGTGGTTGCGCAGGGAGATGCAGAGGAGCCTCTGTCTCCAAGGCCAGCAGAGGAGATGAGGTTATCACTGCTCAGGCAAAGATTCATCATTTGCTGGAGATCTCGCTTACTCATCTTCACTCAGAGGAAAATGTGGGATACTTCATAAGTGGTTTTGGCACTTGTGAGTTATCCCTCTTGCCCTGCTCATGAAGATAAATGCCATAATGAAAGGCAGCTATCAGGTATTCTCTCTATTTGGAGTACTCAAAATGTGAACAAAGATTATGCCCTTTCATTGGGTAAGTTAAGGTTGACTGCCTAACTACCTGAGGAAGACAGGAGTGATTTACACTAGCTCACAGGCACTGAACAGAAGGAGGTGGCAGATCTCCCTCAGCACTGCTTATTCTGCATGTCAAATCTTCTTTTGTACTTTAAGGCCACTTGGCAGTTGAATCTGCAAGCTGAGATGAGTCCAGCTGAGATGGCAGCAGCCAGTTCGTTAGTTCAATACCTATTTGGTTTTGACACTTCTGTAGAACCACTAACTAAGTTTTTATAACAAGTGAGAAAATTATTTTTACAGGTAAGAGTTCTTGCAAGTGTCACCTGAATCTTAGGGCATGGCTCCAGCCTGCGCTACACAAAGAAAACCTCCTTTCAGGTTGACAGACAGAATGAGTGAGAATAGGATCATGTTTTCTGTGAGATAAAACTTACTGTCTCTATACATGTCTTTTTTTTTTTTTTTTTAATAGTGTAAGGGAGAAAGTTCAAGCATTTAAATATACATTTAAGTATGAAAACACAACAGACATATCTGTTCACAGGGGCTGCTTCATCTTAAATTTAATAAGAAATCACTGGTGGTTTCCGATGTAAACGTGGAGCAGTTGGTAGATACAGGACTGGTTCAGACACAGCTGATCCATGGCAGTCGTGCAACATAGAATTATAGAATCCCAGATTGGAAGGGATCTCAAGGATCATCTGGTCCAACCTTTTTTAAATAAAAAGTGTAAGTGAGATGGCCTAACACCCTGTCAAGTTGAGACTTAAAACTGCCCAGTGTAGGGGAGCCCACCACTTCCCTTGGGAGACTATTCCAGTGTTTGATTGTTCTCATTATAAAGAATTTTCTTCCGGACTCCAACCGGAATCTGGAGCAACTTGCAACCATTCCCCTTTGTTTTCTCCATGTAACTCCTTTAGCTATTTTTGTGCAGCTACTCATGCCGAGGATACGTTAGGAAAATAAATTAAGTACTAATATGCTCCAGGGAGAGCATTTGCAACAAGGAGCAGGTTGGGGGTTAAAACAGCCAGGTGCATCTTAACCAGTATACAAAATGGCCAAAGAACAGCTGCTGAAAAGACTCAGGAGGCCCTGGCACATGCTATCTAGAAAATATTAAGAGTATTTTGAAGCATGTGCTGGCTCATATTCAGCACCCAGAAGCTATTTTAAGTGCTCAGTGGAGACAAGTTAGTGTTATTAGGGCACTTTTCTTCCAAGAGACAACAATACATTTTGAGCCAAATAATCCCATTAGGGGGCTTTGTAAACACCTAAACCAGATGAAGTGGCTGTGATGATCTCATGTTAGGAAAGATTCACAGCCTGAGCTAAGGCAGGTTTTCTTATGACACGAGAAAAGAAAGTCAAGCTACCTGCTGGGCAGTTTTGGTGCTGTGACTATCGTGTAAAAGCAGCTTCCGGAGACAATCTCTGGAGACAGACGAACTGCCTATTGGAGCAGGGCAGCCGGTTCAAGAAGAACATCTTGAGCCAGCGCCTACAAGATAAGCTTTTTTACCTTACTGAGCAGCAAAGACAGGGCTAAACAAGCATAGAAAATATACCTCACTTGCAGAACCCACCCTGGCAGAACAGCAGCAGTCTCAGACCCAAAAGAAGGGTTCCAGTCCTCCTCTGGCCTCACATCACTTCTCTGTCTCAGTTCCACCCAGCTTAATATCTTTTATTAAGCGTTTTGAGATGCACAGACAAGAAAACATATATGAAGAAATGGATAACACTACTATTACCCTACACTACACCTCTGTATTAGGTGAAGGCATAGACAGTCACAATGAACACACTAAATCAGAGACATGGGAAAAAATGTGGGAACAGAAAAGGAGGAAATTGGATTATGACAGTGATAGAGAGTAGTAGATGGCAGGGATTTTGAGATCTTGGGAAGCACTCATATCAGCATGATATGAGTAAAGACCAGAAGAAAAAGCCTGATCAGGAGTCAGCCAAAACTGTTTTATTTTGTAAAATATTCCAAGCCTCCCTTCCTCTCCTGTTTTTGAAAGCTTAGCCCTACGGCTCAGTAAGGCTTGAACAACAAGGAACTGTAAGTACTTGTGTGCTGCTCTGTGTACCGTGACCCAAAAAAAGCAGAGAGTGAAGGGTGCCTAGACAGAGCTCAGGAGGCTGCCACCTCTCTGTACTCAGCTTCAAACTCCATGTCCAGCTCAGGTCAATGATCTTCAGTCAGCATTTAACCACTAGTAGAAATAAGGCCATCTCACAATCACCAAAGCTTAGAGTAGAAGTGATCACAAAATCACAGAATGTTAGGGGCTGGAAGGGATCTTGAAAGATCATTAAGTCCAACTCCCCTGACAGAGCAGGAATCTAGAGTAGGTCACACAGGAACGCGTCCAGGCGGGTTTTGAATGTCTCCAGAGGAGGAGACTCCACAACTCCTCTGGGCAGCCTATTCCAGTGCTCTGTCACCCTCACTGTGAAAAAGTGTTTAAATGGAACCTCCTATGCTCCAGTTTGTACCCATTGCCCCTTGTCCTGTCATTGGGCGTCACTGAGAAGAGCCTGGCTCCGTCCTCCTGACATACTTATAAACATTAATGAGGTCAATGTTGATGAGAAACCAGGTGTAAATAAAACACTTCCAGTGAACTCACTAAAAAGAGTTTGCCACTGCCTGCATTTTATTGTCACAGCCCAGTGATATATAGCCAGTTTTTATGTCTCAAGACAAATTTTTTATCTCCGAAATTTAACTGTAGATCCCCAGCTGGCAGTAATAAAATGCTGATCTACACCACATCATGATCCAGCCCTGAATTTACAGATGAACACAAACCCATGGATTTGGCTGACATTTTTGTCTCACGAAAAATAAACACTTTTCTCACTATATATAATATAGTATTTTTTGCTTAGAAAAGGGAGTTCTAAAATTCAATACACCAAAGATACAGTCTCCCCCTCCTATCCTCTTCCTCTCCCCTCCCCTCGGTGCAGCAGCAATGGTGACAGAGCCAGCAGCAAGAGCAGAGGCAGAGGGGATGCTAAAATGAAGCAAACTTGGCAGAAGATACCTAACACCTGAAGCAACGCAATAACCAAGGATCACAAGGAAATCAACACGCTCATGCTCTCGAAATGAAGAAAAAAGTCCATCTGCTTTTTCAGCAACCATTTGTGTTTTGAGTACACTCTTGGCACAAATTCCATACAGAGCCTTTGATCAGTACTGATAAAGCACAGTTGTGGACCAAGAAAGGAATGAAATGAGGTACCAACAAGTCTCTCAAACAACATAAAACTGCCAGTCTCTTGTGGTATCTCTGTTATTTGCAGAATGCAAGTGACTGAGGGCACTGAAGTAAATATTCAGCGAGCTCATTTTTTTCTTGCAACTAATCCATAACATCTACGAGTTCCACTTACCTGTCAAGTTCTTCAAGCCAAGTTCCCTGAGTCCAAAGTTACCATCCTTTCTGTAGTTAAGAAATATTGCCAAAGCATATCGCTCTTCATAGAGTTTGGTCCCACGAACGATGCGCAGGTTCTCCAATGGCAAGTATTCAAACTGATTTAAAGCTACCAAAACATAGCCTGTGACTTCTCGGATAGACTGAAAAACAAAAATTAAACAAACACATTAGAAATGGTTCATTTTTCATTGTTCTGAATTTTTCATACAGCGGATGCTTTAGTAAGGGATGCTGGTATCCAAGAAAAAACAACCAAACAACTTTTGAAAACACATTTTGTTTCAACTTACTGATTCTAGCCACATTTCTGTCTCAATTCATATGAGCTTATAAGAGATATTGGTTGCCAAACTAGAAAATAAAGAGGTAGACTTTTTTTCAATTTGATTAAACTTGAGCAGAATTTCATAGTAAGTATCAGAGGTGCACAAAAGGATGATTTTGCACAAATCAAAGCAGGGAACAGGTTAAAGGCCTCTGCAGGACACGAGCAGAATCTACTGGGGCAATGCCACAGTTCAGGTAAGACTGTCTGCAAGTAACTCTTTGTTGTACAAAGTATTAGTGTTTAAAGTAAAACACCCCAAACCCCAATAACTAGAAACAGCTTTTCAAAGTTCAAAATATTAACGGAACTAAGATGTTTTCAGAAAGAGAAAAAAAAAAAAAAGTATGCTCTTTTAGAAAATAAAGTTCATTCTAAGAAAGTGAAATAAATGCCCTAGGAATCTGCAAATGCCTTTGAAAAGTGTCATTTCAACACTCACACAGAGCCCCGCCACTCTCAGCAAGACTTTACACAGGCTGAGGGACGCTCCTGCCCAAAGCTCCTCCCAGAAACATGATCTCGATGCTGGAAAGGGCCTCTCAAATATGCTTTTCAAATCTCACATAATTCCATGCCTGCAACAGCCTCTAACTACTGTATACACAAGTATTTATGGGTGTATGTATATTTAATGGACAGAAATTGATATAACTACTTGTGTGCTTAAGTGGATGCGTGCACTTGTTTCCTTCCCTTTGGCAAAGTCAATACCTTTAAACAATACATAGAAAGAAAAATTCTGCTTCGAGTAACGTGCACAGACTACAACTAACGTGATGGGGACTTCAGTCAATAGTGTAATAAAAACAGGCAGGCAAACAATAGCAGACATCCAATTCCATGCGTTGCAGAGGAATCATTAATAACGAAAGGCAACGTGGGTTTGCGGCACAAAGGACGGGCTTTTCCTTTGCTGGCTCAGGGCTGTTGCCATGATTTCTTATGTAAGCATGAAAGCCTTTTAATTTGGTTTATAAAAGTTGGTAGCATTATTCACAAGTGTGGCAGTATATAGATGGATTTATACGTCACAAACTCTAGGTACTAGCTGTCCTTTCAAAGTCAAACATCCGTACTCAGTTGAAGCTGCTGAAAAAGCTTCGGAGCTATTTCAAAACTTGGTTGGCATCTAAAGAGAGCAAAGTGTCATTGTGGCACTTTGATGAGAATCCAGTGAGTTGAGCTAGGCTGAAAAGTACAGTTCAGGAGCTCAGTACTAACTGCAGAGCTGCATTATACCCTGGGACACCAACTCCGTTATAATCAGAAGCTTTCCAGCACTTTCACGCTAGCTCTTTGCTTTCAGACATTGCAGCTTAGCCAGTCTGGTCAGGAATTTGTTTTTCATTATATGCAAAAATTTCCTGAAGCTGGCTTTTTTAGCATCTGTTCAGAATTTAAGAAATAATAAGATATACTCATGGCGTCAATTTCTCCACTGATACTCTAGCGATACTATAATTGCTCTAATTAATTTAAAGATATGTTTAACTTGGAATTGAGTTGAAAAAAAATGAAAAGCAGTTCCAAAACTGCATCTGAC
The DNA here is from genome assembly GCA_013396935.1 of Baryphthengus martii. NCBI lineage: Eukaryota > Metazoa > Chordata > Aves > Coraciiformes > Momotidae > Baryphthengus > Baryphthengus martii. Next base: position 24,145 of record VWZK01012109.1, read on the forward strand.
CAAGTCTTCCCTGCCAACTTTTTTCGCTTGTAGTCACATTTTCTATTTTTAGGTTATGTCTTATTCACTGCTATAGAGCAAATCCACCTGAAAGGGCCTTAATTTAGCATGGCTCTGAAATTACACACACCAACAACTCTTCATTCAAAAATTAAAAATAAAATAAAAAAACAGGAGAAAAGGACAAATTTTTTTTTATGTTAATTGTGAACTGTCAGCCCTAACTCTGAAGACTCGGTACTTTGGTTTATCTGACTGAAATGTCAAATTATGGCGAGTACTTTGACGAGCCAGAGGGTCCTTTCCAGTCTCATGGCTTCTATCAGTACTGCAACACCTATTTATTTGCTAGAGAAACTGCTGTGTTAATCCTTGCAAAACAGAATTATGAAAATAAAGCTAAGAGTTTCTTATTTATTAGAGCACAGCAACATGATTGACCAAAGCTAGTGATGTTACATTAATTTGGGTTCATTTTCATGGTTTTTTTTTTTTTTCAACATTGAAATTTGAATGAAAAAGGCTGAGCAATAACATGGATTTCATGATGGTGTGTTTTCTGACTGCCCCAGCTTGAAAAAAGGTGTCCTGGGAGTGCAGCAGGGAGCTCAGTTTTCAGCTACTCCTGGCCAGTGCTGTCACTTTGCCAGTCACTGCTAGTTTTGACATGATTCTTACTGAAAACGGACACCTGCTACTTGGACCTCACCCCAAGCCCTGCTGGAGTCACTACAAAGATACATGTTGTCTTCCATGCAGACTCACAAATCCTCACACCAGACGGGATCAGCCAGCCTGATCTCCTCCTCTGCAACTCATGCCAAGGTTAGGCATAATATGAACCTCTCATGCTTTGTACACAAGGCTGAACGTTTTCCTGTTCACATATCCTGAACTCAAGGATAAGCTCAGGTATCTTACTGCTCTATTTGCTTCAACCTTAATCCGTGTCTCACCAAGAAGGTGGAGAGACTCACAGCACTGGCACCTCCTAGTTTGATTCTTCTGCTAGGGCTAGAGGTCCTTGCGAAAATACATTTCTCATTAGTCTGTCCCTCAGAAAAGAAAAAAATGGAGACAAGGATGTAAATAACTGCTTTTTCTTCCCATAACCCACAACTGAAATGGGACGAGGCAGATTAATCACGAATGGACATAAAGCTAAATGTTTCTCAACTCTAGCAATCTCCAGTCTTGATTGTTCACTGATTTTGTAGGACACCCCGCGCCCCCCAGCTCCTTTACAGCATTATTTTGACATGAAATTCTTGGCCAGTGTGATCTTGCCTTTCCTTGTCACCTTTCCAGCTCCTGAGATATGACCTTTTCTGTGAAGACACAATCAAGTGATGCAGTGACAGGCTCCAGCTCCCATAACGCTCCTGCTGCTTTGGTAAACGCATTTTGTCTCCCCAAAGTTGTTTGGGTACAGCAGCGGCAATGAGCGTAGAGATTTGAACAACGAAAAGGCTGAAACTCATAGATTCCCTGTCTCCAAGGGATAAGGGATGCTGTTTATCAAGCCCTCGGAGCACACACATAACTGTTCAAAAGCAAATGAAGAGACATCTATGAGGATTCAAGAGCCAAAGGTGTCTGCTCCTCTGGGCATGTTGGGTATCAGATCTTGAAATAAGAAAGGGCACTCTTCTAGCAGGAAGCATAAGGAGTAGGGGGGAGGAGGGAAGAAAAAAAAAAGATTCATCCCGGACAAATCTGAAGCTTTTAAGCTACTTTAAAGCCACATCAAGCCACAGAATTCAAGTCTCAGATATTTACCAGAGAAAAGCTCTTCATCTATATTTTTGGACAGGAAATGAGAGCTTGTGCTCCACAGCGTGCTGTCTCTAAGACCCAGCGCTGTCCTGTAGCCCAAAACCCAGCACGGTATCCTGTAAATCAGTCTCCATGACCCGAAGACGTAGCCATTTTTTTTGTTTGTTTTTAACCGCCGCACCTCAGGGGGCTGCTGCAACATGGCGGCTGCTGCAAGATGGCAGCCACCGTGCTTCAGGGGGCAGCCGCAGCATGGCGGCTGCTGTGTCTCTGGGGGTCGCTGCGCCTCAGGAGACCGTGCGCCCCTCGGCGTGGCTGGAGCAGCTGCTGCAGAGGAGGCGGGGGGGCACAAGCAGAGCAACACCGAAACAGGGTCCCAAAGCGACACCAAAACCAAAATGGTTGTTTTCAGAGGTTCTTTCTCAGGTGATGAGCTGTACAAACGAGCTCCAGACAACTCAATTGTTTAATTACAACTAATATTAGCTGAGCAGAGGTGGAGCACTTTAAGCTCCCAACAGCAAAGCCAGAATTATCCTGTCAGTTGGGAGCAAAAAGGCAAGATTGTTCCTTGCCATCTTAAATCATCCTTTGGCTTGAGTCAACTGAATCTGAGTGAAACAGAGCAAAATAACAGCACAAACTTTATCGTTTTGCCCAGAACAACAGATCAATGAACAATTAGGGAAGCTGATGTTTCTCATAAACACTACCAAGTCTTCTAAACATCTATCGGAGGAAGTCAGGTGGTGGCTAAGGCACTGAATAGAGCTACATTATGGGGTTTTATTTCAGACGCAGACACTCTATCTATCCAGTTGCTGAACCTGAACTGGAAAAGCCTTTGCTGCCTCTTCTGAGTGTCCCCCAGCACAGAAGTCAAGGCAATGGCAACCTGGTGCAGGGGTCAGCTTGTGCCTGTGGGACCCCAGACAACTAATTACATTTCAGTTAATTTTCCTCTTTTCCATAAAAGCCAAATATGTTTTGAGTCTGCTTTGATCTCACTCACACAGTGCAGGAGATTGAGGATTGCCTGAAGAATGAGTGTGCTTAACTCACAGACATTACAAACATCACCATCAAGGACATATATTCAGCATATTCACTCAAGAGATAGAGATATATAGAGGGAACAAGCCAAGTGGACACTTTTTGGCCCATCTGTGGCAAATACAGTAATTTCTATTTCCAGGGGATATCCGTTTCCAAAGGCAGCAGCGAGGCTCCTCAAGTCTTGTCTCCTTCCACGTTGTGCATCCTTCAATTATATCAACACTTGTGAAACTGTGATGTTAAGCCCTACTGAGCACCAGCAGTTTTTCAGATACACTGTACGAGCCTCAACAAAAATTCCTCAAGTTTGAGCACGCTGATCAACATCAGAACACAGACTGTGAAAAACACTTTCTGGTGTCTGATCCAGAAGCAAGCAGTGTATCGTAACTAGAGTTGGCTTGGAAGCCAGAGAGAATTTATTGTCCAAAACACTGAAGTTGCAGTTTAGATTCTCTGAGGAGCCTTGCACTGCTGCATGGCTGCGGAATCAAACTGTGATTCTGTCATTTAAGACAGCTGGTAGAAACTTTAAATCATACTCTTGCCCTTACAGACATCTAGTCTTCTTTGGTAGTACGCTTACAAAATATTAATACCATCCTAGGCAGCAGATCAATGAATTGAACATAGCATTTGATTTCTTCAAATTTAAAGTAGCAGTCAGTTAGATGCATCATTTGTTAAAAGCCGCTGGAAATTTTTAAGTGAAGATTTTTGATGCATAATTTATAGAACACACCTTGGGAGTGATAGAATTAAAGGTTTGTTTTCTGAATGGTTGACCTTTACATTTTATTATTCCAAGAGCAAGACTTTTCATACATTAAAAGAGGAAAATTAGCTTTGTAGTTAGTTATTTACTAAGTTTGAGGAATAACGCTGTTGGAATGCATGAGGAAAGTTAGGCTGAGTCTGAGCTAATATACATTACAGAAGGGTCTACAGAGGGCTTGAAGGCAAAACAAATGCCAGAATAAAATCCATTAAACTGCAGATCAATGCCCAGATGTGGCATTTGGAAAGGAAGCCCCACAAGTAACAAGTGACAGTGATGGTAAAAAACACGGGAAGCCTTTGAAATGTGCATCTTGACTCATTTTACAAAGTATTGCTGGGAAAGCAATGTGGGACATGAAAAGTTAAATAATAATAACCAAAATCATAAAATAATGTTTGAATGAGAACCTTAAATAAAAACAATAGGTAAATAACAGCACCAAACCCCAACCCTTTTACTTTCAAATTTTGAAATACAGCTTCTAAAGACGTATCCAAGTATTCTGCCTGTTGACTGAGTTAGACTTAAGCCGTCAGTTTACCCTATGTGTCTGTGCTTGCTTTTCAGTTAAAAATATTATCGCAATAGAGAAAGTGATCAGGCTTACGTGAATATCTGAGAGTCTTCCCAATGTTTTCTGTTGAACACATAACTCCTCTGCTTGTGTATCTGCTTAGGAAGTGTCTAATTTTCAGGTACACAAGCTGCCTGAGTGCACACAATAAACCTCAAGGTGTTTATGTTGAGCAACGTTACGACCTAGACAAAGTTTCTACTTGGTAACAACCCAATCTTCACAGCTAACACCTTTGTGTCCTGAGGAAAACTATGGATGACTACATATTTAGCAAGTCAATAAGAATTTTGACATTGTATCTGTAATACCTGTTTGGCCTTCAATATATTTGCAGAGTGGTTTCCAGGAGATTTTATTGTATTATCTCCCAAGGGAAAATTTAGCCATAAATTAGATTGGAAAGACTAAAATGAGAGCATTACGCTATTACAAAATGCTTTACCATTTGGGCTGTTTAGTAGTAGCTACATATCGCAGAAACTCAAAGCATATCAGCTTATAGCTGCCCAGTTACAGAATTTTGTGCTGGAGAGATTGATGCCTTTTGTGTTCTCTGCTTTTGGGAGCTTCAATCAAGTAAATCATAGTTTCTTTCCAGGCAACATAAAATTGCACAAACTGCTACTTCTTAAATCAAGTAATATCAACACTCTGGAAAGATTTTTAGGAAAGTAATAGTAATAGGAAAACAGATCCCCTTTTATCAGTTTCCCTCAGTCAGCCATAGCCTATGAGAAGCTATGAGTACATTCCAGGGTCTCGGGACGCTTTTACTAGGACAGAAAAAGCAAGGGCTGTCTTATGAAACCAATGCCCAAAACGGCTTCAGAGAGGCAGTGCAGGCCAGCAGTGTGAGCATTGTGTTGGGATTTTTTTTTTTTTTGTATCTAGATGGCATAGCCCTGGGAGCAGAGGTGCTCTCCTAACAATGCAAGGAGCCCTGACCCCAGTTGTTACCTCCTTGGTCACATCTACACAAAGTGCTGACTGCACTGCCACAGCCATCCTGAGGTGTCAGTGGACTGAACCAAGTTGGTGTATTTATTTTGGTGAAACAAGACACCATCTACAAAAGAAGAAAATAAACATTCAGTTCCTCACAGCTCCTATTTGTGATACTCAAAACCCCCATGACGTTTCTGCTCACGTCTAAGCTGGACTACGTCTTGGGAGACTGCTTACTCGGTTCTCTGCATCATGAAATGCACTGGAGCATGCCAGCGAGCTCATCCATGCCCAGATCTCCTTCTCACAGAAGGAAAATGGACGAGGAGGTAGAGGGGAAGGAGCAGGACTGGTGCTCATAGTCTCCCATAGCTCAGAAGCACTCACTGCTTCTCCAGATTACACACAGCCTGACGCAGCAAGTGGATGAAGTTTTATAGAGGGAACAAAAAGAAGAGGTGAAAAGGGATGTCCTTCCCACTATGCCTATGAAAGGCCAAGTGTTTGATGAGAAGTCAAACGGAAGAATACACATGACAAACGCAGTGTGGGCTGGAATACAGTGACCAGAGTTACACACTACTACACATAAACTGCCTGCGAAGATCCAAGGAATGTTCTGTGGGTATTTCACAGGAGCAGGAAGTCTTATTTATTCATTTCATGCGTGATGAGTGACAGGCTTTGTACATCAGACCTCGTGATTGTGTTTTTTTTTGTCCTAGTACACAGACGGGTCAGTTGGTATGAATTACGGGGAAGTCTATAGTTTACCAGATAAATTAAATGTGTTTATTAAAATTTCTCCACCATCTACTGTTGAAGCAATGGGAGCCCTTGGCTGGCATGATTCCCACTCCTTGGAGCGATGCAGAACGAATTAAACATCCCAGAGATCGGGTACAGAGGTGGAGCTGAACAACAGGACTTTTATATCTTACTATTCAAACTGCAGGTGAAGGCATCAGGCCACCCCTGAAAGCAAAAGGCTGTTTCTATTTCTGGATGCAGGAAATGACTACACGTAGTGAAAATGTGCTAATCTTGCCAAATTTCAGCTAAATATTCTCAGTCTGGGCTTTTGGGGTTTTTTTGCAAGAAGCAAATAGCTGGCTGTCCAATCTGAAAAGGCAGTTAGCTTATTGTAGGAGAGCTCTGCTTTCCTCTCCCAAGAAGATGCTCCCTTAGAAAAAGTACTTTCAGTTTGTTTCAATTGTACAACAAACTACTCTTTAATGAGTATTTTAAATGCATTTCCTGGGAGGAACCAACTTTATCAGCACTCTAGGACATTTCTGCACGCAAATTAGTGAATATTGGAGGATTTGTTGACTGTGTGTCTGGTTTCACTGAAGAGCAGAATCTTTATCCAAATATTGGATTTTAGCAACTCTTATTTCTAGCTCGCATATACAAATAGATCATCTGAGCTCAACATCACACTCATCTATTGAAACTATTTCAGCTTTTGTAACTCTAATCTCTTCAAGAATAGAAACCCTGGAGAGATTTCATTAATCACTGGCTTTCAATTAGGTTTGTTTCCATTAAAATAAAAATGAAGAGGCTTCTTGTTGTTTTAAAGCTGTGTTTCTGTTTTTTTATCTAGAAACTGGAGAACGACTCTGTTATTCAGGATTTAATAGATTTTTAAAGTCTCCTTTAAGGATAGATCAATCATTTAGAAGATGTGAACAATTAGTAAATGCACCTGATTTTCAAATTCGGAGGTATTCTTTAGGAAAGGCACGTAAACTCCAGATTTTGAGATTATGCAGGGTGCCACCAACCAGGAAAACGACTTCTCATCTGCAGTGACTGAACTAACCATAAGATAAGATGTTTCTCTGCATTAATTCCACTACTTTTCTTCAAGTGGGCATGTTAAAAACTTCCCCCACTCATTACACTTTTTTCTATATGGTTCCTGAACTGAGTGAGTCACACAATCTTAGAGGAGATGGGAGACTTTAAAAATAATATTCGGAATAACCAGACACCTTAAATATACCATTATTCCAATGTGCAGTTATTGAAACAATGAACAAGCAGTGGTTCCCTCAAGGTGCACAAACAATCTTTTTTTTTTTGGTTTGAATTACAGATGAGTTTATAGAGTTCTACATAAAAATATTGCTCGTTTTTTTTTTTTCCAGGAACAAGACTAGAAAAAGTGGTTTACTCTTGATATGAAAATTCTAAAAAGCTTAAGAGTCCAGAAGAAATGGTAATTTAATGAAAGCAAAAAGATGGAGCACAGAGTAAGAGATCAGAGCGGACCAAAGAACTGCTCCTGATCAGTAGCAGAGGAGGACAGAATGTGCCTTTCGTAAGGCAAGGCAGATTCAGGCAGCTGTCATTCTGGCATTATCTGATTTTTGAGTGCTTGAGTTTCCAATCTTACTGTTTTATTTTTACATCATTTTGTTGGGGTTTTCTTAGGAGAAGCATGTCAGAAAAAGTGTAATACAATATATAATTCCTTTCAATACTTATCACTAGCAAATGATTGGACAAGCAATCTTTTGCCAATGGCTTAATTAGAGGAAATCCCTATATTTAATAAGGTTCCTTAATGTACTGAGCCACACACAATAGCTTGTTGAAGGAGAAAAAACAGAGTGGTTATTGTCATTGCTAAGGATAGAAGAAAGGTTCAGTCATTAAAGTCATCACAAAAACAATGTTATTAACTATACAGGAATAATCTCAAAGATGTTCCAAGCTGATTAACAATGACAAAATAATGCAGCAAGCTAAAAAAAGGCCTCTCTTCTCACCTGTTTTTATTACTATCCTTATTACCTTTCCCTGAAAGACAGCTTTTCAAGAGCTATTATTGTTCTTAATATTAAATAAAATTAAGCATGGCAGATTTTGACTTAGGTCTTCTGAACCCGTAAACAGACAGTGCTTACCAGTGCCTCCCTCAGCTGAGATGTGCCCTTCAGCAGGAGCAGGCCAGCAGCCAGACCCCAAAGACTCACAATCCACTTGTGACCCTGAGATGTTGAGCCAGGCTGTGTCCTGAAACCTTGGAAACAGTGAAGAGCGAACTGAGTGGACTGAAATTGTCCGCTACTGCTATCTTAAACCTCACTGACAACGTTGGGTGGGTTATGTCCCCTCAGAAAGAGGATGCTGGGGGTTCAGTAGTCGTGTAAGACCATCAAAGATTTCTCACCCAACAAGGGCCTTCTCTGCCTAGAGTTGGCAGCTGGCTGTTGGCTTGGTAATGGCACTGAAGATGTGCCCGTTGTTCCGTATTCAGGTCCACAAGGAAAGGAAAGACAGCTCAAGAGAGAGAAAAGGGAGTGCACAAGGACCCAGCTACATCAGAATGCCAGCAGTGGTGTTTCTTAAGTATTAATTACTGTACAGTCTGTAAACTGTACAGAAAGTGCCAGCCGCTGTGAGCCAGGACCATCAAAGGTCAGATTATCATGAAATCGTTACAGCAGAGGCTGCTTTTACTTAGCATGTAATTGCGAAACCTAATCACACTCCACGTAACCAATTGGAAAATGAATTATTTAAGCACTCTTTTTTTAACAAACAGTATTACCATTTTAATTATATCGGTATTAATTTAGCTCTAAAAAGCGCTTGAGGATTTTGCAAATTTACTTTTGCCATTCTGTGTTTTTCAGCAATTTTGGAACTCCTGCAAAACATACGTGTACATGCATATATATAGTTTTTATATGTATTGACAGATATACATATATGCAAAACAACAAAAAAGTGCCTGTGTTGTATTCCTGCTGAATTTCTCACTTTCAGATATTTTCAATGTCTAAAAATGCAATCCTTAGTTAGTTTCCTCACTGAATGGCATGCTGCTGTGAGACAAGAGACAAATCCTGGCTAAAAGGAGGTTTTTCTCAGTTGAGCAAAACCAGTTGTCATTCTCACAGCACCCAGCCTGATTTTAAGGCTCAGTCGGCAGGCATAATACCAGGTTCAAGTTGAAGTCATTTCTGACTCCAAAGGACTTCCCCTCACCTTCCCCCCCCCCTCCCCATCCCAATTCTCTTCTACTCGTAGCAACCAGTGCTTTTGAGAGCCAGTTGGGGAAAACAGGTATTTTATTCCTGGAGATGAAGTATATTCTCAACATACTCAGTGCTAGCCCCACTGTATCCACATACGCAGTTTCATAAAGTACCATCTTTCTAGACATTGCAGCCAGACAACTACTCTCTCCATATTGCTCCCCAGCCTCTTTACCCAATTCTTTTACTTTTCCCTCTTTCTCATATGGCCCTAGACAGAAGAGACACCTTAACTTCTAATAGCTCATTATTCCCAGCTGCTCTGAATTGCAGTTACTTTCTTGCATGGTCCCACTGACTGAGAGCTGTGTTTGCTCTTGCCCCCCACCCCCGACCCACTCTTCTCAACTCCCTACCAGATGCACCAAACAAACATTTCAGGCCTCAAAACTGGCTTACTGAATGAATAAATCCATTCACCTTTATTGAATTAATTCAATAATGTAATTCTACTAAATAAACTTGTTTTGTGAGCATTAAGTTGGATGGTGTAAGTCCTGATCTTTCGAAGTCAATAAACATAATTTCATAGGCTTTGAATGATGTCCTTAATTGGACACGCCAACTGGCAAGCCCCCAAAAAATCATCTGGTCATACAAAAACCTTGCATAAATATTTCCAGGATGTCTCAAACCCAGCTTTTTCTGTCCCTTTAATCCATGAGATACAACAGCCTTGTTATGTGCAAACCACACCTCACACGCTTCAACGTTTGTCTGTGTACTTATACAACCAGCACAATGCTGGCACTTTTGGTTATCTGCTCACTTTAAATCTTGTATGCACACGTGAGTGTGCCCATGCTGCACTTCGTACTCTGGAAGTCCTACACGCCAGGGGCAGAAGCAGCTCGTGTTTCACCAAGGGACTCAAAGATGCACCAGGATATTTAAAGTATTTTTCCTAATGGGTTTCCACGGATGGGTGACCTTTCGGCTGAGTACTTCAGCACCCTACTTTGCCAATGTCTGTCCAGTACTTTCCTATCCCCATTTGACCCTGCCAGTCCATGAATATTTGATCCTAAATTAAAGCATTACAAACCAAGGGATAAATTCTGTCCAGAATGCAACCCTTGCTAGACCTTAATTACATTTGCTGGTGTGAATGCTAAAGTCCTGTCATTGCAAGAGCTTTGGCTTCTGGTGAACCAGAGCTTGAGAAAGAAGGGGAATGTCACCTGCCCCTGTCTTCTCAAAAGCAAAGGGGTTTTATTTTACTTGACATTTGCTTGTGTCCTGGAGCTGTCCTTTAATTCAAACTGCTCCCAGGTATTGACAGCAATTAATGAGCCACTTGAAGTTTTGTTTTGCTGTATTAAACAAACCAAGCTCTGCTCTTCTAGTCTCCTCTTCTTTTAGAAGCTCTCTATACCCTTCAAACAGCCTAGCAGTTCACCTCTCTGCTTCTCTGCCCCTCAGGAGAGAATTTAGCAAATTTTCCTTTGCCTTCATAAAATTGCCATCTTTTCTCCCCCCTCTCTTGTCCATTTAGTCTGTAAGCTCTACAGAAAGGGAAAGGTCCATGTTGTACAACATCCTTACGCTGTGTAACGGAATTCTTAACTGAAATGAAGTTGCAAAGTCAAGAGTAAAACACAGATTATCATTAGTTACAGAAACACAGCCATAGTCTCCTCAAGTCAATGCTTAGAGTTTAGTCAAGAGGGCTGAAGAACAGCTGTTCCGTGAAAGTATTTCTTTAAATTTACTCATTAAACCAGAGCTGATTCTTTCCAATAATTCACATTGGGCTCACGTAGAACCCAAAGACTAAGGTTAATCCATCTCACCGACACCTAAAGATCAGCAGGCACTCTCTGTCTAAAGAGATCATGGTGGCCCTGGCACTCCGATGGCTTTGCCCAGCCAGAATATCATAAGAATGGTACAAATGGCTACATGAGATCCCAATAATCCAAGTGACTAGATTCACAGCAAACTTCAGGGAACAAAGAACTGACCCCCTGTCTCTCAGCACAGCATCACGGTCTATGGGATAACATCCACTGGAGAAACTTCACATCTTTGCCACCCTCACTGCAAATATGAGACTGAAGATACAAACATGAGATGAGTTTCTGGAGGGAACTGGAGAATCACTCCCACATCTCTTCACACTCTGTTTTTTTTCAACATGGCAAACTGCGTTCTCCTCTTCTGCCGGAATGAAAGGTCACTCACAGGACAACTTTGAAATTAATGTGTCCTAGACTTTGACTGTTCTTCATGAGATTTATAACTAAAGCTGAATCCATTGAAACAGACAGAACTCTAACAAAGCACTGTTCTAAACCACAATTTCATCATTCCTCCCAAGAGGCTAAGAAGAGGGGCAAGATACCTGAGGCCAAATTTGCCTCATTGTTCCACAAGAAATCCTTATGTTTAATCATAGGCTGCTCAAAATGAACTCCCAGTAGTTTTCATTAATTGTCTTCATGCCACATCCTTTTATGGAACTGAAAGTATTCCCCCACTCTGAACTTGGCCAGCACCGCAGGACACCTGAGCAACAGGACTGGTCAGAGCTGGTGATGGGATTGTACGTGTGTGTGTGTGTGTGTGTCTGTGTGTGCCCACCAAGGAGAGCGCTACTGAATGGGTGACCGGACAAAGAGGTGTGCCTGCTTGCACAGCTCCTCGCAGCTCGTATTCTCCTTCCAGGAAAGTTGTGCTGGGATTAATTTCAACTGACAACACTGAAAGTGTGTTTAAATATTAGCATTACATGGTATGCCAAGTAGAAGGAAATGTTTTCCTCTCAAAGAATCAAACAGGCTCAGGACTGACTTGGAGAGCTCCTGAGCTGCAGCATCAGATCAGGAACTCCCTTCCACGTCCCCAGATGCTTTGCTGCACTTACCACAGCTGTAGCTCCCCCTCAACAACGTCCATCTTTGTTGATAGAGGCTTGGTCCTGGTTCAGGCAGGAGGATGAACAACCACGTTAAAGGCCAGCTACAGTCAGGGGACATCAGCTGAGGTTTTCACTAAGAAAAGACTGGAACTGAAGTGCTAGCACTTTGGGATGGAGGCATGGACCGGAAAAAACTAGCCTCGCTCTGTAAGCTGAAGTATGTGCTTAAATGCTTTCTGAATTCTGCCTTTAAGAGTGTGTTTCAAACCATGCAAGTCATGGGCCGGTCCGTGCTCTGCAAAGTACATGACCACACACAGCTGCTGCTGTCGAAATGCAGAGGGAAATGTTTTCTTTTCTGCCTCAGGTCGTCGTTCCGGAGTGATGTCATTGTGTCAATCTCCATCATCCTTTCCAAGCTAACAGCATTTTGAAGGGAAAAAGATTAAGTAAGACCATCTTTGGGTAAAAACTTTCTGATATCTTTCTCAGAAGCTACACTTCATGCAAAACTCTGGCTGGTTCATGTTTTGGAGGCCGATGTCTCACAAGACTGTCATGGTGCAAACATTTGGGTTCAGTTCTTTCTTGTCCTGTCAAGTTTCCTGCTTTGTTAGGAAGAAATTACTGGTGTAACCCTTGAATGATTCTAGATGGCAGCCCTGGCTAAGGGATGGAGCATGGCAAATCTCCCACCTTCAGAATCTGGCTGCCAGATTCCTAGTTCTGGATGATAACTATTGTCCTATTGTCTGAAAACTAAACAATTAATCACAGTATAGCACAGCGCATTGTGGTAGATCATAACCAAGCAGGCTCCATCTGAAGCAAATGGGAATGGATGAGGAAGTTTTGCTACGGGCCAAGGTGTTCAAAAGTTACCAGAGCCATAAGTTCTGCCCTGAAAGCTTGTTCAGAGCCTAGTGACAGTATGACCAGCTCTAGAAATTACTGCATAGCATTCAGCTCTAAACATCCTAATCACTAAGAACCAGATGACAGTGGTGGATCATTGGGTGCTCTGCTCCTTGGCTCCCTACACTTGCCATATTCAGCGCATTTATGAATATTTGAAGATGAACTACAGACTGTGGAAACTGCCAGAAGAGGTTTAGCAAGTACAAACACACACTCTAGAAACGTAGAGTTACACCAGGCCTGTGTCTTCATCTTTTACAGTTACTGCCTGTCTTTCTAGGTCCCGCTTTCCTGCGAATCTCTCTGGCAGATGCCAAAGGACCAATTGTGCATCGGGCGACCAAATTTCTTCCTGCTCTTCATGTTCTGATTGATCTTTTCTCCTCAAACCACAACACTTGGCTAATCAGCATCATTTAGATTTCCACAGATAACACTTGCTATTTCTGTTGCACAGCTAAGAAAGTAACTCTTGATCAAAGCTACTGATGTACACAAGAAAACTCAGCACAAGACAGACAGGGGTAGGAGAGGGAGGGAGGGAGTGCTGCCTTCTGAGTGTGAAAAAGTGCTGACAAGACAAATCTTCCCCCTTAATCAACTTATTTACCTTCTTGAAAGCTCAAGATGACAGACTACCTGAACTGGAGCAGCTTGGGAGCTGATATCTATCCCTCAGCGTCCACTGCAGTAAATTATTACCTGGCTCTGCTGATAGAGATAGAGAGAGGTGATTGTGTTCCATAACAAAGGATAAATGGTAATACCCACCATTTCTTTCCACTCTTCAACCAAGCTGCTAGTATGGAGTGCTTAGATTAGGAAGTTGGTGCTATTAAAATAAAATGGCTTTCTCCTTTTTTTTTTTTTTTCTTTATTTACTCCCTAAGGTGTACAATGGCTATAAAAAAGCCATATATTTCCTAATAAATACTAAGCCGTGCTAGAATCAGATAACTGAGTTTATGCTAAGTTCTAAAATGCATTTTTTTGGCAACAAATACTCATTCCAATATCAATAAACATTGTGCACTTTATCATCATCCTGCTGGGTTTTCAGCTGGCAATAGAGCTGTTTATATTATGTGCCTTCAATTCCCAATTCCTCCATATCCTGCTGCTGCTATATTCCCACCCTCTTCTCATCTCAGAGGTGGCTTCTGAGGTGCACGTGTGTTGCGCCTGAGACAGCTCTGCTCCGCTGTACTGTTCCTAAGCAGATCAGCTTCTGCTCACCATGTCACAGATGCAGTTTGGGACAAAATACGGGAGACTAGGAACAGTTCCTACTGTCCTGAAAAGAGTAATAATAACTTGTGGCAACTCCACGGTGTGGTTCCACTTTGGTAGCTATGGATTTAATTACACATTCCAGAAGGACACAGCCATTGGCATATGCATGAAATGCAGTACACAGCCAAAAACCAGACATCCGTAATTACTGCAAGTCAAGACACATGGTTCAGGGAGTGGGGCACAAGGGAAGGAGGCAGTGATGCCAATGTAACATCAAAGTGGTAAATGGAGACAGAACCAGGGTGCAAGATCCCTCCAGTTTGCAATGCTGCATTGAGATCAGTGCAATAAATAGGATGCTGGGAAAATGCTGATTAGAAGCAGTGCGTGGCTTCTGCTTCTCCAAAATTCCCTGATGCTTACTGAGAGCGAGCTGAGAATCTGCTCATTTTGCATAACGCAGGCAATGAGCAGGGGGAAGGTGCTGGAAAACCTGCTTCAATCCTCTGCCGTGTCAATGGTGAATGTCTCTTGAGCTACCTTGGCAATCCCCAGCTGAGGGACCGCCCAGCACACCTCTCCCTTCCCACCACTGCAGCTGTGACAGTTCCCTTGCTACCACCTTTTACTCCCACACCTCAGCATGGCAGCTCCCGACAAACCCAAAATAGGATTGCATTGGCTTCCTTTTGGGGAGCACTCAACCCTCTTGATGAACCAGAACGGCTGCTGCTCACCAACACAAACCAACTGCTTTCCACCAGCCCTCCCTCCTGAGACACTGGTGCTGAGCAGGTGCTGCCCTAGAGCTCCTGCCACCCGTGGTTCCTGCACCCAAAATCTTTCCCTGGGCAGCCAACACGCCGACCAGTTGTCATTCCCAGTCCTTCATGAGCTGAAGGGGCTGTGTTTGACGGCACTGGCACAGGTCCTGCACAGCCAGGTAACCACAGGCATTTAATGATTTTTTTCACTTGGACAGATATTAGAACAGCATAAAGTGCTGTTGTTTGGATCATTTATCATAAACACATTTCTTTTATCTGAAAAGCCTCAGGTCCTTGGCATTTCAGCTATGGCTAATTTTGTGACATTGGCTTTTTCTTCTCATCCTGAAGCCTATTTCTAAGCAACCGTTAGTTCATAACCTTTAGGCAAAGCTACAATGTTGGCTCTAACACATCTCTACCAGCTTGAAAGTCAGGATCAGGGCTGCCCATGGCTGGGTCTGCAAGTGGCACCTAACACCCTGCAGCCGGGTAGTACGGGGCTGTAACTATAAGGCCAGGCTGCCCTGGCAGCCAGAAACAGGACATTACTAACAGCATAGACCATTTCCTTGCTGGGCAGGTACCAAATCACAGAGATCCTCTACCCAGAGAAAAGCAGACAGCGACACTGCAGCAAATGTTGCCAGTGATGCTGTCACCATGGACGTGGCTCCACTCAACTCCTAAGTGCTCTTAGATTCCAACAACTTTTAGCTAAACTTGCAGGTTCCCAACTTCAGTAAGTACTATGACTTGGGTCCCTGCCATCTACCCTACTGACCACATGTTGTGGTTTAAGAGTTAACAAATTGGGGCGGGAGGACACACAAACACCTGGTAACTGTGGGACCTTGCCAGGTCAGAGGGCAACTGGTATTCCCTCCCCTTCCCTGCCACACTCTAGAAAAGGACAGGAAGTTCGAGTTTTCATCTCTTTTCTTACTCCCTCGGACTGTGCTGCTGCTGGGACCGCAATCTAGCTCAGCCAGGCCTGGCTCCACGTGCTCTGCACAATCCATCACCATCTCAGAACTGGTTTTGTATATATTTGTATATCCCCCTTCCCTTCATATTTCCTTTTCCCTGTTTATCTGTTACCTATTAAATTTTGTTCATAGTCCAATTTCCTGTGAGGCACTTCCTTCCTCATTTCCCTTTGTATCCTCCCTTGGGAGGGAAGGGGAAGGGGAGAGAGGGCCGATAGGAATCCTGCTCTGCAGGTTTTGCCCTGAACCTTAAACAGAGACACCAGGTTCCTAGTCCTTGCTGGAATATACTGTTACTGGAAACTCTACCTGACTGACAGATTTGTTGGAAACCAGGCAAAGTTAAAAGGGAAGGTGAATAAGTAACAGGTACACACAACCCTCAAATGTTTAAGAGATCTGTCTGTAAAGCAATTGAGTGAGGGAGACAGAACTAAAGAAACAGAAAATTTATCCACCAGTTTAACCTTCTCCCTCCTCGTATTCGAGCCAGAGGAAAACACATACTGGAGTGAGTTGACTCAAGATCTTTTTATGATCCTGACCTCCAGCTTGGAATGAAATTTAAGCAGTGGGGACACCATGCTAATAATGCAAGAATATTAAACCCATAAACTAAACTTCCTTGGACAATGAGATCAGCAATCCTAGAAAACTACTGAAAACTGGTGTGAATGGCCAGAGTCAGGGCTTTGAACAAATGATAACATTGATAGTGACAAGATTATGTAATGAAGGTCATCCAACTCTTTCTCCAGACACTTCAGACAGAAAAAGGTTGGAGAAAGAAGGCAGGACCAGGAGTGAGAAGACTCTGAAGACAACAGGCCCCTGCCTTAAGCACACTCTGGAGTATGAAGGGACAGTGGCTGGACATGCTTTCAGTCTCCTGGGTCCTGATGAAACGTGTGCCAGCCCACTCATGGAACAAAGCCTGGGACAGGACTGGCCTAAGGAATCAGGGTGTCCCCAGCCCTATAGTTAACAACATAGGCCCAGGGCAGAGGAAAGGTAAGACCACTATGGCTGAAGACCACACAACACAGCAAAGAAACATTTCACACAAGCCGAGGGCAGAGACAGAGAAGGCACCAACTCTGGAGCCAAAATGTCAGCACAACAAAGCGATTACTTCCGGTGTACGTCTGGCACTTCCATTCCTCAAATTCTAGATTCACTTGGATACATTTAAAAAGCACTGAGTATAAAAGATTGACATCTTTTGACAACATGATCGACTGACCAGAAAAATGTAAATAGAAGAGCTCTAAATTGCATCATTTGGGTAAATATGTATTTATGCAGTTTGGAAACAAAGGCCTCGTTATTCAACTGTTGGACAGCAGCAGCGACACAGGAGCTATTCTAGTTTATAATGCAAATCATGTAATTTGGGACATGCATTACGTGTATTAAAAATGCAAAGTAAGATCCATGTAAAATGCTGTTAATTTGCAGTAGCCAATTCTCAAAATGTAATTTCTGAGGCATTTACGTTTTTTTTTCAGTAAAAAAAATAAACAGTATTTAGAACATTTGCCATATCTCCTTTGTTGGATCGAGATACTATTTTCCTGTTTCTGTAGCTCAAAAGTAAGTGAAACTGGTAAATTACTAATTTCCTTGCTTTTAAAAAATCAAATATGAATTCACTATAGGAGACTCATATTTCTAATAAGCCAAACATCTTTAATTTCAATCAGTCTGATCTCAGTTGAATTATGCTATCATCTCTGCCAACTCCCGCCCCCTGGAAGAGTATTTAGGCTGAGAAAACAGAGGCACAGAGCATCCAACAGTAAGAAACTCCCATTTGAAGCAGAATTGTGCTCTGTGGGTCAGCTTCACATAAGCTGGGCCTCCCAAAGGGATTAAGAAGGATGAAGGACCAGTTTTGGCCTCCCTAATGGGAAGGTTTGGCTGGCTCTAGCAGGAGTCTCACAGACGCTGCAAATCTTTGCTGTAATTCTGCACGTTTTGGCTCCATTTCTTCCTCTCCACATGCCCTGTTGAAGCAACTCCTCAGGCCAACGGCCGGGAGGTGCACACATCCAGGACACGTGGTTGTTGCACATTTTTCCTACACTTACTTCGATAACCTCTAAGCCTTTCCACCACTGCTGTGTCTCCTACAGCAGGGGCTGTCTTCTCCCTTCCTACTCAATTCTAGATTTAATCTCTAAATTTGCAGATTCTTAAAAACATCACAGATTCTTCTTGGGGATCCAGAGGATCATTGTGAGCTCCTCCTTGCAACATTAGCTTTGCTAGACTGCTCTCAGGAGGGAGCCTGAAGTCGGGGTGTGATCCCCAACCAAAGCAGCTTGCTGTCATAGTGTAGCAAGGGGTATCCAGGGAAAATGAAGGTCAAATAAGTGGAAATAACATGTTTCCACTTCAGTGCCACTCCAGGCCACCTGGTATTTAGAAATGTGATTTTGCATTGCCACAAAATGCAAAAACAGTTCATATATGCAAAGGTAGAAACAAGATTTTATTTCCAGGTATTTTTTCTTTAATTTTGCTCGAATTGCCCACTACTGTCCATCTGAACAAGCTGGTGCTTGTGCCCGGGCAGCTCTAGGCTGTAAGCATCCTCCCTCTCTCCAAAAACTAAACATGTCACTACCCAGGCCCCCCCCATGCCGTTACAAGTAGCCAGAGGCCAGTAGTTCTCCTGTGAGGTATCAATTCCCACAGTCGAGCTAGGGCATGGAAAGAGGGTCCCTTGGGTCCCAGCCCTAGTCCCAGCCCCACCACAGCACAGTCATCACGTAACCCAAGGCGACCCACTTTGGCACGGGCCCAAATTGCTCACTCTCCAATCCAAACTGCGTTGCATGCACCGGGAAGTGCGTGAATCCACAGGCTTTAATGCCATTTGGATCATGCCCAGTCATACTTGGTAGCACTCCTGGAGGTTATCTCACAGAAAGTATTATTTAAACCTAGCTACTTTATTATTTTCCCAGCAGCATGTCAAACAATAACCCCTGAAGCGATGAAGCCAAGCCACAGTCTTTGTCAGATTAACCTTCCTACAGGCCTCCTAAAAATCAATCGCAAATGTTACCTCTGAAGGACGAGGCAAATATAAAAGCAGCTTCTACACCCACCCTCCTCCTCCCCGCCCAACTTTTATTTCAAGTTGCAAAACCAATCCACAGTCCCATTACAAATCAGATCTGAAAAAATGCTGCTTGATTATTTTTTAAAGAGCTTAAACTAGGTCACCAAAAATAGAGTCTCTAATGGGCTAAATGTGGAAAATGACTGCTCAAAATTAACAAGTTCCTGGGCTCCAGGACTACACAAAAGCTTTTTGAGTAGATTGCTTGCAACTACACAAACTGTATCCTCTGTTACACATGGCAAAAACCCAGCCTGCCAGATGCTAAGCGATCGTTTGTGCAAAGTGTAAAGTAATTTTCGAAAAACCATGAAGGAATTTCTATTCTTTTTTTCCCTTCATTAGAAGTGCTTTATAAACACAGCTCCTGAGGCTGGCCGGCTGGGCCACCACAAAGCAGAGGCTTATCAGCCCTGTAAAAAAGCCCTAGAAGAAGTGAGTCCAAAGAACACCTGCCTCGGGCATGACACACTGTCACACTCCTTCTGCCCAAACCAAAGAATAGCCAGCACGTCACCTCCACATTTCACAGCACTGCCCATGGCCCCATGCTTAAATCTACCACTATTTCCAAGGGAGATAAAGCAATGGATGACATCCTGCTTTGGCCCTCATTTCACTACTACCCCTGTGATGACATGCAGTACCTGTAGTTCTCCTAACTTGCTTCTCTCCATCCTAATTTGATTTAGTGCAGAAAAATATAAGGGCTCTCAAAGTTGTGGTGTGTAAGGCTCTGATAATAGAGGAAAAAAAAAACAAAAAAAAACAAACAAAAAAGTTATGCACTCCCAGTTGCTTTCTCTCAAGAACCTTCTACCAATCTTTCCATGGATAAAAACAAGTTCTGCCAGACTCAGGGAAACAGATATTGAAAACACCCTTCTGGGAAGTACATACACGCCCCAGTAGTGAACACGTGCTCATGTTTTGGACATGTCACCCTCTGCACAAAGCTCATGAAAAATCAATGAAAGACAAGGACAGTCTCCTTCGGAAGAGACTGGTTCAGACGTACATTTTGAAGACGGTCTAGCAAGCAAAAGTCTGAAAGCCAGAAAGCTGAAGCGGCACTTTATCTCCTCACCTTCATCAAATGGTTACTCAAAGCGCTTCATCTCTGCCTGTTCCCTCCCTGTAACTTGAGAATTTTGCATAACGCCCGAGACCCTTGGATAAGGGATGCTTCAGTACATGCCACGAAAGATCCAGACTCTTCTGCAGTAGCCCACTGTCACCCACACCAGGGCTCTGACCTGGAGGTTTTCAAGGCTGAGTATATTTGCTCAAGAGCACAGAGTTGGTTTGATTTGCTCCGCGTTTTATTTTTGCTGCCCATGCTGCATGAATGGCATCTCTCACAGAAATGCCACTATCCTGCAGACAGAGCAGCCTTCTAAGTAAGTAAAACATTTAAAAAAAAAATAAATCTTTGGTTAAAGTTCAGCCATATGTTGGAGAGAACTCCACCTCTTCAGATTTCCCACCTACACAGCGAGCACCTCTTACATTATGCTACACTACATGATGAAACAAGACATCGATAGCAACATAAAGTGAAGTGTAGAACAAAATGAGAAAGCTCTAAACATATCTTTCTTTGAAAAGGCTTTTTCTCTTTTTTTTCAGAAGAGGCAGATCTCAGGGTACTGAGACACTGAGAGGTTTCCTACTTCTGGGTATGTGGCATGAAAACAACCCTAGTAAGCAATAGGTACAACATGTTCGTCTCCAAGTTGATTTCAGGGGTGCCCATGAAGTGACAGACTGTGGTGATACCTAAGAGTGAGTCCAAACTAACCTGCTTATTCATAGCTTTGCAGCTGGTCCTGAGAGCACAAGCAAGGAAGGTGGCACATATTATCTTAACGCCTGCTGCGGGAAGCTACGCGCAACGTCTGTGGTGAGCGCGAGGGAGACTGTGGTACAGTGGCTACTGCTGGCACAGGCTTTTCCACCTGGCAGTGGAAAAGGGATGAGGATGTGGGCGGGTGAGACTTGCTTTGGTCTTTTTACAACCGCTGTGGAATTTGAAATGCACTGAAAATAACATTGGTTTGCTATTGGTTTTAAAGCCCATCACCAAAATTCATGCCTCTTAGCTCATGATGCAATTTTAGGAGATCAAGAGAATAATACTACTGCATTATTACATGGTATTGGTATGTTTTACATTGGTACGTTCCCACTTTGTTTTTTTCTTGGATTCCTTCAGCACAGTCAGCTGCCTAGTACTGCATGGCGTGTAGGAGTCCGGACAGACCTTCCCCAGAGTAAACACAAGTGTGGCTTTCCAGTGGGGGCAGCATACTGCAGAGGTCTGCACAAATTCATCAAGGGTTAGTGTGATACAATTCCACCAAAAATGTCTGTGGGATTAACATAGTTTAGACTGTAGGCACCAGGGCTATTTCAGCACATTGTATGTGTATGGGAATACTGTTCAGCTGGCATTCAGTTTCTGTACGTGGTCGGAGGAGTTTGTACAGGAGGAGATTAATTCTACAGGACCACAGCCTAAAGATGTTTCAGGCAAATCGTCCACTGATTTCAGAGAGAGGATTGCTGGTATTTTAAGATTTTTCCTGAAAGACCTCTCTGTCTTTATATGAGGCCTATACCTTTTAATGTAGATTGTGATATCCTTCTTGTCACATACAGAATGTCTTAAGCTTCACAAGCAACAAAAGCTCATGGATGCGATACAGCAAGTCTAAGAGAAGGTGGACGGAGGGGATCTGGCGAGGATTTAAATCCTCATTCATCAGGCCAGGAAATGAGAGTATAGACACTAAATTGCCCCAATCTCAGCAACTTTCCTTCTCTCCTTCCACCTTCCGAACAGTATTTCTATTCTCTTACGCAAAAGTTGTGGTGTGTAAAGCTCTGATAATATGTAAAAAAGCTGCACCAAGGCAGGAAAAAATTTTTCTCTGAAAGGGTTGTCAGGCATTGGAACAGGCTGCCCAGGGAGGTGGTTGAGTCACCATCCCTGGATGTGCTTAAAAGTCATGTAGATGAAGTGCTTAGGGATTTGGTTTAGAGGTGATGAAGATAAGAGTAGGGTTAAAGGTTGGACCTGATGATATTATAGGTCTTTTCCAACCTAGATGATTCTATGATTAGGATCTCCAACATCTTCCATTTAATGGCTTTGTACAAAAGCTGCACCTTAAAACCTCAGTGCAGACTCGTGGCACAAAGAGTGAGACCACAGATCTGCAAACAAACTTCAGCAAAATTAATGATTGATACTCTGATTTCACACTGCTAGTCACACAAAGCATTACTGTGCTCAGGCAACCAGCCTGTTGTAACCAGGTTATGGGCACAGCTTGGAGAGGAAGATGGACTTGAGCTTAGTCAGCTGGAGCACACCACTCACCTGGTAATTCCACACATGGGCGTTGCACTGGTCATAACTAAGTTTTACAAGGATCTAGAATGGGCACCCATAAATACTTAACAGTATTAGAACTGCTTGTGAGATGCAGGGCACAGGAAACTTAGCAATTACTCTGTTCTGTCAATCAGACAAAAAAGGAATAAATTTTCTTTTGTCTCCAAGTAGTGGATCACAGATTCTGCTGGAGAGAGCCGCAGTAGCAGTGTGTGGAGGGATTTAGGAGAGGGCAGGATAAGAGAATGATGAGAATAGCCAGGACGGGGGCAGTAATCACCAAACGCCTTCCAGCCGTTTCATCATTTGATGCTTCAAAACCGACTATTTCTAGCACTAAAGACTTGAAAAATGCAAGTTTTTACCATATGGCAACACTGACGAGTGCTCAGTGAACACTTGTGAGCCCTTCCTTTACAGCCATGCAGTGAACTTAAACTTTAAAGTCTCAAAAGACAGACAGAGGGAGAGTGCCAGTGCTTTCATTAGCCATTCTACTCGCAGGAATACTCATCAATAGCTGCACAGTCAGTTTTGAACTTGGGCAAAGTATGTTCTCTCTGTAAAAGACTAAATAAATTAGCTTCTCCATCAATGCCTCCTGTTTTCTCGCTTGACAAAGAATAGTTTTTCTTTACTCAAGATTGCTTTGTGTGTTAGTCAATGAAGTCCCAAACATTAAATTCTGCTCGTGAGTTCAAAAAATTCAGTCCAGATTTTGCAGCCTTTTTGCGGTGTTTTTTTCCGGAACAGAAACATTCTTTCGTGTGGCTCTATTAGGCACACACATTACAATGCTTTCCCACCTCCCTGTAAAAACCTCCCACTCTCTGGAAGGCCCATATCCATTCCTCCTGGCTGCCGTCATGAACCAGCAAGCAAATCATTTGATAATAAAATACCAGCATCCCAAACACCTGGATGTTTCTGCCATACACCAGACATCCACGTCCTTTTCTAGACAGCAGTACAACATCTTCCTTTCTAATGCAAACTTCCACCCACCCACATACCACACATAATGATTCAAAGGCAAAGGCAGCGGATTAATTATGCCTCTGATGTTCTCCAGGTTTTGTTCTCGCTATTATCCAATTCTGAAAGATTGGCATCCCTAAATAAATTTGCAGAAGCCTCTTTCAGTGGATGGCTGCGTCTGTCAGATGGCAGGCAAGGCAGGAACACAGACAGGAACATCGCAAGTGCCAGCAGAGCCGGGCTGAGTTACGCCACCACAAGATCCAGCCCTGAATTTTTGCATGCCATCTCTTCAAACACATTCCTACTGAAAAAGTTCCACAAAACTCATTTCTCTTTATTTAGTTTCTGCCTCTTAGAAACCTGTTCACTCCAAAATTAGGACCAATACTACTCTAAGTTTGTTTAAGTAGTAGTGCAGAATATAAAGACAGCATGTTTTTGTTTAAGGGGATGATAAAATATTCAAATCAAGTCCTTTTTAAAGCACCCCCTTAAGTACAATAACCTGAACAGTGGAAAACAGTGATTTTTCTTTCCTTTTTTTTTTTTTTTAATTAAGGTGAAAATCGTCTCAGAGATATGTAGACAGATAGAAAAAACCTACAGCAACTACTGTCCTTTTCAACTTCATTCATGAACACAGAAAGCTTTCTTCTCTTTTGCAAAGAAGCTTTCATGTTTTTGCCGTGGGCTCTAATTTTTTAATAAAAATAACAGCTAATTCAATCACAGCGCTGAACTGTTTGGGGCTTCGTTTCCTATTAGAGACTAACGTTGGAATTTTGCCATAATTTTGCTGTGTCTACAGTTTATCTGATTTTTATCGACTCCCTTAATTAAAATAACTGGCAGTACAAAACTAATTGATTTTGTGATAAAATAATTAATAGCAATTAATTCATTTTGGGAGTAATTAGCATATGCAATTTTTCCTCCAGCTGTCATCGTCTGCCTTTTGGAAGCCATGGCCTTAGGGCAGCAGAGGTAAAATAGCAGTGTTTCTTTATCCAGACATCCAGGGAAGATGCTCATTGCTTCCCCGCACCTCAGTGCCTCTGCCAACACTCTTTGGTATTCTGAGCGGTCCTTCACCAGCCCCAAATCATATCTGTATTGCTATCCAGGATCACAACTGGCAAGTCACCCAACCTCTCTCTAAGAGAAATGGTGACGTGTTTCACACAGGCATTGCCCAGGAAATGCTAAGACAGTGCATTTTAATTAATCTCTCTTAAACTATAATTGTTTGCCTAGTGAGAGCATTATAGGCACAGTATAAAACGAAGGAGTTTTTTCCCCATTCCTGGCCCTTCACTTTGGCACACACAGTGTAAGCCACAGATCAAACACGCACCTGCATGAAGCATCTAAGGATGTTTCCAAAGGGAGCTCATACAGTGCAAATGAACATCAAGTGCTTGCTTCTTCCTACAGGCCGAAAATTGTTTGGGGTCCTAAATCTCATTTTCAGAGCGAACTTCCCAACTACAACTCAAATAACCTTTGGTTTCCAATTGAACTCCAGAGCCTAACTCCTTCTGAAAACAGGAGCCAGACACCCTGTGGGTCTGCGGAGGCGGGTGGGCAGGGCAGGGGGCGATGTGCCCACATGCTGCACAACGCTCAGCACCTACAACATCCCAAAAGTCATTCTGTCGGTGTTCGCAGTCCTGCAGGCTGTGGAGCAGTGAACGCGGTGCAAAGATAGCCTACAAAGAAAATTGCTTTAGAAGCGCGTAGCGCTGCTTAATACAGTGTTGAACGCAGGGAGCAGACCCTGGTGCAGCAGGCGCTTGAGGATTGAGAGTTTTCCAGTTGAAAACCTTTTTCTGAGGAAATGGCCAAGAGATTTCACTGTTGGTAGGTGTGAAGTGGAGAAGAACAGATTTTCTAGTCTTTGCTACCTAAAACCGTGCATCTTAAATAACCTTCTAGATTACCGAAAAACATCAAGGAACTACCACACCATAAAAACTTCTAAAACTATTAACAAACTGAAGAAGGTGACCTGAAGGTGCAAAAGTGTCCTCAACCTCTACAGCTGTTGGTGGAAGGAATTAAATGCATCACCAGGTCCAGTAAGAACTACCCCACCACGGTGCAAGAAGACGCTGCCACAGAGGCTGCACTGGGCTGCAAATGTGGAGGATGGAGAGTAAATGCACTTGGTGCCCTGGCAGCAACCACGAAATAAGAGCTGGGTAGCAAGACTGTGATCCCCTTACTGACAGCATCCCAGTCACATCACCCACCTGGCAGTGTACAATGAAGCAAATTAAATGTCAAATTTAGTTCTTGTGGTCAGGAAATGAGAAAGTTTTATGTACAAACCTTTTTCCTTTTAACTGTTCTTCTACCTTACCAATCATTCTTTATTATACATTTTCATACATTCTAAAAATTTGTTTTCAAGTTGCTACTTACTCTGTTTTCAAGGCAGGCATATTTCTATCTGTCTCCTAGAACTAGAGCTGTCTTTGCCTAATACTGTGAACTTTTGGACACCCCAAAGATGAATAATAATTGCTCTGAGAATTGCTTTTTGTGCCAGCTCAGTTCTTTCCATAGAACTTCTGAATTCCCTTTTTGACTGCTTTTCTCAAATTGTCTTTATGTTTTGTGTCCAGTGCTCAGCAGCTGATACCAGCTCCCTTGGACATACAGATATTTTTACAAGGTTGCTTCTTCCAGAAAACATCTCGCTATCTGCAGAATAGCTGCCTTGGAGGGCTCGGTGGTCCCTGATTTGTTACACAGGAGTTCACAGCCTGAAGGATTTGCTTATCATTTTAGATGAGCATAACTCAGAATTTTGGGCACATCTGAATGAAGACACCATGAAGGATGCAGTTTCATAGAAAATCTGTTGCCTTTCATTGCACAAATTTCATATTTTTTCATTACTTCCATCAACTCTATTTGGAGGACGCTCACAAGTCCTAGAGGTGGCCTCTCGGCGTTTTGATGGGGGAATGAATGACGATTTCATCTTCCATTTCTTACTTGTTTCTGCTCAGTTTTGACTCGTTCCTAAATATTCCTCCGGACAATAATGATCAATAAAATCTACTCCTGCTTTATTACAGATTATCTAAAATAGGATGAGAGTGATAGAAACATCACACCCTGAAACCACAGCAACCGTGTCACAGCTGTTGAGCCCAGAAATGACAGTCATAGCTTTCTTTAAGGAGGGAAAGGAGAGAGAAAGGTAAGGGAGATGGGTTCCAAGCTTTGAGCCAAAAATGCTCTATTGACCCATGCCTAGCTTCCTTCCTAGCCTCATTTTCGTCCTTTTAACTTTTTATTTAACTATTTAATTTTCTAAGTGGTTTTTTTTATTATTTTGCAGTAAATTTGGAAATCCCAAAGGGAGAAAAAATAATGTTTTGGTTGAGTTCAAACTGAAACATTTCTGATGAGCTGACTGGAATACACTGGTTCCGTTCAGCTCATCCTTAATTTGCCAAGATGTTCCTTCATGGCACTTACGATTTATAGCTTTGCTGATTCTAATGCTGAACTTGCAACTCGGACAACACTGTGGTGCAGCTGGTACTATCACACCTCACAACACAATTCACTATGTCATTGCCAATACGCTTCTGCATGGGCAATGTCATCCCAAATCAGGATTACCATAAATGTTGAAAGAGCAGAATTTTCCCATAAGGCAGAAATATCAACGCTGCATTTAGCCTTGCAGTTTACGTTGCTGCTGTTAGTGGAGGAGTCTGCTGCTGCTCTTCAAGAGCTCATTATCCAAAATCATTTGGCAATGCACACTTAAAATAAAAACCCCAAAATAACCCTGCCAAGATTGAATACCAATGAATTGAAAGAAAAAAAGCCATTTGGTCTTGCTGACCCTGCAGCTAGTGAAAATCAACACCAACTTGATGGCAGGAGAAGCGAGTTTGTCGTGACAAGATGAGAAAGTACCTCTACCTTAGTTATAAAAGAAAATCTATTAAATGCTCAAGGAGATAAACAAAATCTGCTTCACGCAAGAATTATCAAGGCCTTATTATGTCAGGAGAATTGTTATTCTCTTCTCCTTACCTCCCTTTCTCTGCCATGACTGCTAAACAGAAGGAAATACAAGCTAGTGATGAACTGACCTGAACGGATAGCTTCTGGCCGGTTCAACCATCAGCAGTATTTTAACTGCAGTTAGACTGACCCAAAATAAATCTTCCCCTTTTCAGCTTCCCAAATTAGTCTTTAAAGAGATTACGGGAAATGAACAGATTTTATACTCCTTCCATCAAACAGAAATGGCATTAAAAAAAAGAACGATTACAATTACACAGATGTTCTATCCTTCTCCCTTCATGCAGCTCCCCAAACAACAGATAAAACTTCACCAAAAATGTGCAATTACCTCATATTGACATAATTACCACCACTAGGCCTTACTACACCATCCTTCTTCAAGAAGGCTTCAACAAAGTCACCAGGGAGCCCTGGACAAAGGCCACGTCGATATTCCTAAACCTGTACCACACACTGGCAGAGAAATCTGCGCATCTTGAAAGAGGTGAATACAGCAGGAAGATGAAGTTTTGCACAAGACTAGTCGAAATAGATTGAATTAATTAAAAAGGGCTGGAGGGAGAA
The DNA here is from genome assembly GCA_013396935.1 of Baryphthengus martii. Classification (NCBI taxonomy): domain Eukaryota; kingdom Metazoa; phylum Chordata; class Aves; order Coraciiformes; family Momotidae; genus Baryphthengus; species Baryphthengus martii. Next base: position 52,236 of record VWZK01012109.1, read on the forward strand.
AGAGATTGAAAGCACTATAATGAGCCAAGGCACTGGATGCCACTGTCAGTGGAGGAAGACAAAGGCAGAACAGCTGTGCGAGATGACAGGATCGCTACCAGCATGCTGGGAACAACAAAAAATTCACCCTTTGAATGTTAAGACTTAAGTTCAATACTACCAGGCAGCAACAAGTGAATGCCAGTCAGTTATTTATTGTCACCCTTCAATATGGAGTTTAATAGACCAATTTACAGAGCAGGTTTGGCAGACTTCGTTGTGACAACTCTTTAAGGGGAAAAGTAACAAGGTTGTAGCTAACCCCTCTTGGGCTCCACTTTCCTGCCTGTATGGGACCATTTCAAAGACAGGGTCTGTGATGTACTAGATAGTGCAAGGTATTTAAATCTACAGTTACAGGCTGTAGAAGGGCACTGAAATTTTAAAGGACTGGAGCAATTTGAAAAGCTACTGAATTTCATGTAAAAGGCTCAAGATGAATCAGCCTGAGGGAGCATAGCTGCTGGTGACCATGTCCACCATAGGCTGGCTGTGCTCATGAATATACCTACATAGACTGAAATATAGACTGAAATTACATGATTTCAGCATATTTACGTGCATGTGGCCTTGGCACAGCCCTGATCCATTTCTCCCACACGGGACACCCCAAAATCCTTCCCAAATTGTCAGCTCCGCATAAATTCAGCTCAGCCTTCACCACCTCACAGCACCCTTCCTGCAGGAGCTTCTCTAGCTCTGGCAGCTCCCTTGAGCCCAGCTCCAAGGCTATGCAAAGCCCTGCTCCTGCCACACTGCAGCTGGGCCCAGTCATCCCATTTTCCTGCCAAATCCCTCAGCAAGCACCCGGGAAACCCTGCGAGGCAGTAGGCCTTGCTCTGCTCCTGGCTGGGCTGATCTCAGAAAAACACCCTGACCCTTTTGCGCTTCACACACCCCGAGCTCCTCGTTCTCCAGCCAAGGTCTGGTGGTTGATCACCGAACTTTGCACCCAGATCTCTTAGTTGCTATGCAAAACCTGTCCTATACCCATACTGGATTGCTTGAATAAATGGGCTTTGCACAGGCCATGAGGATAAATCAACACATTTACATGGCAATAAACACGCACAGCCACAAACCTCTTCCATAGCATAGCTATATAAAAACCATGTGTCTATGGAGGTCACATTCAAGGTATAGTCAGTAATTCTAATAAACTGATGAGCAACATCAGATTCATGGCAAGAGGAGCTGCAGAAATGACAAAGCACAAGAGAATCTGATCACTTTGTATCACAGCGCTCTGAAAATCAATTTTCAACTCAGCTTTGCGTTTCTATTCCTAACAGTGGACACAGTTTAAATATATGAGAGGTTCACATGAAATTTTGTGAATCATATCTGTGAGTTGGATTCACCTTCATTTATTGAGCCAAGTTTTAAGAGCATTTGAACAATGCAGAAAAAATCTGCATACTTAAGTTACATGAGGTTTAGCACACACAAACCTCAATTCAATGAGTCATATGGTAAACATAATTTCTCTTTAGCAATTCATGAAAACCGCTTTAAGAAATAGCTCCAGTCACACCGTGAGAGAACAGAAATCATTAAGAACGGCATGCATAGATGGTAGCAAAGACTGGTGTGATGGAACACACCTTTACCAGCAAAAAACAGTAAAATATCCCTCAAAGTAGTTCCCTGCCAGCTGATGGTATGAGAAATACTTCTCCAAGGTTCAGCAGATGGTAAATTCTTGTAAATAACCTGAGTGTGTGAAGAACATGAAACTGGCCACCAGCAATTTACTAACCACATCAGGAGTAGAAACCTCAGACAGCTAGAAAGTGATCACTTTAAATAAGCAAGTGCTTAAGTTCATCTTCATTTAGCATAGTGAAGCATATACTCAAGGCCCACAAGCCAAAGATGTTCACCTGCGTGCTCTGAGTTAAACAGATGTTAAAAAGCTTTGGTGGCTGGTCTGCCCCGGCTGCAATGAGAAGGCTGACACATCTATGAGACGGACTCCAGGTATGATCAGTGATGAGAAATAGTAATGCAGCAACAAAGACATGCAGAAAAGATAGTAACAGGGCTGAAGAGCTGAATGCTCCTGGCGACCTGCACAATGATCTACTCCGTCTCCAAACTACATCTAATTCATTTCATGCAGAAGACTTAGCTCCATGTGATATAACTCATACGGATAGAAAATATTTGGTATCAAAATAATGAACTCTTGCTGGAGTACAGAAGCTCAAAACTTGAGTGCTCACGTACTGTACTTTACTTCTGGAGTTTGTCCCAGTAACACATGGGAGCTGATGGCTATGAAGGCCAGCTAGCAAGCTACAACAGGAAAGCTCTTTCCACCTCCAGAAGAACTACAACCCAGGAAAATCCTTCCTCAATTCTACTTTTTCATTTTATGCACGTACACACTCAAGCCTGTAATACAACCTGGAGCCTTACAAAGTGTGACTTCCTGGTCCAGAGCAGGGATCTTCTGCAGCATTTCCAGAAGCCTCACAAAGGGCAGTAATTTTCAGCAGGAAAATTAAAGCATCAAATTTTCTCGCTCTAGATAACATGTTCTCTAGAAAAATCAGCACGTAAGAAAGCACTGTATCGTGTCAGAAGATGTTAATTTCGAAGAGTATTTCAAATGTCTATTTACAGCTCCACGCTCTACATTCACAAAATCTCAAGGATGAGGCCCATCCTTGAGTAGGAATGCAATCCAATCCTGCCAATTTAAGCCAGGAGATTTTAAGTAGAGACTTAAACCATTTATGTCCACAACTCTTCATAAATGCCTCAAACTGTGGTTCAGCACTATCATTTCCTTCAGGCACCATAAGGGTCACCAGCACAGACCAGGGAAATGTTCACTGCCTGCAGGTTCTTTGAAATAGTTCAAGGCACTGCATTTGCTCAGTGAATTTCCATTCTGCCTTTTTTTTTTTGCTCTATAGGAAAAGCAAGCCATCTTAAATGTTTTGCTATTAAATATACAAAGACTATTTATTCACATCATTATAGCACAGCTTTAAAGTCTCTGCTTGTTTTCCTTATTTTTAAGTGTAGAGGGAGAACCACCGCCAACCAGATTTATGAGGCTGGCATGGATTCAAAGCCAAAGTTTATTAGAAAAAAAGCTTTGAATAAGAGACACAATAACTAATCCAGTCCTGTGAAGCTTTTGATAGGTGCGGTCTTCCCTCAAGCCATGAAGTCCTGCTAGAGAAACTTCAGCTTGTCATGCCCTTTTAAGAAATATCCAAAGGCTCCCCAAGGCTAAATCTCTTTGGAGTAATTTGAGAGCATCGGCCATGCTAAGCCTTATCATCCTCTCTATGCTTCAAACCAGAACTACCTGAAGATTATCTCAGTGCAGCAAGAGAGGCACTCGGACACGAACACCAAAGTGGAGGGCAAGCAACTTCCCCAGGATGTACCTTAGGAAACTTGGCAGCAGGTCACATCAGGAGCAGTCAACTTGCCTGCTACAGTTTTGGGGAAGGAGTGTGCTCTTCTCAACAACAGGAGAAATTTCAGTGCTAAAACCCCTCCAAGTGCCAAAAATCAGCTCTAGCCAACAAATAACCCAAAAGCAAGAGCTGGGTTCATTTGTATTTATTTATCCTCACATGGAACAAGTCGTAATCCAGACCCCAGTGCAATCACCTTAACGCTGCTGACACAGCACCATGTATCTTTTCCCTGGGTCTTGCCTTAAAGCCTAGAGGCAGTTTCCTTTGGAAAAGAGCAGGTTTGATTTTGATCACAAATGTCTTTGCATGATTCACTGCCACTTCTCACAGCCTCCTGAGTTCTTCATTAGTTTGCAAAATGACCGTGGGTAATTGCATTTTGTTTTGTTCACAGCCTTGTTAACTTATTACAAGAATATAAAAATGATCATTGGTAGTCACAGCTATATCCCGAGATCACTTAAAGTCATACACTTTGTCTAGTGTCCTGGTTTGTGTGAGAACAGAACTAATTCTGTTCAGTGATTTTGGCTTTTCAGCTAAGTTCTTCTAACTAACTGCACTTTCTGAATTTAGCAGCGTGTTTTTGCAGGCAGTGTCTGCTTCTAGCAGTGATAACACTCCCTGTTTAGAGTTACTACCAAGGATTTGTGTACAGATCAAGACTGGATCTTGTGTACCATTTTGCAGGGGTGGAGAAAGCAAAAAGCTGCACTTGTAGGTAGGAGCAGACATGACAGGTCACCCTAAACTGACCAACAAGGGATTCCATCCCATATACATCATGTTCGGTATAAAGCTGAGGGATCGCAAGGGCTGCTCTTGGCCCTGGCTTGGATTCTTGCTTGCTTTTTCAATGGCTGGCATCCAAGGAGGACTCTGTCCATTCTGCCTTTGATCCTGATCTGTGTGCTCCTGAATCCAGTACCAGAATCCAGCTGCTGAACTCGGTTCCCATCTGCTGCTAGGCCCAGTCTGGGGCTTTCCCAGTGCCTGCTCCACAGCATCAGTGGCGACGGTGACAGAATTGCCATTGGAGGGGATTGAGTTCATACTGGTTTTGTAGATAATTTTATATATTCCATTTGTATTATTAGTATTATTTTCATTAAAGCTGTTCTAGTTTCCTTTTCTAATCGATAAGTGTCTCTCCCTTATTGCCTTTCTCTTCCCCTTCAGGGAGGGGGGCAGGCTAACAGAGAGTGTCTGTTAAATGTCTACTGGGCTGCCCTGACTCTAAAACTTGACATCTAGGTCTCGAGGTTTTTTCATACGAGTGAAACAAGGGCAAAATGTCTCTCTTCCTCTTTATCTCTGACAGGTCTGACCTGAAAACTGGTAGCTGTGCCAATGTTCAAACCCTCACAGAAATAACATCATGACCAGATGTTTTCTTTTCACCTTGGTGTATCATTTCCAACTGCCAGAATACAGAGGTAAAGGTGAATAATGTCACTTTTCAGGATCCTCCTGAGAAGACTGGCTTGACCACAAATTAGGAAGGCCTGGCCTTCCCTTGCCTGCTGTTTGTCCAACTTTGGTATGGTTCTGGTGTAGATAAAGTATCTCCTGTGGACTTTTCGGAGACCTGCTTGATACTTGCTCTGCTCAGAGCACAAATACAAAAGATAGCTCTTGCATTTCGACAAGTGAACAGGTTCAACAAAGTCCTATAGAGTACATGAAAATCCAACACAGGTTGGGGAGTCTTAGCCCAAAGACAAAGCCGCTTGAACTACCTGCCTGGGCAAAGAGAAATAAAGTCAGCGACACAGAAATTTTTCCTAAAATTTGATCATATGATCAGCGAAGGGGACCCAAAAGCCGATGCCTGTTGCTTGTGTGAGCTCTAAGTTGTTGCTACAGACAACCCATCAGAGGCCAGTGCAGCTGGGACACGGCACAGTTCAAGTACAAGATGTACCTGCGTAAGCCTGATGGAAACTTCCTCTGCCTCGAAATAGATACAGTTATTTTTGCACTGCAAAAGCCCAGCAGAAACAGCAGGGATAGTAAATGGAAAACAAGGCAGCTTTTCAAAACATAAAGTGCCCGTGCAGCTCGCAGTTACACACCTTCACACAGAGCCTGAGAAAGGAGAATAAAAACCCCAACAGGTTCAGTCAGTGTCTCCTACTCCCCTACCAACCAGTGGCACTGCTCTCTCTTTACAGAGTTGGCTGCCTGAAAACACCTGGCCAAGCCCATGGGTCAGTAGGGTTGACCCCATGGAGCGCACAGGCTAATGCAGCCCATGCCCTCTCCAGTAGATCTGCAGTTTTAAGCCAAGGGCAAGTCCCTGCAGCCATCTGAGGATTCATTTTACCAAATTTGTGGAAAACTGAAAGAAGCAAAGTTCACCGTCCCAGTTTCCGAGGCACAGCTGGTGGCTCCAACAACCCAAGGCCATAAAGGACCAACTGCTACCATGGACTCCAGGGACAAGATCTGTGTCTGGGCTGACATTTGGCTTGGTCTTATGAAACGGGGCTGCCTTGATTAGGTTTGCGCTGACCAGAGCAGTCTCCTGAGACTGGGAAAGAATCTACATCTATACCACTTGCACAGTAAAGAACGTTGTGCAACTATTTGCTGGTGGCTTGGCAAGTAAGCTCTTATTTTTTATTTTTTTTCACAGAGATGGAAGAGATTTAACGAACAAAGAAGGTGTATATAAAAGAAGACTAAAAAGAGATTTAATCTACAGCTCAATTTTTCATAGTCTGAAATGCAGCTTTTGCACTGTGAGTATCCACTGGAGTAAGATTTCTGAGTAAGCTCATGAACTCAAAAGATGCAAATTGATTAGAGAGTGAATTAAAGTAGCAGCGGGCACAAAAACATCACAAAGATTACAAAAAATCAGAACACACACACACACCCCCCCCCAAAATAGGGTATTTTGAAGGATATTCAAACCGCCTAACACAATCTAGCACAGCTAGTCTGAATCTTTCCCTGAAGGAACGCAACCTCCTGACCCAGGAACATCACGCAGGCATCTGAATTTGCTCCTACGGAGAACCTTTACCCTCTTTCCTGTGGTACATGGCAAAAGCAGATGTCACAGGACCCTCATCAGCAAAATCATCAACAAATTTGATACAAACATTGATGCAAAGATCAGAGAACAGTGAACAAGTTTAAAAAAAACAAACAAACAATAATTACAGTTTTTTTCCATAAATAAACAGAGATTTTGAAGAAACGTTTTTATTACTCTGGGAAAATCCTGCCAGATGCGGAAATCATGGACTTTGGGCTAGGACACTTTAAAAAGAAAATAAAAATCACTGGACAAAATTCCTTTTATTTTCTTGGCTTTAAAAACCTGTGGAGATTTGAGCAGTCAGTTTTTTGCCTTTCACATTTTTTCAGGGTTCAGGGTTTTTTTGAGGAGAGAGGGACTTAGACTTTGCAGGCACAAATCGATTTTCCTGAAATCCCTCCTCTGATCACTACAATTGACACAAGTTCTGCTCTGTTTTATTGTTTTACACTTCAGAGATCCCATCACACTCACAGGGACAGAGACTTCAAAGAAAGACTCTTTGGAGACGTCTCAGGTGCCCCTATCTTTTTAGCAGACGCATTTCTAACCTATTCTTAAACCCTGTAGCAGAGAGTTTTGTATGGATCTGCTACAGAGATATACTGTCAGTATCTACAAAGAAACTTCTTCTTGTACCATGAAGGCTTGCATATGAAAACACTACAAAGAAAGTGAAAATGAAGTCATAAAAATCTGTAAAATTAAGTTAAAGCATATTAAATCCTCACAAATATTTTTTTTATACATAGGTAGGCAAGCTTGAGCTGAGATGGTATGACTGTAACAGGGTAATGACTGAGATCCCTGTCTCTTGCTAGTCTGTCATCTTTCAGGGAATTACAATTTCAAATTTCACAAGGAATTGTGGAAAGTCCCACACCCTGCAGCGTGGAAAAATTGCCTCATGTCCCTCATTGCCTCTGCACCCTGCAGAGTGGCTGTGCCAGGAGCCAAAAACTTGATGCCTTCCCACAGTGCAGGTTATCCGATCATCTACAAGGCTTCTAGATCCTATGGTTAACCAGTAACCACGGAGGATGCATGCGCTAAAAATAATAGAAAACTCAAGTGCAGCTCCAGCTCCACTTCTGGCAACAAAAAAGCAAGAAGGAAGAGTTAAAAATCTCAGCATCTGCAGAAACTTTCATTTCTGTAGCCTAATTCAAGGTTCTTCCTACCAAAACGTGACTCTCTAATTTCTTCACCTATGTGCTGCCCGTTCCCAGGAGATTGTCTAGAAAGACATTCAACTAGAGAACCTAACAGAAATACACTTTGGAGTAATTTCCTGAAAAAGCAACAAAACCCAGTCATTTATTTTATTTTCAAAAGGCAATATATCCTGGCAAATGTCAGTGATTGACAGGATGAGGTTTAAAAAGGGCAAGAGCAATATTCAAATGGAGAAAAAAACAGGCATGCTGCCAGAAACACATCTGGCTAAGAAATGCCAGTTTTCAAAAACAGCCTGCGGAACCATAAATCATAAAGACTTGCGTGCAAAAGTGAAATGAAATATTTTCTTAAAAAACCCACAATCTGAAACAAAAGGAGGTTTTATAAGAACCTTTGTTTTGTTTAAAAAGAAAAAAAGTTTTATTGATAGCAACTGGAGGAAAACCAACCAGGTGGAGAGTCCTTATTTTTATCTTGGTTATTAAAATCAAGATCATTTGATCAGCTGGAAGCATGTGACCTGAGCTATTTTGGAGATGCTGAGCCACATCGCAGCTGCCGGTGCTGTCTTCTACCCTCACCAGCTGCCTCTGGCAGACCTGTAGCTAGGAAGAGTTTGAAAGCTTTTCCCTATCTTTCGCTGCGTACCATGGAAAATGTGTTTTTATTAAACAAAAAAAAAAACCAAACCAAAAAACCAGGATCAGAACATGCTGCCTGCACTAAGAAATCCTGTGTTTTTTCTCAACTGCCCGGCATCAAAGTGCATCCTCTAAAAACAGAGATCTTGCCATTGCTTAATGTGACCACCCTGAGCCTTTAATTGACCCATTTTTGTGATTACTCCCTCTCCTCTCATAGGATCTAAGAAAGCAAACAAATTTACTCCTTTTGGTAAATACTTCTCACCCATGCAGGCAAGGACAAAAGTCATCTCGTTACACAACACCCTATGACATTTTCTCACTGTTTATCTTTCTACAGAACCCTACTCTCTGCCTTTGGAGAGTATTACACTACTACACCTTCTCTACTATGACTGGGTTCCCGTTTTACACTGGTTAGCAAGACACAACCTTTACAAAGCAACATTTTATAAAGCAGGAGAAATCCCACTTGTCACACTTGCCTGTAGGCACCGGAGCAGCCATTTGGTAAGTGGCTGCTCACAGCCCTCCTCGACCCGCAAGCGGAATAGCTCAGATATCGCTCCCAGCCTTCACAGGATGAATAAAGATATGCAAAGAGCCAGAGAGGAGAAATACAAGCAGTTACC
>VWZK01012110.1:3807-19667 GCA_013396935.1 Baryphthengus martii
TGACCTGCATTCAGGTTTCCTGATCCTGGGTAGGGACCACTACTGTGCTCCTGCCCATTTCCAAACCCAAATGACATCTTGTTCATGCACTCCTTTGTCTAGCTGTGGGCCCTCCGCTGGTTAGCTGACACTGCTGCAAATATGCCAAAGTGTGGGCATACAGCTACCTGCTCAGAATAAAATGGCTGACTGGTTGTGGTAGTTTGGCATCATTTTCATGCCTTTTATAATTGAACAATTTATCATACTTTTTGTAAAAATTAATGTCTAACAATTTTCAAGTGAAACATTTTTCAATTAAAATGCCTGCAATATGATGGCATTAGTTTTCTCTTGAGTTATGATCCCACTGTGCCTTCACTTATCTAAGTAACAACTTACCATGTCTATAGACATTTTAATCCAGAGGCTCTTTCATGTACTTTGCGCTTGAAAGTCCTTTTGGACCTTATAGCAAAGGCCCCAAAAGAACACAGCCTGCACTCTTCAATCCAAAGGGTAGCAGATGAATCAATGAGTTACAGGGCTTACCACTTAGAAAACTATATTTCTCTTATAGACCATTGGCTTCCCTGATTCAACTGAAAAACGTAGTTGTGGTTTCTCCCTCATTTTCATACCATTGCATCTGAGCTGCTGGGCATCCAGAACTGTGTCTCTGGTGAATCACAGCTGTGTGGTGGCATCGGCCTTGAATCCACTGTGCTTCTTGTACATGCCTCATTGCATTACCTTGTGTGTGTGTGCCTCTCTGACTGTGGCACACTTGCTATCTAATTTGCTTCCACACTGTGGTAGCCTTTGGTCAGCACTGTACTCAGAATCTCCAAAACCATTAAAATGTTTTGGGAAACTCTTCCCAATTTGAGTGCAAGTTTTAGGTATGCAGCTTGAAACAGACTAATGGATTTAAACACAAAGTCCAGAGAAATCCAAAATATTTGAGCAACTGGTTAACAGGATCTTCTTTCCAGAATGTGCATGCTATTGCCATCAAAAATGACACATGGAAATCTCAGCTGTTTGCCACTAGGCGGTACTCACATAAAACATGTTTCTCTCTTAATTATATATATGCTTTTATTGGCAGATATATTCAGTCTGAATGCACTCATGATAGTTTATTCGAATGCTGAAGTCTCCAATTTTTTTCTGATAAAGTATCTTAATATACTTGGAATGCTTAGTTATCAGATAATCACTCCGATCATTTAACAAGCTAGTTTTACCTTGACTTGGGTGTGCTATGAATATACGATCCTTTCAATGTGGTACATGTCTACAGTGCTGCCAGAAGAGGTGATTACACCTATCACCTCTATCTCTATTCCCAGCAGCTTGTTTCTCTCTGCGGCCTGCCTAGCACTGTGCAGGGAACTGTTCCAAACTGGAAATGATGGACAGATACACCACACAGCCATGTGATTGCAAGTTCCTGCATGAGGGACATAGTGAGGACCAGTTTCTGGGAAAGAGAGAGGTGACTTCTTCTGATGACAGCAAGGAATTCTGTCAAATTCAAGTGACTCTGCAATGAAGTGCCAGATGTTCCAAATCTCAGAGGATCATACCTTCACTAATGATGTTCATTAAGGTCTCAATTCATCAAAAAGTATTAATAACATAACTCATTTTAACTATCTGAACCGTACTGTTGACATAAATCAAGCTGCTAATGTGCTTAAAATAAGGTGAGTACTAAAGCTATTGACGAATGAAACCATTTGGCCTAGTGCAGCTACCCTGGAAATCAATTGCAAAATGTTCATTAATTTAACTAGGCAGAGCTGTGCTGTCAGGCTGTGTAGAAACTGTGGCATCTTGGAGTGGTTCTCAGGTCATGCCTCCCTGATCACGAGTGCACGTTGGGATTAGACTGAGACCTTATGCTTGATGCTGCCATGGGATATTCCAGGGGGCTTCCCCTAGCCATCTCAGGAGGTCAGGGGCCAAGATGGAGCACAATGGCTCTGAACTTATCAGGCAGCTTTGTCTGGTCCCAAATCCTAGCAAAACCTTCTTTGAATTCACCAAGAGTTTTTGGCTGTGAAAACCTTTATGGTCCAGCCTATAACAATACTTAGGGTTTAGATTTTTTCATTCCCCAGCAGTATCTCTAACAGAAACTCACTACTTAATCTATTCTCTGAGTAAGCATAGAATCATAGAATCATGGAATAACTGGAGTTGGGACTTTAAAGATCATCTAATTCCAACACACACACACCCCCCACAAAGGGCAGGGACACCTCCCACTGGACCAGGTCACACAGAGCCTCATCTATCCTGGCCTTAAATACTCCCAGGGACGAGGCATCTATCTGATAAGCAACATCAGAAATAATTGTTAATGAGTAGTATGGAGCACAGGAAAGGTTTTACTCTTCACATCTGCTGTAGCTGCTGCAGTTTGCATGTTCTAAGTAAATATTCAATAGGAAAAGAAGAGATAACTGTAATATGCAGTATTTAGCCCATGCACTCATGGGAAAGGCAAGAGAGCAAATGTCCCACTGGATAGATGTAGGAACTCAAATTCCATTCTCTGTGGAGCACCCAGAAGGGAACTGGAAGACAGAGCGGTCCATGTATCCTGCCCCTGTCAGACCAGAGGCAATAGCCTTGATGAGGGGAATGAACAGAGGCAAGTTCATGATTGAGGCAGCAGGTGAAATCCTTCCTTTCCCACCTCATGCCCCAACAAGTGCCACTGAAAAACAGATACGAGGCTCTGGCTGAGAAAGACCAGCCAAATGAGGATGTGTTCAATATGCAACCTACAACAGAGGTATGTCCGCTGTCAGAAAGCCCTACCAGCCATATCACAACCACATCCACAAGGAAGAAAAGAAGGGTTCTATTTGTAGGTGGCTCCCTTCTGAGAGGAACAGAGGGTCAAATATGCCAGGTAGACCCTCCTCATAGGGAAGCCTGATGTGTCCCTGGAGTCCGGGTTAAGGACATAGCTAGGAAACTTCCTAGCTTGGTACGATCCTCATTACTGATCTTTCATGTAGGTGATGAGTATGCTGAGACTGATAGAACAAGAACAATCAAAAGATACTTTTGATGAGGGTGAGGGAATCTGGGGCACAAAATATTTTCTCTTCTTCCAGTCGCAGGCAGCAACACTGGAATGAGCAGACTAATACAGTCTGTATTAATATATGACTCTGTAGCTCGTGTCACCATAACAACTTTGGCTTTTTTTGACAATGGGATGACCTTCACCAGGCTTTCTGGCATCAAATGGGAGAGGCCTTTCACAAAGAGAGATGAGAGTCTTCGCACAAGAGATTACAGGGCTGATTGACAGGGCTTTAAACTAGATTTAAAGGGGGAGGGGTATGTAACTGTGCTTACTAGAGAGGCCCCTGGGTGTAGTAGTCCAGCCCTTGTAGGGCAATGTGTGAGCATTTTTGAGAACGAAAAGGCCTACCACCCCTCAAGGGTGAAAACTACGCACTCAGCTCCTTCTCTGAAATGCTTGTACACCAATGCACGTGGTGTGTGGAATAAGCAGAAGGAATTGGAGATCAGGGCCATGATCTCACTGCAGTTACTAAGAAATGGAATAGCTCTCACGACTTGAATGTTATCATGAACGGCTATGGACATTTTAGGAAAGACAGACCAACAAAGTGAGATGGTGGAGTTGCTCTTTATGTGTGAAAGCAACTGGGATGAACTGAATTCTTCCCAGGGGAGGATGAAGAACATTTTGAAAGCTTACAGGAAAGAATTAAGGGTCATTCAAATATAGGCGAAACTGTTGTAGGTGTCTGCCACAGACCACCAAACCAGGAAGAAGATATCAATGAGGCCTTCTACAGACAGCTGGAAGTAGCCTCAAGATCACATGCCCTGATGCTCACAGGTGACTTCAATCACTCTGATAATTTGGTTAACAACAACTTTCTGGTGCGGATGGTGAAAGAGCCAATAAGGAAAGGTGTGCTGTTAGACCTTGTATTAATAAACAAAGAAGTTTTATTGCAGACATGAAGGTTACAGGGAGCCTTGGCAGTAGTGATCATGACACAGTAAAGTTTCATACCATATGACGAATAAGCAGGGCAATAAGTAGGATTGTAACCCTGGGCTGCAGGAGTGATAACTTTGTCCTCTTCAAAGACCTACTTGGAGGAATCCCTTGGGCTAAGACTCTAGGAAGGCCAAAGAGAGCTGTTTAATATTCAAACATCACTTTCTCCAAGCTCAGGATAGGTACATTCCTTTGAGTAAAAATCAAGTGGTGGAGACAGGACACCAGCATGGATGAGCAAGGAGCTGCTAGAAAAACTCATGTAAAATAAGGAAGTTCACAGCATGTGGAAAAAGGAACAGGTCATTTGGGAGAATTAAAGGAATGTTATCAGCGTATGTAGGGATGCAGCAAGGAAGGACAAGGCCTTCTTGGAATTAACTCTGGCAAAGGAAGTAAAAGAAAACAAGAAGGGCTTCGTCAAATACATCAGTGGTAAAAGGAAGAACAGGAAAGATATGGGCCCACGGCTGAATGAGGTGGGAACCCTGGTGACAGAGGATGGAGAGAAGGCAGAGTTACTGAATGCTGCCTTTGCTTCAGTCTTTGCTGTTAAGACCAGCCCTCAGGAATCCCAGATCCTGGAAGTAAGAGAGAAAGCCTGAGGGGAGGAAGACTCTCCACTGATTGATGAAGACTGAGTTAGAAATCACTTGGGTAAACTGAATACCCACACATCCATGGGCCCCGATGGGATGCACCCATGAGTCCCCTAGTAAATCCACATCTGAAGTACTGTGTCCAATTCTGGTCTCCCCTGTTCTAGAGGTACAGAGAAATACTAGAGAGAGTCCAGGGAAGGGCTATGGAGGTGATTAAGGAACTAGAACATCTCTCTTATGAGGAAAGGCTGAGAGACCAGGGACTGTTTAGTCTGGAGAAGAGAAGGATGAGAGGCGATCTTATAAAGGTCTACAAATCTGTGAAGAGTGGCTGTTAAGTAGAAGGGGCTAGTCTCTTTTCAGTGGTGCCCAGTGACAGCATGAGGGACACAGGAAGTTCCACCTCAACATGAGGAAAGATTTCTTTCCTGTGAGGGTGATGGAGCTCTGAAACAAGCTGCCCAGAAAGGTTGTGGAATCTCCTCTCTGGAGACTTTCAAAACCTGTCTGGATATGTTCCTGCCTGGCCTGCCCTGCTCTAGCAGGGGGATTGGACTAAATGATCTCTTGAGGTCCATTCCAACCCCTACCATTCTATGATTCTATGAACCTCCATTGCTAATAGTTCCTTAAGTATTATAATTAAAAGTTGTCAGATGTGTGCTAAAATATAATGTATTTATAGAAATATAGTATGATGATGTTTAATTCAATGTCATTCAATAATGTATTTCATACCTAAGCATCACAATAAGACAAAGACATTTCCTGGGAATTGACTTCAATCCTTAGCAGGTTGAAAGTAGCTTAGGTGGGATTAATGGCTTGAAGTTAATTGTTTTTGCTAATATTTTATTTGAAATGTCCTGCTCAGCAAAGGTAATGTGACATTTTGCTCACTAGGGATGTCAAGCCAAATTCACTGCTAACATAGGCAGGTGTAACCCCATTGACTTAATTAGAGCTGAACTTACTTATGTCAGCAGTGAATTTGATATCTTGCCCTTTGGAAGAAAAGGGAAAAAATGTAGATGTTCGTGCTTAGAAACCTGGAGATCAGGCATAGAGAACAAAAGAAAGTGGAAATACCAGTATCTGAAATTAGTTGGCCAGAGTTTCTCTAGAACAGCAGCTAGCAAAAGCAACCAAAGCTGACTTTACCCTCTCCAGGAAGGGCTGTGTGTTAAATCCTGCTAAATAAATGGTGCGACCATAATCTGAGGTTTAAATAACTACTTGAAAGAAACAAACATGTAATTGTTTCTAGAACAAAGAACAATCATTGCCCTATGGTGAGGAAGAAACTTGCTCTTTAGAAAGAGAGTAGAGATGGTGCAGAGATACTGATGACCTGAAGTAGGAGGGAGGCATTCACTTTTAGAGGTGCATATTAGTCCTGAAGGGCTTGAAGAGATATTGGGGAAGTGGAAGACAAGTAAGGAGGCACCTGGCCACTTGTCATCTCCAAGACAAAGAGGGTAACCGCAGGAGGTGCCAGGTGAGGCTTTCCCAGCCCCAGAAGTGGGAGTCCCCACTGCCACCTTGTGCAGAACAAACCTATACATCTAACTACCTCCAGCAGAAGATTGCTTGTATTAGGTCTGTATGAGTGGGATCTTTGTGGATGGCCTTGATTAATATTTTTTAACACTGCATTTTATTTTCTTTGGAGAACATTGAGCCCTCTCATTATAATCTTGTATCCTCATTCTGAACAGAAACTCTGAAACATGGATCTATTGCCACTCTTGTTCTCTATATGTACAGAGAGAGACCTAATCCTTGGAACAGAAGCACGTGGATTGTTTCAATTGCATTTGATGGTGGAGATCACATTTTCTGAAGGCAAAATCTATAGACCTCTTATGCCAGTTGATTCTGAACAGCTCCCTGAGTGTCCAGTGAGAAGATCAGAATAGATAGTAATGAGTGTCCTGGAAGACCTGGGGATAATGTGCTGTGTGCAGTCTGTGGCTATGTGGCTTCTTGCTCCTGACCTACTTCCTAGCTCAGGAATGGGCTGCAATAGTTGGCCTTGGAAGCCGTGCCAGTGATGACAGTGATATCAACCGGTCTGAAGTTTATTACTTGTCATGGAATATCAGAAATGCTTCTTATAACTGCCACTTAAGAGCAAGTGAAAAGCTCAGTGGTCATTTAAAAAAATTGATTCTTAGCCTTCAACACTTGACACAGAGATGTAAATGACCCTAAAAATGCAGAAGCTGAAATGAACCTCACAGATCTTTTTGTTTTTTTTTTTAAAGGCTAGTTGGTATTTTTGAGGGGTTAGTTGGAGGATTACTACCACAACCCCTGATCCTTGAAAGGACATTCTCAAGGTTGTGATAATATGTGTGTCCTCGTGCTCAGGTCACTGTCTCACAATTCCCAGGATCTCCTCCCTGGGCCTATGGGAAAAAAAAGGAGAGGGAGGAGAGGTACTGTGCCACAGAGGTGAGGCTTGTACACAGCGTGCTCCTGGATAATGCAAGCTTTTTATTCCATATTTGATTTCCTGATATATGTAGTACTGCACATAATTCAGAAACTAGATACTGACTTCAGTTCAGGAATGTTAATGCTGATGCAATTAGCTCTGAGTGTAATTTCAAGACTCGCTCACTGGCTTTGTTTTCAGTTTGCAAGAATTCCTGCTGTTAATTAAGGGTCTGTGCTCAAAAGTTATATATAAAAGCGTATTTTCTTGAAAAGATTAGGCAATTCATTAAGATAAAATTAATGCAAGCAGAGAATCCTCTTCCAGTATTTAACATAGCATGGGGGAAGAGAAGAGGCATATTATACAACTAGATTTTGAAGCATTTTCTGAGTGGGAAGTAATTTTTTTATGCAATAAGAAACAATCCTAATGGAATATCTTGCCTTTTAGTCTTGGCTATGCTGCCATTCGTATATCACCATGATAACCCCTTTAAAATGCCTTGCTGCTTAACATGCAATGGAGACCTATGTATTAGTTTAGAATGCACATATAATTTTTGTGAAGTGATACAAAATACTCTGAGCTTTGCTCCAGCACAAATGCCCTTCAGTCAAGCAGGCAACATGATACGATGGTCTAATACGGCTTTCTCCAGTCAGAAATGCCACTTCCTGGTTCGTGTAAAACATAGGTATTTTATAGACTGGCAGAACATTGAAGCTGTTATGAACCAGGGATATTTGCAAATAAATTATTATTCTTAATTATCCAGGGAGAGTATATTACTGATCAGATTCTGATTTGAGATATGGTGCACAGGAATAGCTGAATTTAGATTTTAAAGTCAGATGTCAACTAATACACTCAACACAGAGGAAATTCAAGTTGAGCATGAAAGCAGCAAGTTGCTTCAACTGAATAATAAGTTTTATCCCAGGATTTGAACTGTAGTGAGCTGCAGCTATAGGGTGAAGTTAAAGTGGTAAATATGGTATACACTGGTTTGCAATATGTATTAGTGTATTACATTGTGATTAGANAGTTGTGTAACATTATACTGGTATAACGCTGTGCAAGCGTCTTAGCTGTGCCAGAGATTGAATAGTGTTCTCCTATCCACTTGCCTAAGAGCCCAATATAAAGGGTTGGTTGTTTACTCAAGCAGTAGGAGTTTTCCTTCATTTATAATTTACCAGGATTTCATCAACACTTCCAGATGTGTGAAAGTCAGCTAAATTCAGCCATACAAAAAGCCATAAACTAAACCAAGAGATGTATAGGAATGAAGATCAGAGGTGCAGGAGGAACTGGCAAGACAGAAAGAGGGTATTTCTTGTGCAACAGAAAATTCTTGTTGATTACCTTCCAGATACAGCAGAGGAGTGTGGGCTTTTTAGGAGCTCACTGTATAATTTTAAAGACAGGCTTAACTATCTTATGCATCAAAGAAGTCTCCAAAAAGGGTTTTAGCATCTGCTGGACCAACTCTCACCATTGCAAGTCTTGGTAAAGAAAAGAGATGAAAAGTAATGGATTATTTTCTTTACCAGGGAAAACCCAGGTAAGAAGCACTTGACAACCCAGCTCCTGGGGGCGACACTGATGATATGCAGGCATTGCCAGAGCAAAGGTGTGAGATTTAAATGACCAGAAAGTGGAAGAAACAGTGGCCAGAGCAATAGCAACCACACGCACAGGTTAGTAACCCTGGAAGTGGCTGAGAATGATCAGGCAGGAAGTAGGGCTTCTTCCTCCAAAACAGTGTCAGCTCAACTGAACTGCATGTACACCAATGCATGCAGTATGGGAAACAAACAGGAGGAGCTGGAGGCAATTGTGCAGCAAGAAAATGATAACACAGCTACCATGATGGAAACCTGGTGGGGTCACTCATATGACTGGAGTGCCGCAATCAATGACTGTCAACTTTTCAGACCGGATAGACAAGGAAGAAGAGGTGGTGGAGTGGCTCTCTATATTAGGGAGATGTGTGAATGCCTACGAACTAATGAAAGTGATGACAAGATTGAGTCCCTATGGGTAAGAAGCAAAGGTGAAGGCTAACAAGGCTGATCTTGTGGTAGGAGTCTGTTATAGACCACTTAACCAGGATGAAGAGGCATATGAAACATTCTATAAGCAGCTGGAAGAAGTTTCACAGTCACTACTGCTTGTTCTGATGGGAGACTTCAACTTCCTCGCTGTGTGTTGGGAATATAATGAAGCAGAGAGGGAATAGTCCTGCAAGTTCTTGGAGTGTGTAGAAGATAAATTCCTGATGCAGCTGGTAAGGGAGCCGGCTAGGGAAGGTGACCTCTGGACCTGCTGCTTGTGAACAGAGCAGGACTTGTAGGGAAGTAATGGTTGGAGGCCATATTTAGCATAGTGATCATGAAATCATAGCTTTCAGTTCTTGGGGAATCATAGAATCACAGAATGTTAGGGGTAGGAAGGGACCTCGAGAGATCATAGAGTCCAATCCACCTGCCAGAACAGCATCTCCTAGGGCAGGCCANAACAAAACTGGATCCAGTACTGATCCCTGAGAAACACCACTGGCCACAGGCTTCCAACTTGACTCTGTGCCACTGATCACAACCCTCTGAACTCTGTTGTTGAGCTAATTTTCAATTCACCTCACAATCCAATCATCTATCCCACATTTCTTGGAAGACAGAATCAAAGGCCTTACTGAAGTCAAGGTATATGACAACCACTGCTCTCCCTTCATCTATCCATTTGGTCATGTCTTCATAGAAGGATATCAGATTAGTCAGGCAAGATTTCACCTTAGTAAGTCCACACTGACTATTACTGATAACCTTCTTTTCTTCCAATTGATTAGAGATGGCCTCCAGAATAAGTTACACCATTACCTTTTGAGGGACAGAAGTGAGGCGAGGCTGACTGGTCTATAGTTGCCAGGGTCTTCCTTCTTGCCCTTTTCGAATACTGGAGTGACATTGGCTTTCTTCCAGTTATCAGACACCTCTCCTATTCTCCACGACTTTTCAAAAATTATGGAGAGTGGCTCAGCGATAACATCAGCCAGCTCTTTCAGAACACATGGATACATCCCATGTGCACCCCTGCACTTCTGGAGGGCATACTCTGATCTATTCAGGAGACTGAATGACAAAGTCCCTTGGAAGGCAGTCCTGATGGGTAAAGGAGTCCAGGAAGGCTGGGCATAATTGAAGAAGAAAGTATTAAGGGCGAGGAGTGGGTTGTCCCAGTGTATTGAAAGACAAGCTGGCAAGGAAGAAGACCAGCCTGGCTGAACAGAGAGTTTTGGCTGGAACTCAGGAACAAAAGGAGAGTTTATGGCCTTTGGAAGAGGGGGCAGCCCTCTCATGAGGACTACATAGATATAGTGAGGTTACGCAGTGATAAAATCAGGAGCGCCAGAGTCCAACTAGAACTCAACCTGGATACTGTTGCAATAAAAAATGCTATGTTTCTATAAATACATTAACAACAAAAGGAGGGCTAGGGAGATTCCCCATCCTTTATCAGGTACAGGGGAAAACAGAGACAAAGGATGAGGAAAAGGGTGAGGTGCTTTGTGCCTCCTTTGGCTCGGTTTTTAGTAGTAGAAATAGCTGTTCCTTAGACACCCAACCCCATGAGCTGGAAGAGAGGGAAGAGGGGCAGAATGAGACCCTTCACAATCCAAAGGAAATAGTCAGTGACTTGCTACACTACTCAAATATGCACAAGTCTAGGGAGATGGTTGTATTACATCAAAGAGCACTGAAGGAATTGGTGGATGTGCTCACCAAGACTTTTTCCATTGTTTACCAGCAGTCCTGGCTAACTGGGGAGATCCCATTGGACTGAAGAGTAGCAAATGTGACATTCATCTACAAGAAAGGCCAAAACAAAGATGTGGGGAACGACAGACCTGTCAGTCTGACCTTGGTGCCAAGGAAGGTCATGGAGGAGATCATCTTGAGTACCATTCCATACTATATACTGGCCCAGTCAGCACAGGTTTATGAAATGCAGATCCTGCTTGACGAAACTGATCTCCTTCTATAATAAGATGATTTACCTAGTGGATGAGGGAAAGGCCGTGGATGTTGTCTATCTGGACTTCTGTAAGGCCTTCAACACTGTTTCCCACAGCATTCTCATGAAAAAACTGGCTGCTCATGGCTTGGATGGACACATGCTCTGCTGGGTAAAGCACTGTGTGGATGGCTGGGCCCAAAGAGTGGTGCTGAATGGAGTTTAAATACATCCAGTGGCCAGTAATTTGTGGTGTTCCTCAGGGCTCAGTACTGGGATCACTTCTATTTAACATCTTTATCAATGACCTTGATAAGGAGATTGAGAGCACCCTCAGTAAGTTTGCAAATGACACCAAGTTGGGTGTGAGTGTTGATATGCTTGAGGGTAGGGAGGCTATGCAGAGGGATGTGAACAGGCTGGATCAATGGGCTGAGGTCACTTGTATGAGCTTCAACAAGGCCAAGTGCTGGGTCCTGCATTTGGGCCACAACAACCTCAGGCAATGCTAGAGGCTTAGAGGGGAGTGACTGGAAAGCTGCTTAGCAGAAAGGGACCTGGAGATACTGATCAACAAGTGGCTGAACATGAGCCAGCCATGTGCCCAAGTGGCCAAGAAGGCAAACGACATCCTCGCTTGCATTAGAAATAGTGTGGCCAGCAGGACCAGGAAGGTGATTGTCCCTCTGTATTCGACATTGGTGAGGCCACATCTCAAGTACTGTATTCAGTTTTGGGCACCTCAATACAAGAAAGACATTGAGGTGCTGGAGCAGGTCCAGAGAAGAGCAACTAAGCTGGTGAAGGACCTGGAGAACAAGTATTATGAAGAGTGGGTCAGGGAACTGGAGTTGTTTAGTCTGAAGAAAAGGAGGCTCGGGGGAAACCTTACTACTCTCTACAACTACCTGAAAGGAGGTTGTAAAAAGGTAAACACTGGTCTCTTCTCACAAGTAACTAGTGACAGAATGAGAAGAAATGGCCTCAAGCTGCATCAGGGTAGGTTTAGACTGGTTTTCACTGAAAGGGTTGTCAGGCATTGGAACACATTGCCCAGGGAGGTGGTTGAGGCACCATTCCTGGATTTGTTTAAAAGCCATATAGATGTAGTGCTTGGGGATATGGCTTAGTGGTAGACTTGGTAGAGTAGGGTTAATGGTTGGACTTGGTGATCTTATAGGTCTTTTTCAACCTAAATAATTCTATGATTCCATGATTTATCAACTCAGATCAGTAATTTATGTAGAAAGTTCTTTCTATGCTTTTTATCCTCAAAGATCCACCCATCCTATTTCTTTTCAACTCATTCCAGCTTCTCTGTGTGGTAAGTAGACACAATTGGATCTTTCACTGTCTTCACAGAATGCCTCTGATATTCCTAACAATATTTTCCATTTACCGAGTCCCCTGACATCCCACCAGGTCAGCTCTGCATCTGTCTTCCTCAGCCATAAGGCCTGGGTCAATCAACCACTTTGCATAGGCAGCCACAGGCAGTGGGGAGTGGAGAGATGTTGGAAAGACAGCCTCAGTGCTTTACAAGCGCTGCTCAGCAGCAGCCACAACATGGGCATTTTATCCACCTCCCAATACAAAGCACAGCACCATAAGAGCTTCTATGGAGAACATCAATTCCATCTCAGCCAAACCAAACACACTCTCCTTCTTTTTATCTCTTGTCTGTTGTCTTTTCTGCTGGGAGCTAAATAAATCAAGAGAAGCTGTAAGCATAACGCAGATCCATTGCAAAAACTTATCTTCCCATTTCTCTCCTGTTCTGGTGGCCTTTGTTTTCAGAGGCCAGGTGAAATCCTCAGGCTCCCTGGTGTGACTCTGGAGTAGCTCCATCACCACTCATGCATATAAAATAAAATTATAAAACTATAAAACTACAGTAAAGTGAGAGACTGATTTGTGTCAAGCATCCTCCACCGGATTTTATCCTACTACCATTTCCCATCAGTTCCATTGGTATTCTATCTTCAGTAACCTTATAGATTTTATCTAGCTGGGAGTCTTGCAATAGAACAAGGGGGAAAGTCTGCTCTCTACTATATGTAAGCCCAGTAAAATCTGGGGAGTTTTCCAAAGATAATTGACAGCAGTTTTGACTATGATTTGAAATGACAGAAGGCAGACTTAGTCATTACAAAGTAGCTGTAGTGGCTAAACCTTGGAGTGTCAACACTTCATAAAGAATGATTACTTTTACCCATGTGAGTTTTTAAACTTCATAATCAAGAAAAAGCAGTGGCAGCCAAGCGTCCATTGATGGCAACTGCATACCTGTCTATTTGTACCCATGGGAATAATTAGAGTAAGCTGGAACAGTAAGTGTCAAGAGTGGGGAAAGATGTACAGAATTTCAGTTGAAAATCCTAAGTAAAATAATCTGCTTGTTATCGTGAAATACGATTTTTAATACCTTGCAAGTTTCATAACTACAATGCCCATTTGAAGTGGCTGAAATACAAAACAAATTAAAGCTTATGTTTCAAAGCACAAGAAAATAAGGTGAAGGATAAGATATATAATCTTGCAGATACACTGAGAGTCCAGGCTGAAGACCAGCATTAAGAAGTAGCAACTCCAGCCCGTGGTTGGAGCTGTGACTCCACAGAGGAGCCGTATGCACACGATAAAACAGTGCACCAGAGGCATACACAACAGCTTGCTGCTGGTGGGAAAGCAGTATTTTATTCTTTCTATATTTTTTTAAGAATAAAAGTGAGGGCTTCTTTTCTTTCCTAATCATCAGGAGGATGTTTGAGTAAAAGGTTTTGAAAGACAGTGTTAAAAATAGAGGAGGAAGGAAAAAGCAAAACATTGGCTTCTCCCATTCTAGAATGTCATCTCACGGCATCTTTCTTATATTTCTCTCCCAAACAAGAAGTAGCTACATCAGTAATGCAAACAGTAATTGGAGTGGTAAGGAGAGCACAAACTTGACCAAAAATAATAAACTCTAGAAAATCAAACATCCCACAGGTATAAAAGGCTAAATCCACACAGCAAATCTCTACCAAACACCCTGTATGCATGCAGGATTACCAAGTGACAAAGGAAGGGCTCCCTATACTTTCAGCTGCAGAACTCAAGAGCAAAATCAGGAAGAAAGAGGAGAAAGGCAGCTAGAAAGGCACCAGCCACCATATACCTCTGAGCATGCACTGCGGGACTCTGCTGGCCAATCTCAGCTATCTGACTCAGTATTTATTAGTGTCCAGAGACACCAAAATGTTATTCCGCTTTTGATACAGATAATAGTCTCTTCACCTCCAAGGACGTGGCTGCTGTGAAGTTCAGGATGACGTAGTAACAACTCATCAAGCATGGCACTAACTCTGGTGTGTGAGAGGAATTGTCTAATATCAATAAAAGTAACACATTTCATCAGCCTATACACCCTATAAACACAGCTCAGCTTCTAATTGATGATATTTGTGTGCATGGCCTGACAGTCAGCTGCAGTTCTCCACCCTTTAAGAAGGAGCCCTGGACTCTTACTCAGCAATGATGAAATAGAAATCCCAGAAATTATGAGAAAGGAGAAGGGATCAAACTGGAGGAATTCAGGTAGTGACTCAAGTGCTAAGGCAAAGCAAACAAGAGTCCTTTGTGAATATCTAAATACAGGGTTTTTTTTGTGTGTGTGCTTATTGAATATCAAATATGATGATCTTATTTTGAAGCGATCTCTATTCAAAGATACATGTATTAATTCGAACTAGTGAGTGGAAAACCTACTGGGTACTGCAGAATTTGTAAATAACATGATGGTAAGAGATATAAACAGATTCAGGCTTCTTTTTTCATAGAATCTTAAAAGTTAGAGAACAATGATACCTGTATGAGTAATCTTTCTAATGGCGAAGATGGGATTGTTCCTCATTGAGGCACTGAAGGGTGACAGTGACAGACTGGTGTACATCAGGCTTCCAGTACATCCTGACAGAGACTATTTAGTAATACTGCACATTCTACTAATCTTGCCTGAAGATCTCCACCAACTTTGCCTTCATTTCTTTGCTTCTCAGGTTAGCTGTAATGATTTCAACTATCCAAAAGCATAAAGTAATATTCTACAACACACTTCTGACTGCTGGAACCCTAGTAATATAAAATCTCTACTGCCTCTGTTTTTACATTAGTTTCTGCAGATTGAGAGATATTTCTCTCAATATATTTCTTTATGTGTGCCAAGCAAATGTGGAGGCTGTGGTTCAGCTGAGGCCTTAGCAGAAGGGAAAGATTGCTTTATGTGCCTGACATAGTCCTGGCTTTATGTATTCCACTGCGAGGTTCACATTTTTACAGAATCATGGCACTGTTAATTTCCATTCAGTTTTTGACCTTCTAAAAGCTGAAGATCATTATGTGTGGTACAGCTGCCTGTTTCATTGCCCTCCCCCTCACAGTACCGCATTTCATTTCTTCAGTCAATGGGTAGAAACTTCCACTTATCCTCATTGAATAGCAACCTGTTTATTTCAGTAGGTTTATATTTATTCATTGAGAACCTTTTGAACGCTAGCCCTGCCTTCTACAATATTTGCAATCCTTCCCAGCTTAGACTTACATGAAAATACAGCAGGCATCCTCTCTCAATCAAGTCTTTATTCAATAGTAACCAACACAAGACTGATGCCCCTACAACCCTGCTTCATATACGTGGCCAAGCTGACAGTGAACGAGTGATTACTCTTCCCTAAGGATGGTTTTCTCAAGACCCTTGCTTTTTTTTTTTTTTTTTTTT
>VWZK01012110.1:19683-37859 GCA_013396935.1 Baryphthengus martii
TTTCTCAAGACCCCTGGCTTTCAGCAGTTTCCCCTGGACAGCACTGCACTAGTCTGCCTATGAGCAAGCCGTGGGAGACAGTGCAAAAAGACACACTGAAGTCAAAAGATACCACGTTTCCAGTTTCTTCCTTTACAACACTTATACTGTAATTGAAGGAAACTAGCTGGTTTGACATGATCTGTTCTTGAAAAATCCACATTGGCAGTTACTTACCACCTTGTGAACTTCTCAGCACTTGCCTAGAACACGTACATTCGCAAAACGCAGGTAGTGCATCTTGGCAGTTTCTCAGTGGTAGTGAGTCAACGGAGGACTTCCAGCATGCTTCTGGTTTTCTGCATTTATCTTCTTTATTAATATCATCACTCAAAAAAAAAGGCCCTTTACTACATCCTTCCTTTTTGTTTGAAGAGGACCAGATAAAATGGTATGGCCAAAAATCGTAACAACTCCTTGTTTCTCTTGGCTCACCCACACCAGAGGCACTTGGACCACTAAGGGCATCACTGTTCTGTGGAGAGACCTTTGTGTATCACTGCTTCAGAAAAGTTACAGCCCACACTCTGATCCTTTACATCATTAACAATCTGACTAACAACTTCATTTCACTTCCTGTGGGTTGGGGTTAAACCAGTTGTGCACTCTTTTCTGCTGATCTGGGATACAAATGGGAATGTGGGAGCATTAGGAGAAAGCACAGGGTAATGAAATGTTCAGGTACACGCATGTGACAGTAAAAGATGTGGGTAATGTCATGTGTCATTAACAGATATCACAAATGCTTATGGATGGCACATGAGAAGATAAAAAAGTCCAAATTTGTATGTGAAATGCAGAAGTGTAGTGACTGCATACAGCCACAACTCACACTCATAGTTCTCATATTCATTTTTTTCACTATTCAGAAAGACTTGGCCCTAAAGCTACGGCCTTTATCTTTCTGAAGAGAAGAGAAACAACTCCATCTGAACCCTTGTGGTCTTCTGTTTCAACTGTAACAGCAGACAAACTGTAGTCTGGAGGTTCTTGATCTGTCTTGTTCATTAAACAGAGTTCTGATCCCAACGCTGTAAATGCCAACATATCAATGGCAGATTATATTTACTCTGCAACTAGTCGGTGAAAGGTCATGTGCACAGTCTTCAGGGTTGTGACATTCTCAGGTATGTCTCATGTCTTCTTCCAACTAAGCATGGCACCAGAGACATTGAGGACACCAGCACAGCAATAAGAATAAACCAGCATTGCCTCCTTCCTGCTGTCGTTCCCCTCTGTAAAACCTACTCTTGAAAGAGGTGGTTTAAATGTGATCCTACTCTCTTAAGTGGACATTCTGTGTCTCTCTTTTTTTTTTTTTTTTTTGTTTGTCATGCTACAGTCTTTCAACTTCTTCCCATCATTAAGCCATTCACTTGAAATGCTGAACTGATTAATGTGGCATTTTCCAATAACCTGTTTCAGGAAATGCTGCACCTTACCAGTGGGATGCTTTTGAATCATATAATCCTCTTCATATAATTAAAAATGAACTCTGAAGTTAGCACCTTTTTTCCCTGGAGACACTCATCAAAATGTCAAGTGCTCCTTCTAGTGGAACTGCAACCCCATAGTACAAACAAATATATTTATCCACCACTCCTGGCAAGCAGGAGACCTTTGCCTCTATTCTTTGTCACTTCATTTTTTAGCATGAATAAATAGTGCATGGAATAATAAACAGTCTCTATGCACAATATGACAGAGCATTTAAAAATCTGAAGGAAAGAAATTAGGTACCATAGATAACTACAGCAAGAAGTCCTTGTTTTGTTTTACCAATGATGTCTTTCAAGTACAACTCTAAAAATGAAATTTAAATGCACAAATGGAACAAACGATATGAAACAAAACATTTGCTTCCTCTAGGCTTCTCAGGGCACTTGTTCTAGCCTTAGAGAAAAACAGAGCTGGGGTGCCACCACCTGGAGAGCTGCAGCAATATTGCTCACGGATTTCAAGTTTCTGAGGATTGCTGGGATTCCACAGATTTACAGCGGACTCCTGGGTTAAACTCCAGTTAAAAGAGTGGAAAATTGGTTCATATTTTGTTTTAGAAACTCCACAGGTAGGAATATACATTTTAAAAATTAATCACATGCATTGTTATATTCACCCCCAAAAATCCTGACTGTGTCATATGCATAGCAGGTCAATGTATGGGCTTGCTCTCCTTTCTCACATGGCTGAGATGCTCTGAAAGTGAGGATTGGCCTCTTCCTGTAACTCACAGTTTCAAGCCACAAGACAATACTAACCTGTCCTGAAATGAGAAAGTACCAGGTATAACGCAAGTTCACAACCACATTACTTTGCGTAGTCTGCCAGGTTTAACACAACCTATTTGAGATTATTTGTGCTTTCAAAATTTGCTTAATTTAAATGAAAAACTGGTTAGAATTTATGGATTGCATTTAGGAAACTGAATAAATTCCAGATAAAAAACACCACACTGTATGTGTAGAACTGTCTTGTCTCTGACAGTTTATTATTTATAATTGCTCTTACTACAATTGGATGTAGAGTACAGTACACTGTTAGCTAAAGATAGTACAGTTAAATATCTGTTGTTAATTAGTTTCCTCCTCATAAACTGTCATATACAAGACATTGAAGTCATTTTTAGGAAATAGTGTATGTTTGTGCAATAAACACAACAAGATCAAAGCTTAATATTCTCCTATCTAACTCAAGCCATCTGGTAGGTAGGCATCTAGTCTACGTTAGTTCAGGTAAGACCCTTCCATGATCTCTGTGGACAGAGAGACACTGCTAGTGTCCTTCACCCTGTAAAGTTTTCCTAAACCTGCTGCAACAAACTACCTTCTGGAAAAGCTCATCTATACCCTCAAACCCTAGAGACAGCCTGGACATCCAGGTCACAGAAGCTACTTCACCGTGTAGGTGGCCAAGTGTCTGGGAGTTGTACCTCACCTTGTTTCTAACATAATAAAAGGACTCATAAATCTAGTGGAAGTCATGCCTGCCTCATGCATTGTTTAGCAGAAACTAAATTAAGGAGAACAATCAGATATGTCTTTGGAGGAGAACAGCTCTCCAACCAAATCCATAAATATATTGCCTTTATCCCCAGTGGTGGCATTTACACATGTGTGTATTAACCACAACTATTCTGTACTTCTTACATCAAATCATTCTGTTTATCACTTTGCTTGCAATACTTCTGTTATAAGATCACCAGCCACTGGGAGAATAAATGTCTGACAACACTGATTATCTTAAAGTCTAACATAACTTCATTAGTGTCTTACAAGAACACTTGACATTTAAACAGTCCCATTTCTTAGTTTGCAAACATTTCAAACCTAGCACATCAATGCCACACAAGGTTAATTGCTTTTACTAATCCACTATTGGAAATCTACTGCTTTTGTATATAATAGAAAACCACAACAAACTTCTTTCTTTCATTTATTGGATTGTTACATCAAGTGTGCACGGCCTTCAATCTGTTAAGAAACTTTTAAGTCGAGTTTACTTAAACAATATATGTTCTTACTTTGTATATGTCCACTATCTATTAAGACTAAAAGTCATAGCATTCAGCAGCTGCATATGCACAGACAGACAGAGAGCAATGCAACCACTCAGTCATCCCAAGTCTGCCTTTGGAAGATTGCCCACCAACATGCATGAGCTTTCTTTCTGTCTTCCAGGAAGACCAAAATTGTCAAGGATCAGCTTCCTGGGGCTTTTTTACCCTTCCCCTAGCTAGAAGATCAATTTCCATATTTTTATCTTTCAGAAAACCTCAAGGGTGTCAGTCACCTTATCACGTATCATTACGGTGCCCAAGTGCCTAGAGATGGGACAGTTCTGAGGGATGAGTTACATTGTTACATCTGAATTCAGAACTACCACAAAACATCCCCAAAAGTAGAACCTGGTCATCTGAAGTGATAAGCTGTTATAAAAGCATCCTCTTATAAGCGTGCTTCTGGCCTGGACCAGCCTGCACCCTTCTAAGGGGTTCCTGGGCAGTTTAGTAGTACTCACAGCCACCCTGTTGAGCCTCTCAGCTCCTCCTGCCCACCCACACCTCAGCCAGCTCAGAGAGCCAGCCCTGACTTGGGCATCACTGTCACACATCTTTTCCCACTCAGAGTGTAGAGGTTGTCAGGGCTGGCACGGTCCTTCAGGACCAGCCAAGCCAATCTGCTACCATGGACAGGTGATAAGAGAACATCCCAAGCAGGGTAGTCCACTGAAATACAGACAAATAGAGAAGGAGAGGCTCTTAGTAGTGATTCCTTTCATTACCCAGCTTCATCAGATGAGTAATTTAATCATCTGACATAATTTTCGTTAGCTATAAAATGGGAATTACCATTTGTGATACTTAAACAGCTCACACAGAGAGCCAAGATGATTAAATAGTGGACATTTGTAAAGGTACGGAAATGATGAATCTAAATCCTAGTACAGGGAACTAGTTCAATAAGTGGAACATTTTCCTTTTTTTCTCTTTCAACAGATCAGCAATAGTTGCCAGGAACACTATTCTGCAGCAATGCAGCAATGCCTTGCCCTCCTTTAATGTAAAATGAGTCAAGTTAAGAAAAGCTGAAAAGAACAATGTCACTCTCACTCCAAATTCATTTAGAATGTCACTGAATGTGGTGATTTAACTGTGATGGAAAATAGCCACTTGCAGTGGGTGGGAATGGAAATATTAATCACCTGCCAAAGTTACACTGCTTTCTCCAGTGGAAGAAACATGCCTGTTTAAGATATGTCTGCTGTGCTGTTGTGAATGAATTTCATCCTTGGGTCCGTGGTGGATTTTGTAACAGCTGATCCTGTCTATTTTTCTGCAGGACTGCACATAAGTTATTAGACTTCCCAGTAGGTCACATGAACAGCTTCACAATATGTAAAAGTAATTGCTCAAACTACAAAACATAATATCAAAAACCAAGGCAGAGCAAATACATACCAAAATAAATGAACAGTAATCGACTTAATAAATGGACAGTTTATAAAGTACCCTTGGATGCTCTTAGAGCTATTGCTAATAAATATAATCACTTAAGTTATAATGTGGAATGAAGAATAATATAAAAACAGAGGGAGATAAAATGTAAAAAATTTGAAGGCAAAAATGATTACTGCAGGTGCTGTGGCCTATATACATTCAGTTTCTGTGTTGTAATCAACAAGTACATATTAAAATGTTCCTCAGAAAGGACACAGAGAAAGAGTTAGTCTTGACCTTTACATTTTGAGGGAAATAAAAAAATAATTATGAATATTTTTATTAGGAGGACTGAAATTTACTTCCTCTAGAATCAAATGAATGCCTATTCAGCATTATGCAAAATTAATTTTTCATATTTATAACTATTAGCTTTTGCGTAGTTTTTTCGTTTGCTTGGTTTTTTACTGGTATTCTTAATTTTTAAACTTTCAATCTCCTGAGGCTAATTAATGGCCAAGTTGCACAGTCTTCTGGAATGAGTCATGCAAGGGAGCAGCGGGAGTGACCACAGTGCTCTTGCAGCTGGGGAAGAGGAAGGCCACGACAGACATAATCCCAACCTGTGGCCAGACCAGGGAGTTGGTTTATCACAAAATCTGCACTGTCAAGCTAAGAAATCACTTTTTGCAGTCTTTCCTTCACCGCTTTGGCACTCTGCAGCTAATGTGCATTTTGCAGAATGGGCATTTATATGTCATCCAGTTTTGAAACTTCTTTAATATAGCAATAGATGGTGCCATTTAAGGAAATACAGAATATTTTGAACTATAATACTACTCTCTTCACTGCAGTGGATGTCTGTGTTAAACTTGGTTGGACAGAAGGAAGCAGACACTTTTTCCTGAAAAAATTCACACATGTAATATGGAATAGCAGTGTACTCTTTTTAGTATTTCCCCCCACCTCGTATCATGGATGCTTTGAAAAGATATTTCCTTTCCCTTCACAGCAATGTCTACCATGTTTTTTCTTCCGCACCAAAACATCCCCCTTGTCTAAGAGCTGAGAAGGGATGAGAATTCCTCTGCTAGTCATGGCACCAGCATGTTGCTCAGTCTGTCCGGATCTCTTCACGCTCTCCTCTCCACCCTTGGCTGCTCTCTCTCACTCTGAGTCACCCACACAATTAGACTCTCACCTGTACTTAATCATTGCTCAAAGTTCTTTAATTTGAACTGACTGCCCTTCGCAGTGCCAGGCCCAGGTTTTCCTGGGCACTGCCACTGAGTACAGTCAGGGCTGCTTGCCTGCCTCTGTTAAGTCAGTATTTGCCTTCACATGCATGTGACGCTCTCCCTGCACTGCCGTGTCCTCCCTGGGGAAGCCTGCAGTCTTCCTGTGGCACTATTTCTCTCTGAGATTAGTGGTATGGCTTTGGTTTGTCCCAGAAAATTATTTCTTGTGAAGTCACATATGGTATAAATCAGTGATTAGATACTGTGTAGATGAATGCCATAAAAAAAACCCCAAATCAGCATGAAGTTTGACCCATTATTTTTAGCACGTGACCTATTGGAGACACAAAGCTTGAATTTATTCCTTCACTAAAGTTAAGGTCTGCAGCATGTAAAAGTGCTGGTTTATTATAGCACTGCTCATGAGTGTTTAGAATATTGACATTTTTTGAAAAAATTTTTATTTTTACTTTTTGGGGGGGAAAAATAACTGAATTTGAGAATTTATCCTCTGAAAATGAAATTAATTTTGGATGAATGTATTCACATAAAAAATGTCTTTGGCTTTAACAAAATTAGTTTAATAAGGACATGCACGATTAGGTCATGTAATGAGAAAAGAAAGCTGAATTACTTAATCAGCTTCTAAAATTCAACAAATTGTACGTATGGTTCTGAAATATTTAAGTTCCCACAGTGCCACTTTTTTTTTGAGATACAGCTAAAGACATGCTTTCCACTGTCTATAAATCCAGCCTTACAAATGTTGAATTTAGCTGTGAAAAACAGCTTTTCCTAAAAGGAACATGGAAGTGTTTCTGGAAGCTGCAATAAGCATCTGTTTCAGATCCAAGTATAGAAGACCACAAGCAGGCACGTGTTTGCTTGAGTGCTTAATGATGGCCATCTCATTCCAAATATTAAGCTAAAGTGAGAGAAGTCTGACACCTACTTTGACATAGGGTCTGTTGAAGTGAATCCCATCTACAAGGGTGGCCAGAAGGAAGATCCAAGGAACTACAGGCTTGTCAGTCTGACCTCAGTGCCAGGGAAGATTACGGAGCATATCATCCTAAGGACCATTATGTGGCACATACAGGACAACTAGGTGTTCTGGTCCAGTCAGAGTGGGTTTATGAAGGGCAGGTCCTGCTTGACTAACCCAATCTCCTTCTAAGACAAGGTAACCCACTTAGCGGATGACAGAAAGACTGTGAATATTTCCTACCCGGACTTTACTAAAGCCTTCGATAGCATTTCCCACAGCATTCCCCTGGAGAAACTGGCTGCTTATGATTTGGACAGGTGTAGGCTTTGCTGGATAAAAAATTGGCTGGATGACCAGGCTTATGGTGGTGAAAGTAGCCAAATCCAGTGTTGATCTGCTTGAAGGTAGGAAGGCTCTACAGAGGGATCTGGACAGTCTGGATTGATGGCCCAAGGCTAATGGTATGAGGTTTAGCAAGTCCAAGTGCTGGGCCTGGCACTTGAGTCACAATAACCCCAGGCAACGCTACAGGCTTAAGGATGAGTAGCTGGACAGCTGCCAGGCAGAAAAGGACCTGGGGATGTTGATTGACAGCCACCTGAACATAAGCCAGCAGTATGCCCAAGTGGGCAAGAAGGCCAACAGCATCCCGGTTGTATCTGAAATAGTGTGTCCAGCAGGAGTAGGGAAGTGATTGTCCCCCTGGCATTAGTGAGGCTGCATCTCAAATATGGGGTTCAGTTTTGGGGCCTTCACTATAAGAAAGACATTGAGGTGTTGGACTCTGTCCAAAGAAGGGCAATTAAGCTAGTGAAGGGTCTAGAGCAGAAGTCTTATGGGGAGCAGCTGAGGGAACTGGGGTTGCTTTTCCTGGAGAAAAAAAGCCTCAGAGGTGACCTTATCACTGTCTACAACTACTTGAAAGGAGGCTATAGCAAGGAGGAGGTTGGTTTGTTCTCCTGTGTAACAAACGATAGGACAAGAGGAATCTGCCTCCAGTTGCAACAGAGGAGGTTTAGGTTGGACATTAGGGAAAATATCTTCACTGAAAGAGCTGTCAAGCAGAGGAGCAGGCTGCACAGGGAAGTGGGGGATTCATTATTTCTAGAGGTATTTAAAAGAGTTGTAGATGTGGCATTTAGTGATGTGGTTTAGTAGTGGATTTGGCAGTGCTAAGTTAACAGTTAACTTGATGATCTTGCAGGTACCTTCCAACCAGAACAATTGTATGAGTCTATGACTCAAACAGCTCTGAAATACACCCGCTTCTACTCACAGGAATTTTCACTGGTTCACCATGGCTGTGCACCAGCATAACCAAAAATAGTTTGTAGCCCCATAAAGTCTGTTTTGATTGTAAGAGGAAACAACTTGAAATGCCATTTGAACAAAGTCTTTTGCTCTACTTCTGAAATGATTGTCAGGTCTTGAGTTTAATTGGTATCACTCAATCTTTTTATGACCCTATAAATCATGGGCTTAGAATATATTAGCTGGGGAAGAGATGACTGAAAGAGCTTATAAAACTAGGTCCTGAAAAATTTATTTAAAGAAACATAAGAGAAAAACTGCTTGACTCACCAAATTTGGACTTGCAGGATTGATTTGAACCAGAAAGTAACACAGAATCACAGAAATGAAAAAGCTTTATCTTGGTATATTTTCTATATTTTCTTTTTAACCAAGAATAGGGGTTACACCAATAAGAACTAATAATACTCAAAAGAATACACTATTAAGAGAGCTGAAAACTGGAGTAAATTCTAACACAGGGGCTATTTTTAGCCTATGCCAAATAGTGCCATCTTTCTACGCAGAAAGAGGAGCCTATGCAGTAGTCTGGTTGTAGTCAGGTGGGGGTCGGGCTCTTCTCCCAGGCAGCTAGTGATAGGATGAGAGGGCACAGCCTGAAGCTACACCAGGGGAGGTTTTGGGTGGATATTAGGAAGCACTTCCTCACGGAAAGGGTGATTAAACGCTGGAATGGACTGCCCAGGGACACGGTGGAGTCACCATCCCTGGAGGTGTTTAAGGCAAGATTGGACGTGGTACTTAGTGCCATGGTCTAGTTGATGTTGGGGTGTTAGGTCATAGGCTGGACTTGATGATCTCAGAGGTCTATTCCAGCCTCAAGAATTCTGTGATTCTGTGATACTACAAACTCAGTACCAGTCCAGTCATGTGTCCCTGTTCACCTACACCAGCTCTCATTTGGTATCCACCCAGCCCCTCCAGGGTGGGTGTGGATCATGTCTGCAAGCACACTCACACACACATGCATACACACACGGAGATAGGGGCTGCCTTCCTGCCTGCAATCTGACAAATCCACAGGCACAGGTTTCTCTTCTCCTCCTCTGCCCCCCCCTGCCATACCTCGTGCCACCAATATGTTTTCCTACAGTAAATCCTTCCTCTATGATCCTTCTTCCGTAGGATGGCAAGACTGGTGGTGAAGGTAGCACTAAGGTTCCAGTAAGGTGCTGAGGGGCAAGAGGTCACGGAGTAATCTGGCAGGACAAATTTATTAGTTCTTTCAGTCACATTGCAAAACTGACCATTTTTGGCCTATGCCTAGAGGCAAGTAGCAAAGAAACTTCAAGGCAACACACGCATTACAAGTGTGGCAAGTGCAGCCTCCCCCACAGACAAAACAGACAGAGCACACAGAGGGTGCTGAGCAGTTTGGGCCTCAGCCAAAGCAGCCAAAGCAGTTCAAGGCCTCAGCCTTGCAGCTACACCTCATAGTGCTTAACTGGAGCCTCAGGGTCTGGACCCCTACGCAAACAGGCTCACGGTCTGGGCTTATCCAGACTTTTCCATGTTTTGTCTGGGCTCGTCCCCTCCGCCAATGACAATGACCACAGAGCACCCTCGACTGGGGTATAAATGGGNACGGAAAGGGTGATTAAACGCTGGAATGGACTGCCCAGGGACACGGTGGAGTCACCATCCCTGGAGGTGTTTAAGGCAAGATTGGACGTGGTACTTAGTGCCATGGTCTAGTTGATGTTGGGGTGTTAGGTCATAGGCTGGACTTGATGATCTCAGAGGTCTATTCCAGCCTCAAGAATTCTGTGATTCTGTGATACTACAAACTCAGTACCAGTCCAGTCATGTGTCCCTGTTCACCTACACCAGCTCTCATTTGGTATCCACCCAGCCCCTCCAGGGTGGGTGTGGATCATGTCTGCAAGCACACTCACACACACATGCATACACACACGGAGATAGGGGCTGCCTTCCTGCCTGCAATCTGACAAATCCACAGGCACAGGTTTCTCTTCTCCTCCTCTGCCCCCCCCTGCCATACCTCGTGCCACCAATATGTTTTCCTACAGTAAATCCTTCCTCTATGATCCTTCTTCCGTAGGATGGCAAGACTGGTGGTGAAGGTAGCACTAAGGTTCCAGTAAGGTGCTGAGGGGCAAGAGGTCACGGAGTAATCTGGCAGGACAAATTTATTAGTTCTTTCAGTCACATTGCAAAACTGACCATTTTTGGCCTATGCCTAGAGGCAAGTAGCAAAGAAACTTCAAGGCAACACACGCATTACAAGTGTGGCAAGTGCAGCCTCCCCCACAGACAAAACAGACAGAGCACACAGAGGGTGCTGAGCAGTTTGGGCCTCAGCCAAAGCAGCCAAAGCAGTTCAAGGCCTCAGCCTTGCAGCTACACCTCATAGTGCTTAACTGGAGCCTCAGGGTCTGGACCCCTACGCAAACAGGCTCACGGTCTGGGCTTATCCAGACTTTTCCATGTTTTGTCTGGGCTCGTCCCCTCCGCCAATGACAATGACCACAGAGCACCCTCGACTGGGGTATAAATGGGGTCCTGCCTGAGAGCCAGAGGAGTTGGTTCTTGGCAGAGCAGCAGGCCTGGCAGTTAGACCCTCCCCTTGGACACACCATTGACAGATACTTCCATGGATTGAGTGAGCCTCGCCCCTGTCTTTGGGTGAGTGGTATCTCGGGAACTCTGGTGTGGGAGGTTTCCCCTTTATAAGTGAGCGCGTGCCCATTTTGGTTTGTCTTTCCTTAAAGTTAAGTATTAGTTTTGTAGTAGTTAATTCCCAACAGACATCTGAACCTGTATTTGGTCAGAAGGAGAGTGAGCAACCCTGGTTGCAATAAACTCCCATTTTGGAGAGTGGCTGCTGTTTGTTTTGTGGGTGCCTCCGCGAAAACAAGCCATTTGGGCAAAGTAACAGCAACAAGATGAGGCCTGAAGAGATGAATGCCATCCCCTTAGGAGCCTAGGAAATAAACATCTTCTAGATCAATAAGCCCCACCACCCTTCTCTAAGGAATCCAGGATATAAAATGAAATGTCTTCAGGGCTAGGAGAGGCTGCATAATGTCAGCTGCAGCAGAACAAGTCAATAACTTGAACTTACATGAACAGTGTCAATTTGCCTTTAACAGGTCAGATGAAATCGAGCAGAGGCTTCTCACTTTTATTTGAGACCAAACAAATCAAATAGAGAGCTCTTAGCCCTTGTTTAAATTCAAAGAACTCAAACAGAACAGGCTTCCAGGCCTTTTCATTTTGCAGATCCATCCATTCCCATGTCTCTGTATGCCAAAGTAAGATGCCTCACAATAGCACTGCTTCTCTTAGTTACCTATCAAAGACAAATGGAAGTTACCCATGGACCATGGACCCTCCTCACTGACAAGTCTAACTTCTGTTCAAGTCCAGAGAAATCAGACACAGATATGTCTAGTCTCAGATTCTCTTCCAACTTTTCCTAACAGATGTAGCCTGCACAAAATTTCCCTTTTCCAGCACCCTAGGCAGGGCTGGAGAAAAGCTTGCTGGGCTGATGTGATGATGGGCAAGGTTCATCACTCTTGGTGGTGTCCTGCTGGCCAGTTTCTGCTGCCTTGGATGCCAGAGATGCTGACACTCCGTTAGAAAGACACCCATGGCCAGAGAGGGCTGATTCAATTCTCCATCTTGAAGTAAATATCCTCACGACTTTTTGGTGTCCTCTTGCCTTAGTCAGCCATTGCTGCTACCTGCAACCTCTACATTTCTACACCATGGCACCCGATCAGGTGGCTAACCCCCAAGTGTGCTTCTGCACAAAACTTCTCAAGAGGCAGGCATACTGGTTTCCCATAACTGAAGGAACTCCCTCATACACCAGGCAGAGCAACAGAATTTACCTTCTTTGAGGCAACTGTTCTGCAAAGCAGTAAGGTTTTGAGCACTGGAGAGTGGTCAGTATAGGGGTATACGGGAGTGGGGAGAAGTCTAGAAAGCCAGCCCTCTACTACATCCAGGTTTCCTCGGTGAGGGAGTCAGCTGGTTCACTCTGGGTGAACTAAAATTGCAGATATGTTAAATAATCAGTGATTATGGACTAAAGCAGGAGTTTACCATGAGCAAAGATGTGTTAACTGATGATGTTAGCTAAAACTGTGACCTCTTCCAAGCTCAACTCTGTAAGTCAGACGTAGCAACAGGAGTATTTACCAAAACCCAAGAGGGTTATTTCACAATTGAGCATTGAAGCAGGTCTTAGTATGGTCTCTGAATGGCTAACCATTAATCCCTGGGTCAGGCACAGAAAAGTATCGAGCATTTATTTTCCTGTTTAGGAAGAAACTAAATGTTTCATTTTTTCTTAAGGAGACCTGCCACTGTAAGTGGAGGATTACCATTCTACTCCTAAACTGTAAGTGTGATGGAGAAGAAAGGAGTGATCTTCTTGTCATTCTCAGAAAAGTCACATCACCGCTGAAAGGATGGGTTCTCCAAGCAGGAGCAATTCAGAAACAGTGAAATTGCTTTTAAGTATGCACTAGTGGTCTACCTTCTTTCTCATATAGTTGTAGTATTTGCTATAATTCAGATTTTTTTTTTTCCCCAAAAAAGCATTAGACAGTGGATTTAAAGCAATAGGGCTACTCTTCAAAGCAAAGAAATACATTTGGATGATGTGATACATGCTATTAAAAAGTTTAAATCAAAATAGAACTGTGCATTTTATTTTAAAGTGTATGACATAGAGCAATCTTATTCTAGTAGGTGATTTTATTTGACTTTTTCTCCCATATAGAATGAATATATTTTGGAAATGTCCGATGTTCTCATAAAATACAGACATTCCAGGGTCAGGCTCTCTGATGCTGGAGCTGCTGTGGTCTCTGCTCACCATGAGATGGGAGTAGAGAGTATCTGACACAGCATCAGTCTGGAAGGCTTATGTACTGAACCGTTAAACACAAATACCACTTTTTCTGAGTCCCTTTCTAATCTTTCTCTGATGAATATAAGCAATAACAATTTTATGTTGCCCTGTCCGGACTTACAAATATTTTGTCCATGCTAAGCAAAGAACATGCACTAGGAATAATCCTGCTCCTGTATACTTTATTCAAGCTATTTTCCATTAAACCAGTTCAGTTGACAAGTGCAGAGAGCTATGTCTAACATTAAGTGAAACTCAAATTAAGTCATTTTTTGTAATGACCAGCTCTTTTAAATCAATATTCTGTCAGCATTTACATTCTGTCAACATTTAAATCAATGTTCTTGTGCTGTAAAGATCTTTCCTTGTTTATTTTAAAATCTTTGCTTAAACAAAAAGACAAATTAATTCAGGATTCTTAGTCAGCAGCAGTCACGACTACAGGTCACATCAAAACACCTTAAAAAGCAACAGAAAACAACAACAGAGATGATAGTTGTATTAACAGCTCAGTCACATTACTAATGTTTCCTAATGGAAGGATTACAAACTTAGTAATAGAGTCAATTATTTCTTGAAAGTAGGTTTGTCAAAAACCCATTGGCCTGAATGTATCACTGAAAACAGAAACTGCTGCAGGAGTAATGGTCTCATTCACAATGTAATTTTACAGAAATGAGTATCAGTTTGAAATATCCAAGCTACATATATCTGGACCCAAGAAGAGCAGAAAGTCTTAAGTTCTAGATTTTGCTGGTTTTAAACCCTTCAGATCGATGATTTCCAACCTCTCTCAAGCTACAGAGCGATGACAACACTCAACATTTCTCAGGGAGCTTTAAGACACTGATGGAGTCTGTTGAACTTGAAAACTGAGAGTCATTGGTAGACCATTTTCTATGGCCTTCTGCCTGTCAACCTCTAGCCAACACTCTGAGCTCTTGGTATCCATTGTAAAAGTGGCAGAAAAGAAAGAACTGTTGGTTTTCTGTCAAGCTAGCCAAGAGGACATCTGTCTTTATACGGGTTCACAAATGAAGAAAGCATGAAGCTAAGCAATAAAAAGGCAGATGTATGAAAGGGCAATGTATGCTAGGTGAGATTGAAGTCCTGATGAGGCAACATTTTCTGAAAAACTTCTTGCTCTTGTTAATTGACACATATCAGGGACTTATCTCAATGAGAGTATCAGAATATTTCATTTATTTTTTAAAAAGGGTTTATTTAGAAAAAAAAAAAAAAAAAGGATATGGGTCTCTATTTGTCCCAGTGAGTGCATAAGGACATGATGGGCCCTTTTAAAACTAATGAAGAGGAAACTGAGCTTGCAGGATTTTCCTATTAATCACACATTTATTTTTACCAATCCCACGATGTTTCCAGGTGTTTGAGTTGTTTGCTTGGCCATATAGATGTCTAACATATGTCAAGCGATCTGATTACACTTCTTTACGGAATCCTGCCTGCAGAGACATGGCTACAGTTTTTCATGTGCTGCAGCTGCTGCTGCTACATGAGATTACAGACAGCCCTTTATTACCCATGACTCACATCACGATGGGCTAATTGTATAAATGCAGCCAGTGTACTGTGCGGCGCACGTGGATCCAGCCCTTTGTTCTGTGCTTGCTGCCAGGGCTGTTGTCCCATCTCTTGGGTGGTCAGCTTTGCATACAAATACTTTGCTCTTCGCCACAAACTCTGCAGATGAATTACTAGATATGAGTGCTGAAATCCCAGTTCCCTGCAAGTGAATGGGAGTTCTGTTACGCTTTTCAATGGCGTCAGGTGCTTGTGCACTGCAGGATGTTTGTTCCCTATTGGGCAATAGTAGATTTGTAAATTTTGCTGTTTGTCAGCTGTCATTTTATGGAAGTATTAATCTTTGTGTTTGTGTAACTGTTATTATCTCTTTAACCATCATTTTTCCATTTCAGAGACCTGAAGGTCAGTCATCGAGACTTCAGAGCATTTGAGAATAGAAATAGATTTTTATTACCAGCAGAGCACTTGAGGGGCTTGAGAGGGGCAACACAGCCAGAGGGAACAGGAATAGACTTGATTTATTAACGGGTAATGTGCTTTGTCCACTGCCTGGTGGCCTTTAACAGATTCTCTGGATTCACAGACAGTCCCTGGAGCACGTTGTTTTTTAAAAAGGCGCCATTTATTTTCAGTAGAGCTACAAAGTGTTGTCGTAGGGCCTCCGGGTCGCTCTCAGTGACAGTAGTGACACCGTCCAATAAAAGTGGGCAAGTAGAGCATTTAAGAGAAAGTGCTTTTTCAACAAATAAGTGTCTCCCCATATTAAAGCTCAGTCTTGTTACTTTCAAATCAAGCCTATGCTTTACATATATAAAGCTGCATCATCCTTCTGCAGATATTGGCCTATTCTCAACTCCAGGGAAGTGTCCACTGCCCAGGGAGCGGGCTGCCTCATTGCCCTCCCACCCTACCCAGTTCCTTGACTAGGGGTTAGGACAGCCTTGCCTGCAAGGTCCTGCCCTGCTGTCCCAGGAACTCCTCGAGGTCCTGGTCCTCAGGGAACTGCTGTCCCCTGCAGTGCACAGCCACAGGCAAGGCACAAGAAAAAAACTACCTACCTGCTCTCCATCATCAACACATGCCCAGTATCTCCAGACCAGTTTCCTAGCAGCTGAAGCATGATTAGGTACATGTGCAGATCAGTGAGGCCAAACAAAACACATTGAAAGGAGAGGTAGACCCACTACTCAGGAATGGCTGATGTAGTATATGAAACATCACACACCCAGCACTTCTTCTTACTCCTGAAGGGTGACTAGACCCTCCACAAACCAAATCAGGAAACAGGCACAGAGAAAATGCCACCCAGGAAGCAGCAAAGAGGGTTAAAAGTACCTCCCATCTGAGGAAGGATGTGACATATGACCTTCCATCGGTGGTGTCCAAACCCACCCATGCATGTCTATCTCATTACCAGTCCTAGGGACAACAGTAGGATCACAGACACAGACCAGTGCCATACTTAAAGAGGAATGGGTAAGGTCAGTCTTCCCAAATCAGCATAGCTATCCCGAGAAGCATCACAGAGTCAGAGGATGGGGGGAGAGACCTTTGGTTCCACCCCTGCACTGAGGAGGAGCCACACTGTCTTTCATATGCACTTGTCCAACCCCTTCTCAAAGCAGATTTCACAGCCTCCAGTGATAGCTTGTGTTGGTGTTCCACTGCCATGACTGATGACTTGCAATGAGTTATCTAGTTCCAGGTTGCATTTACAGATGAACTTAAAAAATTATGGGTTAATTAAACCACTTTACTCAGCTCTTCTCCATATCCTTCCATAACCTGGAAAATAAACAAACAGAAAAGAATTAGTCTCAGTCCTTTATTATTGCTTATCTTGAGCAGAACCTTTTGCAAAGAACCTTATGAAGTTCAACA
The DNA here is from genome assembly GCA_013396935.1 of Baryphthengus martii. Taxonomy (NCBI): domain Eukaryota; kingdom Metazoa; phylum Chordata; class Aves; order Coraciiformes; family Momotidae; genus Baryphthengus; species Baryphthengus martii. The sequence continues at coordinate 36,510 of VWZK01012110.1, forward strand.
GGAATAAGCATCGGGTCTTGCACCTGGGAACACATAACCCAGGAATGCAGCTCAGATTGGAATCCACCTGACTGGAGAGCAGCCTATGGAGAGGGACCCGGGGGTCTTGGTGGACAGCAGGCTCAACGTGAGTGAGCAGTGCGCTGCAGTGGCAAGGAAGGCCAGCCGAACACTGGGTTGCATCAACAGGGGTATCACCAGCAGAGACAAGGAAGTCACTGTCCCACTCTATTTGGTGCTGGTCAGGCCACACCTCAAGTACTGCGTTCAGTTTTGGTCTCCACTATACAAAAAAGATGTGGACAGGCTGGAGGCAGTCCAGAGAAGGGCCACGAGGATGATCAGAGGACTGGAAGACCTGACATGTGAAGGCTGAGAAATATGGGCTTGTTCAGCCTTGAGAAGGCTTAGGGGAGACCTTATTATGATGTACCAGTATTTGAAGGGTGGCTATCAAGAGGAAGGAGACTCCCTTTTTTCAAGGAATCACATAGAGAAAACAAGGGGGAATGACTGCAAATTGCTCCAGGGGAGATTCCAGTTGGATTACAGAAGAAAGTTCTTTACAATGAGAACAATCAAACAGTGGAATAAGCTCCCAAGGGAAGTGATGGACTCCCCTACACTGAGCAGTTTTAAGACACAACATAACAGGTGCTAGGCCATCTCATTTAAACTTTTTACTTAAAAGGTTGGACCTGATGATCCTTGACGTCCCTTCCAATCTGTCATTCTATGATTCTGTGATTCAATGACTCAAAGGATTTAGGAGGACATTCACACATCCTTCAGGTGTAGGACTATTGTCCAATTTAGTTTTACAAGTTTTCAACCTTGTTTTAAATGATGGTAGCACTCTGGCACAGCTTCTGTAAATGCTAGAAAATATGGATTTGTTAGATAGGGAAATAAAATACTTAGCATTTCTTTCTCCTTGCTAACAAATCACAGTAAGAAGAAAAAAAGCAAGCATTATATTCTCAAAAGTTAGACAGGAATAAACCTACATGTGAAAATCTCAGGAAACTTCAAAGAAATTCCACATGTGAAATTCAAAAATCTGACAACCTACCGGGAATTCTAGTGCACATTTTGTTTATATGCTTCTGAAGAATATGTATTGTTTAAGTTATTATCAAGGATCAGTACAGAGGACTAAAAGAAGACTAATTCCAGTTGCTGGGCCCTCAAGCCTTACCTCTTTCAATACAACAATTTACCACTTGCAAAACGATAGAGGACCTCATTATGGCTTTTCACACAGAGTCAGCACTGGGGAGTGATGCAGGGAAACAGCCTTCTTGCTAAGCTGCTGCTGACCGTTTGTAAGAGTCGGTCTGAAGATCAGTA